>JAQJVK010000018.1:16551060-16922582 GCA_035578135.1 Flexamia atlantica
CTTTTTGAAAGATTGTTCCTTTTTGAAGTGGTTTGAGCCGCTGTTATAAATCTTGATCTAAGTTAATGTCAAAGGAATTAAGTATAGTTTTATAAAATAAAAAAAAACAAACATAGATTGCCTTATAATCAATAACTATTGGTCTTATGAGTTTTTGACTCCCTAATTAACCTCTCTCCATTTCCACCTCTCTCCATTTCTCGTCTGCTGTTACAGCTCTCCGCGAGGCAGTCGTGGCGGCTACCGAGGCGGGGGCTACCGCGGCAGCAGGGGCGGAGACGGCGGGGGCTGGCGGGGCAGCAGCCGGGGCTATGCGGGCTCCAGTCGGGGCAGCGGCCGCGGCGGTCGCTTCAGCAGCAGCGGCGGCGGCAAGTGGGACCGTGACGACTCCGGCTCGTACGATTCACGCTCCCGCTACTCGAGTAAGTCGGCTGGTTTATGGTTGTATTTAATAAGAGATTGTTATTATCCTTGAAAGTTTCCTATTAAAAAATATGAAACTAGATTTCCACATTGGGGAACAGACAACTGTCAGATTATCAAATTTCATGAATCACTCCTCAGAATACTTTGAAATCATTATCAAGCAAGGTTTTATAGGTTTGAAAATATATCTTATAAATATTTGTAAATTGTTAATTGTAAAAAATTGTAAATTGTATGATAAATTACCATTTTATCATAGTTTATCAAATAATCAAACATAAAAATGTAATAAATGTTTAAACAACTAAAAATGTGCCTTTAACATTATACCTGACCCAAGTTTTCAAATGATTTAACTTTTTGTAAATTTGGATTGCTATAGGGGCCTACAATCGTTATCATTATGGGCCATGTAACATTGGTCGATTAATCGGCTGAGCCTAACTCGGCCAAGTTGTTAGGATCAGCTGATTCCTATTGTTAAGGAGGAACTCCTACAAGGAGGAGGGGGGGGGTTTACCTTTTCCTATTGTAAATTTTGGTTAACTCGCCGGTCATTCGATCCACCCATTTGTCAAGGCCGTGTCTCATTGATGTCGAGTCTTACTCATCCATCTAATTTGCCCTCATACTCGACCAATGTGACCTGGCTCTATAAGAACTTCTAATAGTTGCCTCTAAGGGCTAAAACCCCTAATTATACTCCAATCACCTATTTTACTGAGAATTTCTATTCCAATGTTAAATATTGTGGCAAAACACCAATATTAAGGGGTGTGTAGCTCTTCCCTTTAATCTGACCTTTATACATTTTGGGTCTTGCAAAAGTTCTCACCGAGTTCTCTCTGACAACTAAATTATTACAATTGGTTCAGAACTGAAGAAGTCTTCATCACAAAAAAAAATCTCAGGCCTTTTAAGTTGTCCTACTTTTTATAGATTTTTCATTTTCTTTTATCTATCAATCAAAGTCAAAATAATATTACCACACAAAGTTTCAAAGGCAGTGCAGCTCAGCTGCAGTAACATGTGGTAAATGACAGGATGTTTATTTACAAAACTAACTAAAACTCAACTAACTAAAATAAGAATATTCTTTGTTAAAAGTTAAGCAGGGAAATCAAATTTAATTTATGTCTCAGGTAAAGATGTGAACCGGGTAAATATCCAGCGGAAAGGTAAATATTAAATTTTTTGGGTAATTATAATCTTTATTGAATTATAGTAGATTGGCTTGTTCTTTTATTACTATGCTGTAAGGATGTTAAACTGATGATCAAAAGTGTTTTCCAAGTTTTTTTTGTAAAATTGCCACAATCATTTTAGGCCCTACTTCAAAGCCTGATCACAATAAATACCCAAGATTGGGTTATTTATGATTTTCATAGTTTTTTGGGTGTTAAAATGAGTTAAATTTTTTTAAAGGAAACTAGAGGGCCCACGCTGCTCTGCAGCAGTAAATTTTGGTACTAAGACACAAAATCAACTCAAATCAAATAATTCTTCATTTAAAAAATTAATTTTACATGCAATGCAGCTTCACAACTTCAATGTTACTTGCCCGACACTTGCCTAAGTTGAAAAAGAGGTGCTTGTAGCTGGGCCCGGTTATGTTGGAATTTTTAGAAAACCAATTTGGTACCAAATAGGTAATAATTTGTTCCACGAAGGAAAAAGTAGGAATTCACCACTTGCACTATCTATATACCACTTTCAATATCTCGGTAGCACTATCTATATACCACTTTCAATATCTCGGTAACTAATGGACATAGACCAGTGATTCAAAATCCTAAATTGTTTGTTTTTTTAGCTGAATTCAATGGTGCCAACAATTGGATAAATTTTGTTTTTCTATGTAAAAAATTAAAAAATCCCACTTTTGGGGTGGTTTATCCCCCTTTACCCCCCCCCTTCCGTTGGTCCGAGCGGGCTGGTTCATGAATTCATCCGATTGATTACCACTTTACACGTCTGTACCAAATTTCATTAAGATCAGACCGTAAACGGACTCGGAAAACAAAAACCTAATTTATATATATTATAAGATTTGTGTTGTTCGGAATTCAGCAGAATGCTACGGTGACGTCCGATCATAATAATCAATAGCTCAAATGAAAGCTGGTATTTCACTGAAGGTTCTTAGACTAAAACACATAGAATTACCTAATTAGAACTGGAGAACTATATCATCAATTGAATTCAAAAATTGGGAAATAATCAAATTTATGTTTTTTGGTTGAGTAATACAGTAGATAAATGAATGCCGATGCTTTATGGGAAATCTGTGCGTACATACCTTTAATTTAAGACCTAAATTATGCAAATTGGTTGAGCAGAAGGGCCGAACAGACTCGGAAAAGGAAAACAAAATTTTTTTGTGTTGTTCGGAATTCAGCAGCGTGCTTCAGTTACGTCCGATCTTAATAATCAATAGCTGAAATGAAAGCTGGTATTTCACTGACCAAAACATATAGAATTGCGTAATTGGAACTGGGGAAATATAACTTAAATTTAATTCAAAATCCCAGAAATAATAAAATTAATGTTTTTTGGTCGAGTAATACAGTAGATAAATGAATGCCTATGCCTAATGGCAAATCTGCGCGTGCATACCTTTAATTTAAGACCTCAATTATGAAGATCGGTCGAGTAGAAGAGCCAAATGAACTTGGAAAAGGGAAACCATATTTAACTCCCATAAGAAATGTTCGGAATTCAGCAGAGTGCTCCAGGTCCGTCCGATCATAACAATCGATAGCTCAAATGAAAGCTGGTATTTCACTGAAGGTTCTTAGCATATAGATGGTTCTAAAACATATATTATATAAACATATATATATACTTAATTAGAACTGGGGAAATATATCTTTAATTGAATTCAAAATCCGGGAAATAAACAAATTTATGTTTTTTGGTCGAGTAATACAGTAGATAAACGAATACCGATGCTTGATGGCAAATCTGTGCGTGCATACCTTTAATTTAAGACCTCAATTATGAAAATCGGTTGAGTAGAAGAGCCAAACGAACTCGGAAAAGGAAAACCATATTTAACTCTCATAAGAAATGTACAGGGAGGAAGTTGCTTTTGTGCATAACTCGAGTAATACGGTAGATAAATGAATGCGGATGCTTGATGGCAAATCTGCGTTTGCATACCTTTAATTTAAGACCTCAATTATGAAAATCGGTTGAGTAGAAGAGCCGAACAGACTCTGAAAAGAAAAACCAAATTTTTTAAATATATAAATGTATTAATTTTAATAATGTGGTGTACAGGCCCTACCTTTAAATCCTTTTTATTCATATAAATAACAGGCATAGCTTATACATTTAATTTTTTTTCTAAAAAATCTAATGTAGGCCTAAATATAAATAAAACAAAAAATAAAAATCATAACATAATAATAGTTGTAGTTTTTTAGCGAATTTCCCCTATAGGGAAGAAGCTGTTACCGTAGTACTCATGGTAAGACCTAAGCCCGCGACCATGATAACTTTTCGTTTTGGGGCCCCCAGAAGCAAAAAACACTATTCGTTCATTTTCATACATATATATATATATATATATATATATATATATCTATGTGTCTTTAAGCACGATAGCGGCCGTAAAAATGGCCCGATTGGAATGAAATTTGGCTCAGACCTGTAAAGTAGTAATTATTCGGACGAGTTCGTAAACCAGCCCGATCGGACTACCGGAAGGGGGGGTAAAGGGGGGTAAACCCCCCTAAAAATGGGTTTTTTGAGGTTTTACATAGAAAAACCAAATTTATCGAATTTTTGATGGCACCATTGAATTCAGCTCAAAAAAACAAACAATTTAGTTTTTGAATCACTGCTCTATGTCCATTGGTTACCGAGATATTAAAAGTGGTAAACACAGTACGTTGTCCCAATGTTAACCTTATGGGGTATAAGTAAAATTCTATATTTCGCTTATTTCTCAACATATCTTGATAAAACTTGGGAAACGGCTTCTTCTAGTTCAGATCTACTAAAGAATGAATTAAAAACACCCGGTTTTAATATACCCGTAGCAGCAAACCTGCATACTCTTTCCCATGTTATTCTTATGGAGCTTTCAAAAACATGTCAAATCTTGGACAAAATGCTTTCAAATGTCAAATGTTGGATTGAAATATGGTTTTTGCATTTGAAATTCGCTAAGTATGCAGGTCTGCTGCAACGGGGGTATTCAACATTTTTAATGTTGTGCTATCTTTATTTCATAGGGAAAGTTTAGTTTTGTGCACTTTAAGGGTCTTATCACAATTTAGAGTATCCTAAAATGTTAGCCTACTTAAGAAAAATAAATTTTCTTATCCTTGGTATTTAAAATTTTGGGTATCAATCATAAACATATTTGATTTATTTATTGATAAAATTATAAATAACTTCAAATAGCCAAGGGTTATTGTAGAATATTAGGCCCGAGACACACACGGCGTTTTTTTATCGCGTGATCGCGCGGTAAAAAAAACGCTCGCCTGTAGTGCATTGATTTAAATGGACGCGTACACACAGGGCGGGAAAAAACCGTGCGATAATATTGATGCTGGCGGTACTTTTTCCCCCGCTCGAAAGCGGTTTTTTGTCCGTTTTGTCATCACAGTGGCATATGCAATTAAATGGGAGCTTACAAATTTGGCGGATTTTTTACTGCTGCCATGGTCAGACGGCAAGACATTCTAAACATTGTATCGTGTTGATGATGTGTGGAGTTCTGTGGTCATCATATGGTAAAATGCATTTGGTAAACACCCACCATCGTCTCTCAAAATTAAAATGGTACCATGATTGGCAATATTTTTTCCGTGGCGTTTTTTTACCGCCACGTGTCACGTGTACGAACGCCAATTCGTTGGCGTCGGCGGAAAAATTATCGTGCGATAAAAAGAACGCCATGTGTGTCCCCGGCCTTAATTAATAATATTAAGATGATTACCAATAGCTAATTTGACTAATATTACACTTTATAAAATTTAAAAATAGGCTACCTATTTTTTTGTATGAAAACAATTTTGTGATTGAAAAATGATAAATAAGTGGTAATACTGTAGAATATTCTTGAACAGTAAATTTTTATTTCACTAGATTGTTGTTTTATTTACAAAAATATCGTTGCAAAATTAAGTGTAATCATATCTGAATGATCTTTGATTCTGTTTATTGTGTGGCAGTCAAAGAAGTTCAGTTTAACACAATACAAAATTGCTTGCCTTGCTAATTGAACCCTCAGTATATTTAATGAGTATAGGTACTAGGTAAAGATTTTGATTTTATAAAACCAATGTTAGAGCTTTAGTTAAGAATAATTTGTTTTCATTTAAGGTGGTGGGGGAGTTCGCTACTCCAGTCAGAGCCGAGATGACAGTTCGTACCGCTCATATCGGGGAGATGTAAGTTAAGCAATTTGGGTAAGGTGACAAAAATGACAGATAGCTGTGATCTCATTGAAGTGAAGCACGGTTGTGTCTAAAATTCACCAGAAAAATTGTGTTATGTTAGAATTTAAGGTTTGATGCTTTCATTCTTTTTCTGTTGAATAAAACAATATCTTACACACACAATATCAATAACACACAAAGTAATATTTTGTATTATAGTTTAATATCTTATACTCACACTAAGTCACCAACAAAGTTTAGACGTCATTTCCTAGTCTCATGATATATATTGATAATATTGCCTATTCGATGGCCAACACTGGTTCAAAAAAAGTTTCAGAAATCTTTCTTCAACAGGGATTTAGTATGTCATTAAGAAACAATTTTCATTTTCCCAACAAACCAATCTATACATCAATCTATAGGAGAGTAAGAAACAAATATTTTGCTTGTGAAGAGATCTTCAGGCTTTCTGAGTCTGGACAAATCACTATAGGCATGACAGATCCTGAATCATGTATATTAGGGCTCGGTGTTGATTGTAAGAATCTCCATCAACCAAAGTTAATTTGTTAATCAAGTAAATCCAGTGTTAATGATTTGAGGAATTTTAACATGTAATAGCACAAACAAACCTTGCCAACTAGAGAAATTTGTAGTTTTATAACATTTTGTGCTCTGGTTGTTTCCAGGACAGTGGGAGTTACTCCAGTCGAGACCACTCTCATAGGGGCGCGTCTCCAGACCGCAAACGCATGAGATCCGAATACTCGCCCGTAAGTTACACGAGTGTTCAGCCTACTTATTCAATTCAAGAATTTTTATAAAAATAAAGGGAAACCACTGTTTTGGTCTGGACAATTCTCTTTTGGGAGACTTGTATTTTAATTATTTTAAGTTTGATTATTTGGTGATAATGTTTTACTAGGCCTGTATTTCATTTTATAATCTGGTTTGAAACAAAGTTCCTTGTAAGCTGTAGTTCACTAGTAAAGGTCTGTGCTATTTGAATAACAGACATTTTTATGACAGATGAATTCATTTTTTTATTCAAAGAAGAAATCTCTCAGTCTTTCAAAATTTGAACTTATGCATTCTGTCTTGAATGCTAAATTGAAGTGGTCGGATTAAAAAGTTGGTAAATGATGTCTGAGAAGAAAACTCAATAATATTTACTGAAAAACTAACAACGGAAGTTATTGTAAAAGAAGAACAACAATAAAAATAAATACCAGGACTGCAATTATTACCTATTTCACAAAGTTAAGCCCTTAATTTTGATGATAGATATTGAATGCCTTCTCAATGTAGTTTAGGCCTTTTCGATCTTAATGCGGTAGACTCCTTATCTGAAATAATTGGAAAAGGGGCCACCACGGATTTTGGAAAACCTTGGATAAAATGGATGTTATTTACAATGATGGTAAACATTCGAAAAATACATTCATTATGTGTAAAATATTTGTTTATTGGAATGTGAGACGTATATATTGACAGCACAATATTACAATGTTGAGCTCCGTATTACTGTTTTAAAGTGACAGACAACTTTTGATATACTGGCTAGCATTTCCTAAAAATACGCGGAAATCAATGGCTCAACCTAATTAAAAAGCCAGTAGAGGGAATTTATATCCATTTTAGGCCTAGCATCAGCCAATTTAATGTAGCATTACAACAAAAACTTTTCACTATAATTCTTGAAATTTTAAAAGGTTTATTATTGTTTTTATTTTATTTTTGGATGACTGGCTCAGTTAATCCGAAGTTTGAAGGCTGACCAGGGAGTTTACTGGTTAATACGTTCAGCCCGACAGAAGTCAACAGTCAGTAGTAGTACTTTTCATAATACCGACGTGCACCACCGGTGGCGCACTGCAAACTTTCCAAAACTCCGACGTGTACCACCGGTGGCGCTCTGTTCCCATTTGATTCAATCCTTTTCCAGAGCACTTTCTGAGCTTTGCTGGATTATATTAATAGTGTGTTCGTATTTTAGGGTTGTGTAGTCACACCGTGGCCTCCGGTGGCGCACGTGTAAACTTTTTTATAAAAAAAGGTTGAAAAGATTAAGGTAATGTTCAAATGCCAAAAACGGCGGAATGGGCGTAAGAAGACCCGGGAAGTGCTTTACTTGTATGGAAGTTACAATAACTAACAGTGTATCTTCGCCATTTGGTCGCCTGCCATGCCATCAGCAAATCATGCATGTGTCACCACCGGTGGCGCACGTTGGCTGGCCTTGTCGACCCGTAGTGATTTCAGTATGCCCACCAGACGACGTGCGCCACCAGTGGTACACTATTAAAATTTATTAATTTCACTCAAATTAGGTATTTTAGGTAAACACAAGGTAAAATTAATGGACATTTTCAAGATTTAGTTTAAAGGACGACTTAGGTTAGTTTTGTCCTTTTGGACAGTTTACCGATTATTGCAACATCCTTTGAATAAGTTAGAAAATTCAGTCGTGTACCAACGGTGGCGCACGTCGGGCTGAACATGTTAATGAAGAGTCTACTTTACAGTTAAACAAGAATTAGAATTAAGTTTTATAGTGGTTAAAATTAATTAGGTAAGGGCCGAGGTGATTCTGACATTTCTCTGTTTTTATTATAAATCTTTGCCTTTTGTAGACAAATCTTATATTTAGGAACAAATTTCAGGTTGCATTGGATATTAAAAACCTTAATTAAATAGAAATAGTTGATTTTTGAAGTACTTTCAATAAATTTTCCAAATCAAGCGATGGAAAGTTCCACTTGTTTACATTTTAGGCTTGAGGTGGGCACTATTTTTTAATTCAAGTGTATTTAAAATCAAGTTTTTTATTCGGTTTTTAAATGTGTTAACTCTTATCAAAACGTGATTATTATTGTTGTTAACTTGAGAAAAGAAAAAAGTTCTTCGCTAAATCTTCCCTAAGCATTTGTTTTTTCAAAAAATAACATTAGCTTAGTTAGAGATTGAAAAGAAGAAAAGTAATATGGGGATTTTTTAAAGAAGTCTAACAATAAATTCCAAATTTGCCATAAAAAAATCATATCAAGTTAAAATTGTTTTCATAAAAATGAGGATATTTTTCCTGAACAAAGTGAGAATTTTCTAATATAGTACATTTTTAACCAAAGGAAATTTAAACTAGATAAATTAATTACAAGGGATAACACATTAAAACATATTTAAACATAAAAAGTTGTTGTCATAGTAAAGAGGTGTACTTTGATAAGCAGAGCGATGACACAGAGAATGACATACCTTGAATGGATAACGAGATTTAAAAAACCAGCTTGCTTGTTTTACAGGTTAATTTCACTGACATGATCCAGCAAATAATCAAAACACTTAATGGCCTTTGTGCCAAAAACAAATTGTACTGATAATGATTTATGTTTGACATTGATTTGATGCAGGCGTCCTCCATGCACAGAAGTCACGATTACAGCGACAGCATGGATTACCCGTCCCGTAGCTACGGAAGTTACGAAGGCAAGCGGATGAGTAGCTATGGAGGCGGAGATGACAGAAGAGTGTCCTCGTTCAGAGAGGAGCGAGACAGGATCCGCTCAGACGATTACCAGTTCAGAAAACCACTGAGCGTTGGCGGCCCCCGACACTCCACCCCGAGGGGGTCGCCCTACAGAGGAAGGTCTTCGTTCTCTCGAGGCCTCAGAAGTAGTTTCAGGCGGTATGAGCCGTCCAGTCGGGGCGAACCGTTCTTGAGAAAACGAAGTACCACTGGAAGTTACGGCATTCGGAAACCGATGGGCAGGACGCAAGAGTATTTGCGTCGTCTCAAGCTATATAGAATACAGAGGTAATTAAACTGGGACGCCCGGTTTTCGAATCTCAGTCTAAAATCGGAGATGGAAACCTGGTGTATTCCTTCTTACAACAGACATAAATGTACTCTTTGTCGGATGAGCCAACGATCGATTGATGCACGATGTTGGAGGTAGACACTCGAGAGAGTGAAGATTTGAATTGTCGAAAGAGTATTTATCTTGTCTTGTTGAATTATCTTGAAAATTAATGATTAAGAATGAATTGGCTACCATAAACGTTTCACCTGGTTTGATAACAGACTGGAAGACAATTCAGCGAGACATTGTGGTATTTAGAGTTAGATTATAACCGGTACACGAGACAGTAGTACATCTTGCGAGGTATGAGTTTTATTTACGAATGACTGTTCATATTTATAACATTATGAGAAACCTGCTGATATAACATTGGATAATCTTGAGCCTTTGAAGGTAATGTAATCTTCAAAGGCATGGAACAGTTATGGAGTGCTCACTGGGGTTATGAAGGCCTCATAAGAGTAAGAAGCTGAGTGAGAAACAGATGCACAGAGCTGTGTCAAGAGTACTTAACATAACTCTGTGGAAAGTACATTTCTTAAACAAGGGTTTAGGATTTAAAACTACTCGTGAATGAAAACCAAATTTGCTGAGTGTTTGATAAAGAGTAGTTTTTTTAATATTATGTTTATTATATCTGGAAAGGTTAAAAGTTAGTTGGATGCCGAGGTTAGACAATTGATGCCTCCTTCAGGAAGAAATCAAAACTGTAATTTATTCAGCTGCCCGTGCAACACTTCATGATATCTAAAGATAATTTTGATCAGTCCATTCCAGGAATCCTGAATATGTATTAAAAATACGTTTAGATCTCAGATTCTTACAGATAGTAAACAAGAAGAAAATGTGTAATTTGATGACTAATTTAAGTATATTTACAAATAATGTTGGGTTTTAAAATCCCATTGGATCCCTAGTAGGGTGTTGAGTACAGTCTCTACAATTTCTGTATGTTTGAATATTACCACAGAAACATCACAACTCATGTGTTGGATTAGTATGGATTAGTAATAAAACAATAAAGACCTGAAAATTTTTAAAGTGCACGGAAATCTTTTATAAAAATATCAAGGGGAAACTATCTAAGGCAGGGAATACTGTAAAAATATCAAGGGGAAACTATCTAAGACGGGGAATACTGTCCAGAGGCCAACAGAAAAACTAATATCCTGAAAGCACACACGGTTACTATAGATTTTATAAGACATCAAATTCTAGAGTGTCCAGCAAATGAAAGTTAAAGATACTTTTAAAATTCAAATAAATTCATTAAAATTGTGATAGCCTCTACCACAGATCTTACATTGGCTTGGCTTAACTCTATATTGTATTATAAAGTATAAATAATGGAATGAGATAATACAAGAGTAATCATTGAATATTACCGAATGATTTCCTGAATATCAACATACCTAACTGTGCATCTTGCAATGAAATAGAGAGATAATTGAATGCTTTATCATTCAAACATGTTTCCTTGTGCTCCTTAAAAGAATGTGATCAGAAAGAAGCCCAACAACACTTATAAATATGTTTTACACTTCCTCCACATTTATATTCAAGACGGCTTGATCGAAATATTGTGCAAACTCTTTCCACCTCTCCCACTAATTACTCCATGCTGATTGAGAAAATGAATGACAATAATTAAGTTCTTTAATTTATGGAATTCCCACTGGTGGAGAACCTTAAGTTATTGTAATAGAGCCTATTAGAAATAGTTTTTTCTTCTTAAAGATGTCGGGATTGTTTATTCTTTGCAGTGCAATATTTGTTGAATTAACAGAAAGAATTGCTAGATTTTTTGAAATTTTTTAAAATCAAGTGGGTGTTTTGTTGCATTGCTACTAAAACAAACAAATTATCCCAATTTGAATGATTAATTAGGTATACATTTCAAATTCGCCATACATCTCAAACCAATACCATTGCTAAACACCTTTTTGCTTTGGCATCCAAACATCTCTTCAAAAACACTATCCATCTGAAATTTTCATTCTAAATTTCTGTTTGACTAACTAACATGGATTAATGTGTCAATATAAATTGATCTAATAATGGTTGTTCTAAGCACGGTTAGTACACTACTTTACAGTTTATTTAAAACGAATAATAACAAAAACCAACAGTCAAAAAGGTCAGTAAACATTCTCAGAGTAAGTCAATGTTTATGGACAACATCAAATTAAATTATTTTGCTCATCTTTGTTTTCTTTATCATCTTACTGCTGGACACTCAGATGATAAAATCTATGATGAAGGTCGTATTGAGAACAAAGTTGATTTTATGTATATTTTTGAAAGCTTTTTGTCAAATATACATACAGTTTTTAATAACTAATGGTTAATTTTAAAGTAAGGGAAGTCGTAAGTAAACCTACTTACATAACTGATTATCTAAGTTGATGTTGTTCACGTTATAATACACTTTTATGTATTCTATAGGTTGAGGAGATTGCGTGAGCGAGTGGAAAAGGAAGGCAGTGGCGATGATGAGGTCAGTGTTCATGTAATTAATGTAAAATTAAAGGTAACCTATGTAAAATTAATCCAACTATTTTAGTAAGTAATTAAAACAAATACTTACAAATTCATCTTTATTTAATTCTAGGTAAACTCACATAACGTGTAAACAACTCTATCTAAACAATAACAATAATAAACCACTGACAGTTAAATTACAGCTGATCATACAACATCTTCCCTCACAGGTTCATTCTTTTTACAGGCTTGGGAACACGAGAAGAACGTCTAAGATTACTGTCTTGTACCTTGGTAGGAGGTTGTTTGGCTGACCGACTCAAACTTGCAGGTGAACTCTGTTCAAGTCTTCCATAACTATATTGCTGTGAATCCTGAGTTGGAGCGTCAGCCTTACTGTGAAAAGGAATCAGGCATGATCTATTTCGTCTCAAGTCATTCAAATTTGTACGCACTATATAGGAACGAGGCTGGTCTGTTTTACGAGATACAACCCCTGTTACTCTTTTATCTCTTATCCATACTTTCTCTCATGGCGTAAGAGGCTTTAGATCTTTGGCCTTATGTGCTTTGTTGTAGTTTCTTTCAATCCTCTCCCTCCTGAGCTGTTCATTATAAAATATTTTGGTTCTAGGAGGGTTATAAAATATAACTGTTTTTCTAAAATTGGAACTGTGTCACGAAGTCTTCTCCCCATCGATAACTGAGCCGGTGTAAAACCATTTTCAAGTTGAGAATTCCTATAAGCCAGCAAACCCATGTGACAGTCAGTCTCTTTCTTCATTATGTTTTTAACGATCTTGACCCCTGCTTCCGCTAATCCATTAGCCTGAGGATGTTTCGGACTTGAGGTAATGAGACGAAAACCATAACCTTCTTGTAATTGTCGGAACTTATATGATCCAAAGAAAGGTTCAAACTGAGTTCCACAATCTGTCATGATTATTTCAGGTACTCCATGTCTAGCCATAATTCCTGACATTTTGGTCATAATGTTATTCATGCTTAAGTTACACAGTTCTTCTACCTCTGGATACCGAGAATAACGATCGATCATCAACAAGAACCACTTTCCATTAACTTTGAATAAGTCTGCAGAAGCACTCTCCCAAGGTTTTTTGGGCATTTCAATTTGAATTAAAGGTTCTTTGTTGTAAACCCGACATTTGGCACACTCAGGACATTTTTCAACCATTCTAGCAATATCTTTAGATATATGTGGCCACCAAACAGTGTCTTTTGCCCGTGATCGGCATTTAGTTATGCCCAAATGTCCACGCTGTAGTGACTGTAAAACTGATTGCCTTAACTCTTGAGGGAAGACAAGCCTATCATTCATAAGCAGAACTGTTTGATAAACCGATAAGTTTGACCTCTTTTCATAAAATGGGAGCAAATGATTTGGTATTTCTGATCTAATGGGCCAACCATCCATCACAAACTTTCGAACCTGGATGCAGTCGCCATCCATCTGTTGGGCGTTAAATATCCTTTCATTATTCTTTTGACCATCAGATAAAGTTATTGCCATACACTCTTCAGCTTCCTCTACAATTACATCATCACCAGGTTCAATCTTGTTTAGGGGTTTTCGAGAGAGCAAGTCAGCTATAACCATGAGCTTTCCTGGAACATGAGTAATTTTGTAAGAATATCGCATCAGTCTGAGCCTAAACCGTTGAAGCCTTGGAGACAGCGTATCAAAAATGGGAGAAGAAAAAATGGGAACCAATGGTTTATGGTCGGTTTCTAGTTCAAAATCCAAGCCTAAAATGTAGTCTTCTAAACGTGCACAAGTCCAAACTGCAGCTAAAGCTTCTTTTTCAATCTGAGAATATCTTTTCTCTGTTTCAGTCAGAGTCCGCGAAACAAAAGCAACTGGTTTCAAAACTCCATCATGATCTTGTAATAGCGCTCCTCCAATGCCAAAAGATGATGCATCAACGCTGACAACTGTTCTCAATGAAGGGTCAAAAGTAGACAGCACAGGAGCTGAAGTTATCACTTTTTTCAGATTTTGAAAAGCCTTGTCATGAACCGAATCCCATAAAAACTCATTATTTTGCTTTAGAAGCTCATTCAGAGGAGCTAAAAGTTCAGATCTTCTAGGAATAGCTTTGGAGATAAAGTTCACCATCCCTAAAAAAGATTGCAACTCTTTCAAATTATTTGGCGGAGACAACTTTAAAATCGCATCAACTTTGTCTGGATGAATGCGAATGCCATTCTTATCTATGAGGTGTCCCAAAAACTCAGTCTGAGTCTGACAGATTTGAGTTTTCTTTTGAGTAAGAGTCATTCCTGCGTTCTCAATTTTGTGTAACACAGCTCTCAGACGTTGATCATGTTCTTGTTTTGTAGGTTTTGAGTGGGAAAGGGATAGACTTTCAGCTAGCTTACCTGAGAAATAATGTTCATGGTAGCAGCACATAGAAACACAAAAGGAGACACATTTAACACTAATATTTCGTCCTTCTGGAGGACTTCTTCAGAGTGAAGAGAAAATGGCTGTTGAGTTCAAATTTCAACTGTATGCTGTCACTGTTGCCAACTGTGATCACTTAAATACTCAAAATAATGTCTTAATCACTGTATATACATGTAAAATCACCAAAGTTTGTGGTTAATACTATTGATGTAAAATCACCAGTTTGTTTTTTATACTATTACTAAGAATTAAGCTAGCTGAAGGGTTAGGTAGGGGTGGGGTTAGGTTATCTGATGTTTAGGTTGGGGGGGTTTCTGGAATTTGTCACATACTGATAGGCTAGTTCCCACCTCCTTAGTAAGGAATTATTGCATTGGTTTTTGGGGAAGGATTTTAGAGCTTTGGTAGAGAAGCATGTGTCAAAGTCCAACTTGTGTTTATTAGCATGGATGGCTATGGGTTTGTCCTTGCTGGTTTTAACATCCTGTCTGTGACCGTTCATTCTCTTTCTTAGGGTTTGTGTGGTGAGGCCTATGTACTGGGCTTGGCAGAGGTTACATTGTAGTTGATAGATGAGGTTCTCACTATTGCAGGTTAGGTGACCATTGATATTGTAATCTTTGTTGTGGAAGGTGCTTGTGAAAGTTTTTGAAGGAATGTGTATACCACAGGTTTTGCATTTATTTTCGTTGCAGGGGTAAGATCCATTGGGTGGTCTCTGAGGTGGTTCAACTGAAGGGTCAGGTAATTTGGGATGAACAAGAATGGTTTTCAGATTTGGAGGTTGCCGGTAGACTATGGAAGGAGGCTTTTCAAGGAGGTTTTTGGTTTGGCTGGAACTCTTTAGCATGTTAAAACCAGTTTTCAAAAGAGTATTAAGTTTCTGTAGGCCGGGATGGTAGGTGGTTATTAGGTTCACTGAGTTGTATTCTTCTTTTTTCTGTGCTTGTTCTGGAGCTTGTTGGGCGGCTGCAATTTGGGATTTCACCAGGTGGGCCGGATATCCTCTGTTCTCGAATGCTTTCTGTAGTTGGTTGTTAAATGCTTTCAGGTTTTTCTCCTCAGAGTTTATGCGTTTACCTCTGAGAGCCAAGCTGTAGGGGAGTGACCTTTTGGTGTTGTTGGGATGGCAGCTGTTGTAGTGAAGATACTGTTGATGGTTGGTAGGTTTCATGTAGACTGAAGTGGAAATTAAGCCATTGGTTATTGTGACGGTCACATCAAGAAAGTTTACCTGTTGGTTTGAAGTGTGCCAAGTGAAATTTAGAGGAGAAAATGAGTTTAGGTTGTTTAGAAACTGTTGGAGGCTGTCCTGACCATGAGTCCAGATTAAAAAAATGTCATCAATGTAACGGAACCAGCAAAGAGGGAGAGGGGATTGTCTTTTGAGGAAGTCTTCTTCCAGCTTGCCCATATATAAGTTAGCGTACGACGGAGCCATCCTGGTACCCATGGCCGTTCCTTTCAGTTGAAGGTAGTGCCGGTCAAGAAATTGGAAGTTGTTTTTCTCAAGGATGAATTTGATCAAGCTGATGAGGAATGGAGTTTTTGGGAGGTTGTCTTTAGGTCTATTGCGGAGAAAGTGTTCTGCAGCGGAGAGGCCATGGGCATGAGGGATGTTTGTGTAGAGTGATGTGACGTCTACCGTAGCTAGGATGGTGTCTTCTGGGAGCGGCTGTTGAGTAGCATGAAGTTTCGATAGAAAATCATTAGTTTCTTTGATGTAGGATGGAAGATTTTGTACAAGAGGTTGGAGGTAGGAATCAACGTAGGCTGAGACTCGTTCAGTAGGCGACCCACATCCAGCAACAATAGGCCTACCGGGGGGTGGGTTGATGCCTTTGTGTATTTTGGGCAGAATATAAATTTTGGGGGTGGAGGGATTGTTGGGGATTAATAGAGAGACTGTTTCTTGTGGTAGCTGATTGTGTGGGGCATTTTGGACGATTAGATTCCTTAGTTCAGTGTTAAAACGTTCGGTCGGATTTTCATTCAAAAGGCGGTAGGTGCTAGTGTCTGCCAATTGTCTATCAATTTCTGAAATGTAATCAGCTTTGTTCATGACTACAGTGGTAGAGCCTTTGTCTGCTGGAAGAATGATAATTTTGTCGTTGTTCTTTAAGGTCTTCAGGGCTTTCCTTTCTTCAGATGTTAGGTTGGGTTGACAGTTTGCTTCTACAGATTTCTCAAAGGCAGGATCTGCTATATTTTGTACAATCAGATTGATATACTGTTCTATTGGATGGTCTGGTGGTAGTGGGGGTGGATCAAAATCTGATGGTGGTTTGAATTTTTCCAGAGCTGTCACAGGATTGGAGGGTGTTGTGGTCGTAGAGTTTTGATTGGCAAAAAAGTGTTTTAGACGGAGATTTCTGGCCATTGTCATCACATCTTTTATTAGTTCGAAGTGGTTAAATTGTGGAGTTGGGCAGAAACTTAGGCCTTTGGCGAGTATGTTTTTTTCAGCATCAGAGAGATCGTAATTAGAAATGTTGTGAATCTGGTGATTTTGCAGGTTTGTGAGACAGGATTTGTTAGATTCAGTAACTGACTCAGTGGACTTTGTTGCACAGCTGGTTTTGTAATTAGGTAGAGATGGTAGGCTTGTGGGGGTGGGTAGGCCTAATATAGATGCTAGGCTGGGTTTTTCACCAATCAGGGGAGCTGGCCTAGGGTAAGTTTGTAGGCCTATTGTTTTATTTTCACTAAAACTTCTCTTGCAGAGATTGGAAAGCTTTTTGAGTTTCTTTCCAGCATCTGTGTTCATCTTTGAAAGGGCTTTTTGGACTATTTCATTAATTGAGGTTACCAAATTAGGGTGGTTGTTCAAGGTCAGTTCAACTAGGTTGAATAATGCATCTTTGTGAGAGATGGATTGTTGTATGTAATTGTTCATGACAGTCTGAGTTAATTCTATGGATTGTTTATGGGCCAGCTCTCTTATTTGTTTATTCATGTATGGAGGCATTGCACTGACAGCTGGTTTTACAGTTAGGCCTATGGGAGTTATTCCTAAATTCAGGCAACTTTTGAGAAACATTATGTGACAGTTCACTGTAGATAGTTTGTAAACATGGTATCTGATGTTCTTTAACCAATAAGAAGGAAGTAGGTCCATAGTGGATAGGATAGCTGGATAGAGTACAAAGGGAACACACAAAAAGAGTTGGGTTAGGAAATGGGTTGGTTCTTGAACCAACCCATTTCCTAACCCAACTCTTTTTGTGTGTTCCCTTTGTACTCTATCCAGCTATCCTATCCACTATGGACCTACTTCCTTCTTATTGGTTAAAGAACATCAGATACCATGTTTACAAACTATCTACAGTGAACTGTCACATAATGTTTCTCAAAAGTTGCCTGAATTTAGGAATAACTCCCATAGGCCTAACTGTAAAACCAGCTGTCAGTGCAATGCCTCCATACATGAATAAACAAATAAGAGAGCTGGCCCATAAACAATCCATAGAATTAACTCAGACTGTCATGAACAATTACATACAACAATCCATCTCTCACAAAGATGCATTATTCAACCTAGTTGAACTGACCTTGAACAACCACCCTAATTTGGTAACCTCAATTAATGAAATAGTCCAAAAAGCCCTTTCAAAGATGAACACAGATGCTGGAAAGAAACTCAAAAAGCTTTCCAATCTCTGCAAGAGAAGTTTTAGTGAAAATAAAACAATAGGCCTACAAACTTACCCTAGGCCAGCTCCCCTGATTGGTGAAAAACCCAGCCTAGCATCTATATTAGGCCTACCCACCCCCACAAGCCTACCATCTCTACCTAATTACAAAACCAGCTGTGCAACAAAGTCCACTGAGTCAGTTACTGAATCTAACAAATCCTGTCTCACAAACCTGCAAAATCACCAGATTCACAACATTTCTAATTACGATCTCTCTGATGCTGAAAAAAACATACTCGCCAAAGGCCTAAGTTTCTGCCCAACTCCACAATTTAACCACTTCGAACTAATAAAAGATGTGATGACAATGGCCAGAAATCTCCGTCTAAAACACTTTTTTGCCAATCAAAACTCTACGACCACAACACCCTCCAATCCTGTGACAGCTCTGGAAAAATTCAAACCACCATCAGATTTTGATCCACCCCCACTACCACCAGACCATCCAATAGAACAGTATATCAATCTGATTGTACAAAATATAGCAGATCCTGCCTTTGAGAAATCTGTAGAAGCAAACTGTCAACCCAACCTAACATCTGAAGAAAGGAAAGCCCTGAAGACCTTAAAGAACAACGACAAAATTATCATTCTTCCAGCAGACAAAGGCTCTACCACTGTAGTCATGAACAAAGCTGATTACATTTCAGAAATTGATAGACAATTGGCAGACACTAGCACCTACCGCCTTTTGAATGAAAATCCGACCGAACGTTTTAACACTGAACTAAGGAATCTAATCGTCCAAAATGCCCCACACAATCAGCTACCACAAGAAACAGTCTCTCTATTAATCCCCAACAATCCCTCCACCCCCAAAATTTATATTCTGCCCAAAATACACAAAGGCATCAACCCACCCCCCGGTAGGCCTATTGTTGCTGGATGTGGGTCGCCTACTGAACGAGTCTCAGCCTACGTTGATTCCTACCTCCAACCTCTTGTACAAAATCTTCCATCCTACATCAAAGACACTAATGATTTTCTATCGAAACTTCATGCTACTCAACAGCCGCTCCCAGAAGACACCATCCTAGCTACGGTAGACGTCACATCACTCTACACAAACATCCCTCATGCCCATGGCCTCTCCGCTGCAGAACACTTTCTCCGCAATAGACCTAAAGACAACCTCCCAAAAACTCCATTCCTCATCAGCTTGATCAAATTCATCCTTGAGAAAAACAACTTCCAATTTCTTGACCGGCACTACCTTCAACTGAAAGGAACGGCCATGGGTACCAGGATGGCTCCGTCGTACGCTAACTTATATATGGGCAAGCTGGAAGAAGACTTCCTCAAAAGACAATCCCCTCTCCCTCTTTGCTGGTTCCGTTACATTGATGACATTTTTTTAATCTGGACTCATGGTCAGGACAGCCTCCAACAGTTTCTAAACAACCTAAACTCATTTTCTCCTCTAAATTTCACTTGGCACACTTCAAACCAACAGGTAAACTTTCTTGATGTGACCGTCACAATAACCAATGGCTTAATTTCCACTTCAGTCTACATGAAACCTACCAACCATCAACAGTATCTTCACTACAACAGCTGCCATCCCAACAACACCAAAAGGTCACTCCCCTACAGCTTGGCTCTCAGAGGTAAACGCATAAACTCTGAGGAGAAAAACCTGAAAGCATTTAACAACCAACTACAGAAAGCATTCGAGAACAGAGGATATCCGGCCCACCTGGTGAAATCCCAAATTGCAGCCGCCCAACAAGCTCCAGAACAAGCACAGAAAAAAGAAGAATACAACTCAGTGAACCTAATAACCACCTACCATCCCGGCCTACAGAAACTTAATACTCTTTTGAAAACTGGTTTTAACATGCTAAAGAGTTCCAGCCAAACCAAAAACCTCCTTGAAAAGCCTCCTTCCATAGTCTACCGGCAACCTCCAAATCTGAAAACCATTCTTGTTCATCCCAAATTACCTGACCCTTCAGTTGAACCACCTCAGAGACCACCCAATGGATCTTACCCCTGCAACGAAAATAAATGCAAAACCTGTGGTATACACATTCCTTCAAAAACTTTCACAAGCACCTTCCACAACAAAGATTACAATATCAATGGTCACCTAACCTGCAATAGTGAGAACCTCATCTATCAACTACAATGTAACCTCTGCCAAGCCCAGTACATAGGCCTCACCACACAAACCCTAAGAAAGAGAATGAACGGTCACAGACAGGATGTTAAAACCAGCAAGGACAAACCCATAGCCATCCATGCTAATAAACACAAGTTGGACTTTGACACATGCTTCTCTACCAAAGCTCTAAAATCCTTCCCCAAAAACCAATGCAATAATTCCTTACTAAGGAGGTGGGAACTAGCCTATCAGTATGTGACAAATTCCAGAAACCCCCCCAACCTAAACATCAGATAACCTAACCCCACCCCTACCTAACCCTTCAGCTAGCTTAATTCTTAGTAATAGTATAAAAAACAAACTGGTGATTTTACATCAATAGTATTAACCACAAACTTTGGTGATTTTACATGTATATACAGTGATTAAGACATTATTTTGAGTATTTAAGTGATCACAGTTGGCAACAGTGACAGCATACAGTTGAAATTTGAACTCAACAGCCATTTTCTCTTCACTCTGAAGAAGTCCTCCAGAAGGACGAAATATTAGTGTTAAATGTGTCTCCTTTTGTGTTTCTATGTGCTGCTACCATGAACATTATTTCTCAGGTAAGCTAGCTGAAAGTCTATCCCTTTCCCACTCAAAACCTACTAAGCCCTTGGCTCTTCCTTAGAAAAACATGTTCTTGTTTTGTTCTTCCAAAAACCAACACATCATCCATTAGACAAACAACTCCCTCACAACCATCCAGTATTTGTAACATACGTCTTTGAAAATGTTCTGGAGCTGAGGTGATACCAAAGGGTAAACGATTAAATTTGTACCGGCCATATGGTGTGTTAAAGGCTGTGAAATATTTTGAGTCTTCGTCCAACTCAATTTGGTGATATCCAGATTCAGCATCTAATTTAGAGAAAAACCTAGCATGTGCAAGAAGGCCCAGAGTGTAAGAAAGTCTGGAATCGGGTGATACTCTCTTTTTACCCATGAATTGAGGCCTCTTAAATCGACACACAATCGAATGTCCTTTTTCCCATTATTACACTTTTTCGGGACAACTACCATTGCTGAGCACCAATTAGTTGGTTCTGCAACTCTAGAAATAATACCTTTCGATTCCATTTGATCCAGCTTTTCTTTGACTAGATCCCTCTGCGGAATAGGCACCCTTCTCGGAGAACTTACTACTGTTGGTACAGAATTTTCTTTCAATTGAATTTTACACTTTCCTGGAATCTTTCCCACTCCTTAAAAAGGTTCGGAAACTCAGATAAAATAGAAAGGCTAGGATTGAGATTTGATATATTGTTATCATCTATCTCATTAACACGAATCAACAACTGTAGTTCTTCAACAGCTTTTTTCCCTAAAAGCGGCCTTTGAAGATTCCGCACATAATAGACAGGTTGTACCACAGATTGTGATTTGTAATGAAGTGTTTCATCAATAACCAGATGCATCTTAACTCAGACCCGTCTGCAGTAGTTAGAACCTTAGAAGACCGATAAACAATGCGATTTGAATCTAAATATCGAGCTGGGACAGCAGTTACATCGCTCCCAGTGTCTATTGTAAATTTTAGCATTCGGCCTCGAAGCATTATATTTACTGATCAATCAATACTATTATCAGAATGTATTTCAGCAAGAGACTCGTTACTAGAGCCTCTTCGGGACTCGTCAAGCTTCCGAGGAAGTTGTTCCTCTAATTCCCTCACTCGATAAGATTTTTTATTACATTTCTCCAATGATCTTTTAGCTGAGAGATTTTTACCCGATTCTATGTTCTGTTTACAAGCACGTTTGTAGTGCCCACGAAGCCCACACTGATGGCATATTTCATTGCGAGCTGGACACGTATTTCTCTCATGAGAGGAATAATTACAATATTGACATACTTCAAGGTTTCTATCGAGCATTTTAGCCCTACCAGAAATGCGATCAACTGAATTATGAACAAGACTCATTGAATCTTGTTGCTTCCTAATTTCTTCGGTTTGTTTAACCCTCCGGCGGTCGCACCCAAAAAGTTACGTTAACGGTCGCACTGTATCAGATGGATACTTTTCGTGTTTAATTTAATGTACAAGGCTATTAAGCTATTTTTTTTACTGTAATTATTTGAGAACTGAATACTTTTGAGTGTCTAGATGTCATTTCATACCTCCGTAATCAATAATTTATTTTAAAAACATTTTTAAAAATTTTATATAAAAAACCTTGCATAATGCTGCGTTTTTATCAATAACGGGAAAGGTCGCACCGTATCAAAGTGATACAAAGTTTTTAAAATAAGGAAAACACCATTGATACATTAGAACAATTCATGTATTTTAATTATAAATCATTACATGTATGAAAATGGCCTCAAAAATACTAATCAGTAGTTTAATTACTATTATAAAAAGTTATGTATGTCAATAAGAGACTTGTGAAAAAAGTAAATAATCATAGTTCATAGTTGTAAAGAGTAGAGGCTCTAAGCATAAAAAGATTATGACCCGCCATCTATTCACAGTCTACTCAACATCAGAAGTAATGTCATTGTTATCACCAAACTTCATATTTGGGTAACAGTCAACACAAACATTTTCGGTGTGCTCTACATAGATAGGTGTCTTGCAGTGCTTGCATAAGGTCTTCGTAAGACGGCTCCTTTTCACCACCTTACACGGCACACATCTTTGGCGTTTCTCTAATGTCGATGAAGCCTCGCCTGGATCAACAGATGTGTCCTCTGGTTTGAATCTTTTTAGGGCTTGTTGTAGAGGCATTGGAATCCCAGCAGATGATTGAGCCCTCCTCACAACTTGCTCCTCTGCCAATCCATCACAGAGCTCCCTGAGGAAAAGCCTTCTTCTCTTTGTAGCCATATTATTTCCAAAAGACACTACCTGTGCATTTATCCCTGCAACGTTTACCATGGCATAAAACACTACCATTGGCCATCGTCTTGTGTTTCTAGCAACGTTATAGGTTGCACAGAGCTTGTCTTCACAGTCAACCCCAGACTTAGTTTTGTTATAAAATACAACAATCTCTGGTTTGTCTGTAGCCTCATCCAGCTCTTCTAAAAAATGCATACTCGAAATGAGGATTACATTCTTATTTTTTTTTGCCTTGTACGAAACAAGTGTTGAACTTGGACGAAATGCAAAGAGGCTCGAACCTACTGGTCTTTCATTCATATCTTTTATTTCAAAAGGTATGCCTATGCGGTTTTTTTTTAGAGTTCCAACATAAGACAGGTTGTTTGATTTTAGGGAGTCAACCAAATCCACAGAAGAAAACCAGTTGTCAGCGGTTATGTTCCTACCTGTTCCATAGATAGGTTCCGCAAGTCTCTTTACAACATCAGCAGACTTGTTGCTTACTCTGAATGGGCCATTTGGTTGTTTCCCGCAGTATACTTCCATATTACTAGTATAGAAGGTTTTAGCGTCACATAACGCAAATATCTTAACCCCATACTTAGCAGGCTTTGAGGGAATATATTGCCTGAAACCACATCTTCCTCGAAATGCTTCGAGTTTTTTGTCAATAGTTACATTTTTCCCGAGAGAATAGCTTCGTTTGCAGTTAGTAACAAAATCTGTGAAGATTTCCCTAATTGCAGCTAAATTGTCAGTTTGTCTGCAAACTGGTCTTGTAGCAAAATCATCAAATCTTAGGCACCGCAACAAAAATTTGAACCGCCTTAGGCTCATGACTAATCTACACTTCTCAATCCCATAACCATCAGCTGACCATATTTCATCAAGATTCTGCCTGTTTGACTTTGCTGTCCCTAAAATATACAAAAGTCCAATGCAAGCTTTTAGTTCTATTAGGTCGGTGTTTTTTGCATCACGCATGCGACTAAATTTGTTTTGAACAACATGTATGTACTGATTCGTAAATTGAACTATTTTACTCAGTATTTCGTCAGTAAAAAATACACTCCAACATTCCAATGGTGTCTTGCATTGTTTTGCTGCCCCAATTACCCCAGGAAGACGTCTCAAGATATTTTGTGGCATTACTCTTTGTGTATTTTCAATTCGAGGGCGTTGATACCAAGTTAAAGTTTCGTCCTTACCGTAACTGGCGATGTAGACAAGATTGTCATCCACGATTGCTGGTCTCTGCTGCTGAATGGCTGTACAAGGCGGAACGGCTCTGGATGCAGTTGGATCTTCATGGACATTGGCGGTACATGGTGAATTCACAGTAGGCATATCATTTTGAAACTCACGTAAGTGTCTTGACTGGGCTTCCTCCTCAAGTACATCAACATCACTCTGTTCTGATTCCGAGTTCTCTTCTCGCTCTTCAACCTTATCCTCACAATCTGTATCACTTTCGTCTCCAATAATCTCCTCAGTACGGTCTGGTTCACTTATATCGTTAATTAACATATCATGAATAACATCGTCAAAATCGGTGTCAATGGCATTAACGGCAGTCTTTCTTCGGGTTATCTTTCTTCTTTCTTCTTCCATGACTAAATTCAATACAATAATGGCCGCACTGTAGCAAATTTTGTAAACACTTATAAAACGGGTATCGTCGCACTGTACCAACTTGATACCACAGTTACAAAATGGGCAAGGTCGCACTGAATCAACTAGGTCACTCAGTTAAAAAACGGGCATGGTCGCACTGTATCAAAGTGATATAACGGCCTTGAGCGGCGCACGTGTTTACCCCATGAAACCGGTCTCGCCACTGATCGATATTAGGTGGGGGGAGGGATGACGGCTAGGGAGGGGAGGGTTGGCGGACCGCGCGCTACAAAATGGCGGCAGAAAAGGGGACGCTGTATCAATATGATCAAGTGCGACCGCTCGAGGGTTAACCAGAGATGTTGCCGATTCTAAAGTGAGCTTGTTATCCATTTGCAATTTTTCACTTAATTTTTTATCTAAAATACCCACAACAATCCTGTCCCTTATAAGTTCATCCCTCAAAGAACCATAAGAGCACTTGTCTGCTAAATTGTGTAAATCAGTTATAAAATCAGCGACCGCCTCTCCCTCAAACTGTATTCTGTTGTTAAATTTTGCTCTCTCAAATACAATATTAAGTTTAGGTGAAAAAAAATCATCAACATTTTTCATTACAGTTTCAAAATTACTCTTATCTTCTGATGAAAGTTTGAACTGAATAAGAATATCATCAGCTTTGTCACCCATCAAATAAATTAATGTATTTACTTGCTCTTCTCCAGAGCTTCTATGCAATTGAGATGCCATCCGAAAACGACAAAATTTATGTTTCCATTTTTCCCATTCCCCTGGGATTGAAAAGTCATAAGGCTCTGGTGCAGATATATTGTAAGCTGCAAACTTATCCATTCTTTTTTTTTACTCAAAGATAGTTAAAATCCAATAAACTAATAAACATTAACAAACAAATGGTGTTTTCACTTCTGACACCATATTTTAGTAAGTAATTAAAACAAATACTTACAAATTCATCTTTATTTAATTCTAGGTAAACTCACATAACATGTAAACAACTCTATCTAAACAATAACAATAATAAACCACTGACAGTTACATTACAGCTGATCATACAACACCAACCATCTGCTACTCATAATTTGGCTGTTTACAGTTAATCAAATTTATCTGTGAACAAATCAAATCCATTTTTATGATTTTGTTATTTTTATGTAGTGGATTTTGTTAAAAACATAAAAAAACGTGGATTTTGTTAAAAAATTAATGTAAGATATTCTCAAAACAAAAAGACATTTTTTAAAGTCTAATTACAATTACATTCAATTTTTTATTTTTTAGTTTTCTAGAAGAGAGTTGTTGCCAGAAAATGTTTATTTTCTCCAATATTGGTACTTTTTACAATACTTGTAAGAAGTTCAAAAGCACCAAATTAATTCAAAGCGATATTTGTGAATTAAAGGAAGGAGAAGAGGAGGAAGTTGAGGAGGAAGAAGAAGTTGAGGAAGAGGTGACGGACGAAGAGGCGGAAGGACAAGACAAGGAGGACGACGAGAAAGCGAAGAAAGATACAGAAAACGAAGATGAAGAAATGGAGGTCAGTGGCGAGGAAAAAAAAGATGATGAAAAGAAAAAGAAGAAGGTGAAGAAAACAGTTAAAGTTATTAAGAAAATTAAACGCAAGATCCCTAAGAAGAAAGGTGAGGAAAAGGATAAAGAAGATGGTGAAAATAAAGATATCCAGGTAAGTTCTTAGTTTTAATCACAGCTTATCAAAAAACATATTTTTTAGTGTGCTATTTTTTTGGCTTTAATGGGATTTAATTTATATTATTATTTTTTAATACACCCTAAATTATTATCACATGTTAAATCACTAGTGGTTAATCATTCTAAACTAAGCTTAGGAAAAGTTAACTACAAATTCCATTTATATAAATACGGAGATGGAGAACTATTTAGAATGTTAAAATACCATTTCATATGTTTTTCTGTGTATTGAGTGAGATATGAAAAAATAAATAAAGAATACTTCTTTTAAATTATCAAGGGCATAGTTATGGAAGAACACATAATAAGTAATAACTTAATTACATAATAAGAAATTGAACATGTTAGTGCTCTTGTCATGTTTTTATGTTAAGCTCAAAGGGCAGAAGGAAGATGTTTTTTTGTTTATGCCCATTATACTCGCTTGATCGCTCTCTTAATGGTGTTATATGTTGGTGTTGTGAGATAAAAAATAATTTGAATATGTTAAATGTTAATTTTGTCTTTTCCGCAAAACAGGTGACTGTCAAGCAAGATTCTGAGGGCCGAGATGTGGATGCAGGAAGGAAAAACTACCTGGGCCAACCTTTCATCAAACTGGAGTGTCCACACTGTCACACCAGCTGTGAAACATTCAAGGTAATGGCTCACCTTGCTCAGTAACGTTAAGGTTTGAGTTGATCTCCAAAGCAAATCTGTCAAAACATATGGGGGATTGTGTTCAGTTTGTTACAATTTAACAGATGAACACTTTGTCCCAAGGAACTAAATGCCTAAGGATAGATTATTATTAGAATAAAGTGCCTAAGGATGGTTGAATGCAAAAGTAAAACTGCTTTAGGCAATCAGATCAGACTTCTTTATTGTGACAGTTGTAATTTCATATTTGTGCCATCAAATAATTTATAATTTGATATACTATCAAAAATAAACTGAACATACTTAGTTTCACTGAAGTAATTTTAGAGTATCTTAAAGAACAGTAATGTCATCTTAAAAGACAGTAATGTTAATGGGATATTTATTTTTGAAAGTAATTAAAGGAAACAAGTACTCAACACAGACACCTTACAGCATGAATAGAATCTTTTACTTGGACTGGTAAATCCGTTTTTCTTTTTTTCTCCATGACGTTAGCTGAAAAAATGCCACATGGCGTGCATTAAAATGCCTAATTTCACTAAATTAAAGTTCTTTGGAATATCAGTGATGAGTAGAAAAGAGACAACTCAATAACCTCGGGGAGGTTTTTGGTATGGTTTTGTGTGGAATCGTGAAACATATTTCGACCAAAAGGTCAAAATTTTATATATGAGTTTGCAAGAAAATGAAAGAGGGTTTTTAAATAGTTGAAAAAGGACTCTATTCCAAGAGTTAAGTTCTGTTGTTCTTGGCAGGATTACATGCTTCACCTGTACAAGTCAAAGCACAAAATAGCTATGGGCGCGGTGACGACAAGGGTCAGTAAAGCGTTGTCCAAGCTGAGGATGGAACAGCGGGCGGAACAGAAGGACATCGACGAGGAGGCCAAACTGAAAAACATGAACATGAGAACGTTCTTCTGCCTGACTTGCAAGCTTAACTATCGCTCGCTCAAGTCTGAGCACCTACGGTCGGAAAAGCACAAGGTGAAATCAAACTTAATGTTCTATCTCAATATTTTAAGTTGAAACTTACATTTAATACCTTAGTTGCTAATATTTGAGGTATCTTTCACTTTCAGGCCCGCATTATACTATCAGATATTTTATAAAAGTTCTTTTATAAAAGATTTGATCTACCAATCTAAATTCATACCAGCTGATTTTCAAAATAAAAACTTCTATTTCGATTGGTCAGATCAAATATTTATAAAATATTTGATAGTGTAATGAGGGCCTTAAATATACTTGCTTTTTTTGTGTGATAAAAATTCCCAGTCTAGTTGACTGATATTAATAATTTTGGTGTCGTTGGAAATAGTTTGGCATGAAGTTAAGTAAGAAATATAATTTACAAAGGTGAGACTTGAGGAAGAGCCTTAGATACCTAAAGTTTCGTACTTGTCCGTAAGATTGTATGTGGGAATAGAAATTTTCAAGAACAGCTGACAATAATTGTTTAATCAGTGAGCTATAAAAATAAATCTTTATCTACTGAGCTGTGTATGCCCAATATATTGATATGCAATCCACTTGTACACCTTGATCTGTTTTCTACTCCAAAAGATTATAAGGAGTATTAACAAAATTGTTGATTTTTTTGACTGAAAGGAAATAACCAGCTTTCTACTCATGCATGCAAAGATTAGTGAGGCAATGGTGCAAATAAATAAAAATAAAATAATATAAATAATAAATAATAATAATAAATAATAATATTTTTTTATAAAGATATTGGAGGTGTTTCAGTTAAGTAAATAGGTTCTTGACAGTTGTGAATTTTTTGGATTTGTAAGGGAAAAAAGTAACATTTCATTGTCTTTGGTTTCAGGAAATAAAGAATTTCCTCAATCCTTACTGCAAGATTTGTAGAGTAACCTGCAAGTCCCCAATGCAGTATGAAAATCACATCAGCTCTCTGTTTCACCTGAAGGTTTGTAATACAATACTCATTTTAAAGTTTATTCAATAAAAATTAAACTAGTTTTTAGCCTGCAACTAAAAGTTTCCATCTGTATTTTAAGACGGTCCATGAAGACAGTAAAAATGCAGCTATATTTCTTCTGAACAACTTTCAGTTAAAATGTTTTTTTAAAAGTAAGAAAATAGTAAAAATGGTTTAATCATTGTACGTAACCGGTTTTTCCAGAGGAAATACTTCTATGAGAAGAAGAATGCAGAAAATGTAGATGGCAGTGAGATAGACATGGACAAGTTCATGGTCCTGGATCAAGTGGGCTCCGGAGAGGAGGATGATGGTGTGTATTTTTTGTTGAAATTTTCAGGTGCCTCAAAGGGCATTACTACGATTTATGTATATTTTCACCATAATTGTAAGACATGTACATAAAAAATAATTTGATGTTAGATTTTTACACATTTCAATGTGCTTTTGTTTGCAATAGTGATTTATTCAACAATAAACCCTGACTGGGAAGAAAAGCTAACTAGTGAGTCGGTGCCCTAGTTGGTACCACACTCGGCCTCGGAATTGTGACAGTGTATGTCGCATACTTACTGTTCACCCTTGTACTGTACTGACTCACTCCTCGCTTTGCTTGTTAACTTCCACACACAGGCCAGAGGCCCTTGTGGGGGGGGGGGGCAAATGCAAGGTAAAAAGGCTGCCACCCTCTTTTTTTAAAGAAAGAAAAAATATTTGTTTTTAAAACATAGATACTGTTATTAATGCAAAGGAAACAGATTAAACAAATACAAAATTTCATGTTTGCTATGGCTAGGTGTTATAATGATGAAATAATTACTGGATATTTTTTCTTATATTCCAATCCCCTCTCATATTGCTGCCAGAGAGCATCAGCATCTCATCCCTATCTTAGAGGGTCTAGATGTCTAGATGCTGCTCTCGGGTAGGATTCTCGTGTACGAAAAAACATGGGAAGAACGTTGCCTCTGGGTTTTTTACGTTTAAGTTTTTTTTTACTGTAGTAATAATTATGAAGCCTTTTTTTCAAACTAGCCTAAAAGTTAAAAAGCATAATATGTACTTAGTTTCATTAACACCAGTCCATAAAGCCTGATTTACTCGCAATAAAGCAGCTAAAAAAAATTTAAAATATCGTCAAACCATCAAATTTAAATTTGCACATCATTGTGATAGGGTGATTATTGATATGCTTAATTTGGAATGTCAATCTTTGCATTTTATTTACACAGTTTGTATGACACAAACTATGATTCAATCAAATGAGTTAATGTGCTTGGCTAATGGATGTTATTTAACAGAAACAGAATCAGACGAGAAGGAAGCAGGCGAGGGAGATGAGGGAGAGAAGGGGGAAAAGGAAGGAGAAGGCGGAGAGGAGGGAAGTGAGAAAACTAAAGAGAAGAAAGTTAAGAAAAAGAAGAAGCAGATCAATCTTGGTAAGTAAAACACATTGACAGTAGCCTAACTTAAATATCAACAGAAAAATATTTTTCTGCAGATGTATTAGTTTGGTACCATAATGAACAATGTTTAAAATTCAAATTTAAATTAACGATAAATGAAGTTTTAACTTCATTCATCGATAGACAGAGCTCTTTATTTACATAATTTCAAGAAATGCAATGGCGTCAAGTCAACACAAAATAAAGAATCTAGAATTTGATACAAAAGTGGTTTGGAAAACAATTCAGAATCAATTTCAGTTCAGCCATCAGCCATAAACACAACAGGATGTATGAGGTTCATTAGTAACGATTCCTTAATATCCTCTATTGGTTACTTGAATTTCGGCCACGAATGGTTTAAAATTGCTAGTAATAACCGAAACTCAAGTAACCAATAGAGGATACTAAGGAATCCCTGACGGTTAATGTTAGTAGCATATTGTATTTATTTCTCGTGATCCTGGAGACATTACTATGAATAAATGATTTAAAGCACTCTATAGGGCAAATATGTGCTGAAATCAATAACTATTTTGATCGTAGGAAGTGAATACTGCAAGAAGATCAACATCTACTTCTGCGAGCTGTGCAAGACGTTCCTGCCGCGTATCGAGGACCAGGAGCAGGCGCTGGCGGTGCACTGCCGCGGGAGTCTGCATCTGCGGTGGTACGTGCGCAAGAAGGACGACCTGGCGCTGAGGAAACGGGCCGAGCGGATACACAAGCTGCGCGAGGCGCAGAAGAAGGCCGAGAGCAAGGTTGGTCGACACTCGGGGTCGAGTTGATCAGGCGAGTGCTGTCTCATCTGACGTCTCAGCCGAATCAACGTCAGCCTTACAAATCAACGTACAAGAGATTTAATACAATCATGAAGCGTAAGAGGGAGGGAAATTTCATTTATCTTTAGCCAGCGACAGGCATGTCTTAAACAAACGAAAACTTAACAATAGTTCACAAAATTCCGCCAAGTATATATCGTCGTTTATAGTATTTAGATTTTTTGTCAGATAGTCATTTCCTAGTGGATGAATCATTTGGTTTGTTGTTTTAATCTTGTTCAAAAAGTTTATTGATTGTTCGCTAGATAGTGACACTTGGACTCTTGAATTTTTGGAGATTCGGGAATTCCTCGTTTGTTTTTGTCTGTCTTTGTGGGGTTGGAATGTTGTTGGCAAGTAATAAAATATATTAATTACCCTCCCTCTCCTGCTTCATAGTTGTATTAATTCTAATGTAACAGATTTTTTGGTGTGACGAGTGGTTGTAAAAAGATTGAGATGGTTTACTATCTTCCTTACTTGCAACGGACTTGACAGACCTATCAACTATAACTCAGTGAACTTGATAAGATTCTATTGTTGTGGATATTCACAGAAAATAGCTTGGAAATATTTTAGTATCATATCTTAATGCAATCAACTTACGTTGATGAGAAGCTTTTGTCTAAAAAATTAGTAGTCGTGATAGCTAAATCTATTTTAAAATTTCCATAGCTCAACATCCAACTAGTAAAACCTTATCAATTAGTAGCTGACTTCACAACCATAACATCCTGCAAAGAAGAATAAGAATTGAACTTCAGATTATGACACTAATAAGGTTTATTAGGAGATTTTTTTGAAAATACCTTAATTAATTAAAAAAGTTGTTGATCAATATTAGAATGAAATGCCGAGTATTCAAATATATTGTCACAAAGAATTTCCAGATTTTCAATTAATTCCATGTGTATCTCAATTTACAAAAAACACAAAAATGTATTTCAGGACTACTGGGGTCAACTTGAAAAAGGAAATTACTAGTTTTCAAATTTTACTGGTCATCTTGATAAAAATGAAAAATAATATTCCAGTTGCTTATTTTATTTAACAAATGGAAATCCTCCCAGCTCCTTCTTTCTTGTTTCAGGAGGAAGACAAAGGTGAGCCAATGGAAGAAGACGCACCAGAGTCCCCAGCGAAAGCCGAACCAGCGGTTAAAAAGGAAGATAAACCTGACAACATGGATGACAAAGTTTGGGGCGAAGTCAATGCAGATCTCGGGGAACTATTGAAGGAAGCGGACGAACCACGGAAGGTGGAGGACTCAGACGATGATGAAGACTCGAGAGCGGGCGGTCGAAGGTACGACAGGTTCAAACATTCAGAGAAGACGAAAGGAACAGCGGGCGAGGGCGAAAAGAAATCAGACGAAAAAGGGGCGAAAGCGGGGGTTGTGAATGGTGGTGAGGATAAAGATTCTTAATTAAGGGAAAGGTTAATATTAGAAGATTTAGATTACCATGGGTTGCAGTGAGCATTCCGAATTTCTTACACAGTTATTTTTGAGAGACGATTCCCATTTCTATGTTTAGTTTTAGCTTTAGAAATAAGAAATGTTTGAGATAATATGTTTTTCCTAATAAGTTGACCTTATAATCTTGTTTTCAGTTAAGTGTTTTAACTGTGGTGTTGATATTTTATTTGATGTGCTAAATAAAGATGTAATTCAAGCTGATGTTGCTAATTTGTTTTATTCCTTTCCTTCCAAGGCGTATTTACTTTTATCCCAAAGCATCACTAGCTATTTTCTAAATGAATCAGTAAATGTTAAAAGGGCGGAAGTCACATTTAATCACATTTTCATGTTTTTACATAAAATTAATGCTGAAAGATAGCTCTAGCGATTTGTGTTAAAAAGGCGCCTGAAATAAAATTATCGTAGTCTGTACAGGCTCCAGAACTGATCACTTTTCTGTTAGAAGGGCGGAAGTCCGGGACTTCAGTCAGCTGACCAAAGCAGTAAACATAACCTCCAAACTATTGCGTTGTGTCGTTGCTCTGTACCACTGTTTACAACGGTGTTGCTTAGTTAGTTTCATGTGTGTTAAGTCTTAAAAATGTAATTAAATTCTTTCTTACAAAGTTTGAGTGTGGATTTATTCATTTGACATCAAATTAAGGGAATTACACTATAAAATAGCATTAAAAATCTTGTTAAATGTTAAAAGGGCGGAAGTCCACAACAATAAAATATGGTTAATACCAAAAAAAGTTTGAATTTTTTTGAAAAAAGGTTATTATTAGGTAGCTAGATTTATTTTAAAATTTTTAATCCCTAATATGAATTTTCAACTCAATAACTATGATAGGTAAACAGTTTTTTTTAGTTTTCCAAAAGTTTACTCTGGCGGACTTCCGCCCTTTTAACATCTACTGATTCAAATAATGTTAGTTTAAAGAGAGTACATAACATCAATGTCTGAGTAAATATCTGAAACAAATATCTGAACCAAAATATGAGTTCTAGATTAATTTCAATTAAAGTACAACCTTTTTATAACAAAACTGGACTGAATAAAAATTATGTTTTATCAAGGAATATGTTAAATGAAGGTCTATGGTGTTGTGGAATATTCCAAAGGATTTCTGTAAAAAGTGCTTTATTGTTAATTGAATTTATGGGATGAATGCAGTTAAAATCATGGAGACTTTAAGACACTAACCTATCTCGGAGTAAGCAATACGATCAAGATCTTTAAAAAACTTAGCAATAAATGTACACAAAAAATATACTTTTCATTAGATTCAAATGTAAAAATAAATTTTAAACAAAGGTTCTGTGGTTGTAAATTATTATTATTTTGTAGAAAAATTTTCCTAATTTCGTTAACAAATTCATTTATTAAATTTTTGTCTAAAACTTCAACTTATCAATTAATGAGGTTTTCTTTTAAATTTCCAAACTCCTCAATGTCGTCCTAAAGTTGGCTATTTTCAACAAATAGCTTTAATATGAGAACTATTTGTGCAGGCCTATCAAGATTATTAGGACATCTTGTGGCTAAGGATTGATCCATTTGTTGGTTGGAAGAAGGTATATGAACTAATTGTTAAGTAAATGTTTTTTCTTAAAGTCATAGCACTTCTTGGCTTAAGGGATAAAATATTGCCACCCCTTCTTAAGCCCTTGAGTAGACCAAATTTTCAGAGGTGCTAAGGCATATTACCCATTTTATCAGTGATGGTGTACCTGACAAAACAGAGTTTGAAGGCTGACCCTGACATTACTGTGATGCAAAAGTAAGTTTAATGTTATTTATGTTACTAATATAATTTTATTTTAAAAATATAGTGTATTAAAGTATTAAAAGTTATTTCTGTTATGATCTTGGAGATGATAAGTATTTTCCGCATCCTTTACATCAATCAATTATCACGAGTGCAGAGCCCCTTGAACTTGGATTAAAGTGAGCTGACTTATCTAAACCGAGTTTAAATCTCGGTTTATCTTTTCTTATCTCAAACAACAGCCACTGTAGGTTTAGCTGTCATATAATGTGCCAGTAATACATTGGCCAAACCACCTGCATTTGACTCGAGCATGGCTTTTAAAAACATTATCCCTCTATTTGTATTGATTTCAAGTCCCCAACTTTTAAATGGTAAGTAAAAGTTCCTTCCATTTTACAACCACTGTCAAAACTAAAAAGTCAAACTCACAAGTGGTTGAATTTGTATGTAGATGAATGATTTTGGATTTAAATTTCATATTAACATATTTTAACCACAATACATGTTTCAGGCTAATTTTGTCAGATTATGTCTATGAAATTTTATGTTATCTATTCTTATTTATTGTTATACCTTCAAACATCTTGCTATTTGTATGATGCTACTTAACAAAATTTTACATTGTCAGCATTTGTATCTAGAAAATGTAATTTTTTAGTGGTGTCAATAACTATGATGATTTTTTAAATTGGGGGTTTTCCACAAATTTTTACCCAAAATAAGCCTCGCCGGCTCTTGTTAAATAAAGGTTATACAAAATTTACTAATTTAATGTACCACCTGTATAGTTGAAAATCTCTAGACAGTAAAGTCTAAAGAGTTCAAGTCAGTATTTTTTGGTACGATCATTGTTTGTATATTCTCAAGGAATTAGAAATCTGAAGATCCTCTTTTAACGTTAGAGCAAAGAAGTAGAGATCTAATACAGTACACCTAGGATTATCCGGATCCCGGATTATCCGGACCGGTCCATCCGAGAAATCAAAAAATTTAAATCACTAAAAGTGATTTTAGCGAGTTCACGAGTGAAGTGCACCTTCTAAAATTAAACTGCAAATGTAATACATTGCTGTACGCATTTGGAATCACAATAATTAAAGGAGTCGCATCGCCAAAACAGTTCACTACAGCATTTCCGTGGACGTAGTCTTTTGGTTTGCTACTTGGGGCGCTAGCAATAATCAAGATAAGCTTCGCCTACGGTAATTTTTGCTAGCTAGTTTATTGCTGTCACGTTGAGTGTTTACAGTTGTGAACTCTTTTTATGAACTGATATTGAATTTCAAAATTGGTGGTTGTAAAAGGAAAAAATGTTTTAAATTTAAAACAGAAACTAAATGCTGTCAAAAGACTTGACGCAGGAGAATCAAGTAAACAATTAGCTAAGGAACTGGGTGTTGGGACAAGTACGGTGACAGGAAGAATTGAACACAGTCACAAAAATGGTACTTATGCGGAACAAGCTTGAAAGAATAACATGTTGTACAGTCCTGATACTTCGCATCAATTTAGCAGGGGCTAAGGTACGTGATCGCTATTTAGGCGATATTGTGTTGACCTCGGATTATCCGGATTTTTCGTTATCCGGATCGGTGTTCCGCCACATTAATCCGGATAATCTGAGGTGTACTGTATATTGGTTGACCCCGTGAGAAACATTATGTACCTGAGTAGGGGGATACGGGAGTAGTCTCCTGAACATGACTTTAGTTCACATTAAGATTCAAGAATCAATACACAAACCGAGTAGAAACAGATATACTTTCATCTGTTATATAATAAATATTACCTTAATGGCGCCAAATGTGTTAATCATCGACTAAAACAGTTTTTAGCTCTTGAATAGTAATTAGTACTCTTGTGAAATGTTTTTGGTTTAGTGTGAACAAAAAGAACATTCCTGGTTGAATCACTTGATCGCCTGTTATTTCCTCTCCTATCCCAACAGACCTGTTTGAATCACTTTAGTTTGTAAACACCCAAGTTTCAACGTGTTTGTAACGAGGGCTAAAAATAGGTTCAGTCGTACAAACTTACAACATATTGTATTTAATATTTTGTCAGTCTGAATCGCTTTAGGTGATCCTAACTAGCATTTATGATGCCTAGGATTTCTTACAAATGTTAAAAGTAAGGAATCTAACAATAGTTAAACACTACAGGAATGCCAGGACGCTTTCCTGAATTGCGGATTATTAATGGTTCCAATGCATCTGTTGGAGAGTTTCCTTTCATGGTAAGAAAATTTACTTTCATGGTATGGTTTAATTTTTTTATCAAGTAATTTTACATGAGAAATTTTTTTATATAAACTATAACTTAGGACATGAAAACAAGTTTGTTGTATAAAAACCATAAACCTGAAGTGAGTTAAACTATTATTATTGGAAGCATGAAGAAAGGACTTCAAATTGAAATCCTCTCTGTCATGTCAGCACTCTGCTTGAGTACTAAATTTCATTTATTTATGGTAAGACTACAAATAATAAATAAAAAAACAATATTTTCATTTTCTTTCTGTTATAAAATCTATATTTTTAAGTTTTCTACAATCCTTAAAGTATAGGCCTAATTAATGAATACTCTGTTGGTGACAGAGTGAAACTTGACCTAGAACGAAAATGGTTTATGTGTCATATCTCTTTTTAGTATGCGGCTGGCCTCAAATTTGTAGTTTTTTGTCTACATATAATATGTATTTTCAAGTATTTATCACGTTCAACCCGATGGAAATCAATGGTCAGTTTTTTTTATACTTACCATAAGCTCTTTGACCCATAGTGATTCTCCTATAAAACAATTTGATAATATTTATGAATACTCTTTTTTATTACTCCATGCAATCATTTATTACCTCACACCCTGTATTTTTCTAGATGGCTGTAGTTTGCAAACAGCTGTTATGATTAATTTATTTGTTTACTCTTTCCTTGTTTATTTTGTTGCTATCATGGCAACTCGTTATCAAAGCCAATGTAAAAATTATACAACTTAAGAATTCATTTTATTACTTTATTACTTCTATTTTCTCTGGTCTAGAAGTCTGCTTAGAACATGTTTCAAGTCATAAATTACTAATTTCAAGACTTAAGGAAATCCTCGAAGCCGTTTTTGAGATAATTGTGCAAACAGGGAAGCACATAAGCATGCAAGGTAACATTGCTCATGTAAGAGTATAGGATTGCAATGTACTTTTAATCCGGTCGAAAATTGTGACATGTTTGCACCAGTGGGCGCATGTTGGGCTGAACGTGTTAATCTGAGCACCTGAGACTCATGGTTTTATTTTTAAAAATGTTCATCTTGGTATGCCAGGAACAAATCCACAAAAATTCTCCAAAGTGGTGGGGAACTTTCTGTAATTACAAAACAATTTGTCATCAAAATTCTTCTTATCGGGTAAAACTTGTATTAAAATTAATTTCTTAAGACTCCGACCATCTGGTATTTTTAGGAGTGTATGAATAGATTACACTATAAACTCTTTGGTATGGTATTCTAAGAACACTCATCAATCATCACTGCCCAATATCAGCTTAGTTAGCTTTTTCTTTAAGTTCCATTGTAAAAAAAAAAAAAAAAAACAGTTCTGCAGACTCTTTGCCATCTTCGCTTTCTTTGCAGTTTTGCGCTTCGCTCTTGTGCATTGCTACCGTATTTTTATTATCTGCAAGGTTAAAGAAGATTTACAGCTTAAAAGTAAAATTAAAGTAAAAATTAAAGTTTTGTATGAGTTGATTATCTTGTCCAGTAAAAAATCCTCTTGCAAAATCCGCTGTTTGACTTAAACAAAAATCAAACATGCCTGTTAGTAGTGCTTATAGTAAAGCACTCAAGAATAAATTATTTAAATTGTGAAATTAGTTTCTCAATCAAATATGATTTACTTTTGGCATAGGCTGCTGTTTACTACAAGGGATATTTCACCTGCGGTGGCACAATCCTTTCTGAAGAATGGATTTTGACAGCTGCTCACTGTGTTTATGAGTAAGTACTTCATTTCATTTGTTAAAATTGGTGTTAACAAAAAAGGGGAATGAAGAACAAGAATCGGAAAGCTGATTGTTTTAGCATTAAAAAAAGAACATAGGATAAGCTGGCTTGCTCTAAATCCTAACCTGAAGTTTATATTGACAGTGAAACTTCATTATATTGAAAGTGAAACTTCAGGATATTGATAGTGAAACTTATCACCTCACTCAGATAAGTTTTGGTAAGTTGATGAAGCAAAAAACATTTCATTGCTATGGGTGTGTTAGACAACTCCAACAAATAAAAGACAAACATAATAGTTTTGTAAAGTACAATGTACAATATCTTGTAGTCTTCTTACAGACTAAGGCCGACATGTTCCTTCGCTAGGTTTGTTAGTTAATAGCCCAATAGCCAATGGCAACTAAGGCACTACCTCTTAATGTGGCATCTGAACCACAAATTTGTCAATAAATTACCAATTATTAGGATGGTATTATGGATTAATGTAGTATTCACTAGAGTGAATGTTAATCCCCACTAGGGAATATTGCATCCACAAGCCATTGCTTAAAACTATTCACGATTCGTGATTTCCAAGTAATTGGACTACAGGACATGCCACCGTCCCACCCGAACAATTCCATTCATCATCTCATCAAGATTTTCTAATATATCTTTTAAAAAGCTTTTATATTTTAGCCGAGACCCAACTCAGTTTTCTGTACTGACTGGCTCCAACGATCTTCTTGATCCCGACGCGACAGAAACTTTCGTCAACCAAGTCATCGTCCACAGGAACTACCAATATACAGACAACCAAGTCAATGACATTGCTTTGCTCAGGGTGAGTGTGGGCTAGCTAGTTACAGAAATGAGATATCAATAAATCAATTAATTACTTGATCTGTTGAAAGGATTTGTTCCCATTGTGAGCCCCAAGGAGAAGCTATTTGATGAGTTTCCTCAACCCTGTTACAGGAATTATATGAAGGATATTCCTCCACACCTCTTTTATCTATTTTATATAACTAGATTACTATTGGTTCAGCTTGGCTTTCGACGAAATTTACAATGCCAACAATAATATAAGAAATTACTGAAAAGCTGTTTTTACTTTCACTATTACTGTATTCGATTTTTATCTTTTGCACGTCTTTTAGTCAGGGCCGGATTTACGATTTTGCCGCCCATGGGGCCCAAAGCATTTCGCCACCCCTCCTCCCAAACGTGACAATTTGCCAGAACTCGTCATATGCGTAATTCGGAAGGGGGGGGGGGGCACTTGCTCCACCCAATAATTCGGGATTACAATTTATTAGCTAAACCTGAATTTTTTACATTAAAACACAAAAATATTTGTGATGTGTATATGTCTGCTGATGCCAGCTGGTGAAAGGCCTCACAGAATAAAATTATACAAATATTGTGGTGTTTTCCAATATTAAAATTCGTTAGCAAGACTGAAAAATTTATTTAATTTGTGGTCAAAAAAATCTCATGGTCGCATTGCCGCGGTCTAAAATTCTCTCGATTGTTTCGTCGCGATCCTCTCTCGGCTAGTTCGGGGCTACTAAAGCTTCATTATCGCCTTCTTTTTATTTCAGCTGTTTCATAGTCTCTCCAGGGGTGTATTTACATATGGGCTTAAAGGGCTATAGCGGCAGCAGAATTTGGGGGGGCGGCAAATTTGAGAGAGAAGTCACAACCCTCCCTGAAATTCTAGAAATAGCCTTGTTTAGGGCCCGGAAGAGGTAAAAACGGTCCAAAAGGTCCATAACGGGGTCAAAAAGCACACGCGAGTAAAAAGAAAAAAAAAGTCGCCACTTTTGCCGAGGCGGAAATCCCGCCGCTGGTCCTACTCCCCCTGTGTAGCCCAGGGGCGGCAAATTTCCAAATCCGCCTCTGAGTCTCTGGGTTAGCTTCTTCCTTTTTGGAAAACTTCGCTAAAAGACGGAAAAAAGTAATGAATTCAAACATTTGGTCGGGAATTTTGATATTTGAGTTAGAACGAAACGAAATATAGCCGTTTTCGTCGTTGGTATCGTCATCGCGGCCAGTAAATCTCTCGATCTAATCAACAAATAAATATTTCGGTAATATTGTGGCCGGAAATCAGTCGTTTACTTCGCAGCCGGAAAATTGCCTGCTTGTATCGCCGCCGACAGATCTCTTGGTCGCATTGCGGTCGACAAGTCTCTCGATTTTTTCGCGACCATCACATATATTGGTCATGTCGTAGCCGAAAAGTCGGTCGTTTTACAGCGGTTGGCACGCATGTATCTCGGTCATTTTTAGGCAGACAATCTGACGCTCTTTTGAAGGAGGCTTCTTGACTGATTTTACTAATCGCGATTTTTTTAAATAGTCGGGAGATGTAAGAAAAAAGTCGGAAGAAATATATGTGAAATTTGGTAAACAACCTACTTTGGTTTTGCGAGGACTGGTAAATTTACCGGTCTTATTACGGCAATAACAGCTCATATTTAGGTTGTATCGTGGCCTGCAAAAATGGGTTGTTTAACTCTTAGTCGTAAAGTGGCCGTAAATCGGTTGGTTCTACAGCGGTCGTTAAACCAGTTAGTTGTATTGCATGCGATAAATCTCGATTGTATTTTGAGACAAATACCTCAAATATTTGCAGCCGATGCGACGAATCTTTGGTAGTATTACAAAACAAAACTTTAGAATTTTTAGCGATCGGCGAAATTCATACGGTCATTTTGCGGCAATAAAATCTAACGGTTGTATCGCAGCCGGTAATCTCGGTTGTATCATAGTGGACGTAATAATTAAATCTCTTGGTGGCACTGTATCGCAACCGCGTTAAAACTCTCAGCTGTAAAACTATTGTTTAAACTCTCAGACATTTTGCGTTGGTCATTTCCATATATTTTTTTTACAAAAATAACAAACATATTGCCCTCCTCGCCCCCTCCTTAAGATCCGATTCCACCATTACCCCAAATAAACTCAGCGCCAGCGCCCAGGCCAAAAAAAAAATTCTTTTGCACCTTTGAGCACATCGACTGCCGCCCTTCCGCACCAGTGACGTAATACGCAAAATAATGGTATATTTTGATATCATAAAATTATCTAATGTATAACTCTGTGCCAGATTTAAAAAGAGAGGGTCCGACCGGTCCAGGTAGGCGCGGACAGCCCTTGTCACAACACCTATTGTTGTGAGGCCGGCCGGCGAGTTATTTCTTGAGTTATGCCTGGTATAAGGAATTTCAAAGCGGCCCGCAGTCAATGACTCAGGCGTGGGGGCTGCCTTCCCCCGTCGCCGGTCGGCCTCACAACAATAGGTGTTGTGACAATAGCAACCGGTGATGTCAGCGTGACAACAGCGGATTAGGGCTGTCCGGGCCTACCTGGACCGGTCGGACGCTCTCTTTTTAAATCTGGCACGGAGTATACTAAAACACTTCTCTCCGGACTTTTTACAATTAATATTAGTTTATAAATCTGATAGAAAACAAAAACATTGCATAAAACGTTCTATATATTATTTTAGCAAATTTTTAACTGGCCTTCAAAATTTGCCGCCCCTAGAAATTTGCCGCCCTGGGCCCGGGCCCATGAGACCCATGCCTAAATCCGGCCCTGCTTTTAGTAAACCATAACAACACCCCGACCAACTCAATTGTCAGTGAGCACCGAGGACCCAGTTGACAACTCAACTGAGGACTCAGATGTCTGTGAGGATGCTTGGTGCAAACCTAAGAAACATGCTTTTTTTGTTTTCATGAATGAAATATCCGTGCATGCTACTATTATTTCCAGTTTTGTAAATACAGTCCCTTGCTATATTGAACAAATACCAAGGGAATTTATTCATGAGAAACTATCTGGCTATGCAAATATCTAGATATATTTATTTTTCTAGAATCTCAGGGGTGGAAACAGTACAAAACACGTCCTCTAACCCCTGTTACTGGTTACCTACTACTGGTAACCAGTAACAGTAACCGTTACTTTATTAGTTACTGTTATCCTTAACTGTTAGGTAGTTCTCCAAAATACAATGTTCCTGAATCTATACTTCATGACGAGCAATATGTTGAAGCTTTAGTGTTTACAAACTATAGCAGTTTTGTACCTAATTTTCGGGTCTAAAGAAGAAAAAAAATTATTAAGTTAATGATAATAAAAATTAATTGATCAATGGTGTTCATTGTCTCTCCAAATAATACTATCCACTCCAACCCAAGCTTCAACATGTTCCTGATGAAGTATACTTCTGTTCCAGCTGAGTGTGGCGTTGGAGTTTGACACATTGACACAACCCGTGACTCTCTCCGCCCCGGACACTGACCCTCCTGCCAACGCCAACGTCGTCGTCACTGGCTGGGGCGTCAGCAAGGTAAGGTTCATCGCTGTTATGTCGGTCATATGCTGATTTGAGATGATTTTTTGGCCCAACGTCCCTTTCTCTTGACACTCCTGTAATGTCAACCTTTGTGGTTCTCAGAATTTGATGAATGCCCCATTTACAATATCAATGGGATTTCTTCCTTGGTGCACTTTGATTAAAAATTAATCCTCTCCACACACTTGCATTGTTAACCTTTGTGGTTCTCAGAATTCGATAAATGCATATTTTAATATTATCAATGTGCATTCTTTACAAGTGCACTTTGGTTAAAATTACTGTCAATGAGGATTGATTACTTCTCAGACATCGGGACTTGGAGTTCCCAGTCTCAAGATGAAGTACTTTCAGATATCATTGTTTTCTGTCAATGAATTTTGTCATTACTAATCTGTGAGAAAAAAAATGAAGTGGTGTGAATTTACTTACTTACACCACTAATTGACGTCAAATAGAACTTCACTTAATGGCACACCAATATCAAGGTACTTTCACATGTTGCAAAAAAAAAAACAAGATAAAAATTGTGTACACTTTTATACTATATATTTTTTACAAGCTTTATTTGAGTGGAGTAATAGCTATAAAATCTTTAAGAATGAAAGTTGATTTATAAAAAAAAAAAATGCTTAGTATCATATTTGAGATTTTTGTGTCTATACTGGAGCAATAAAGGGTTTCTGAGAAATATATTGAAAAGGTCTCCTTAAGGATACACTAATAACCCTACACTAATACAAATAATACACTAATAAGGATACACTAATAAAAAAGGTATTGAGTGTGTATTCATACATCATTAATCTTCCAATTTATATTTTTCTCCTTACAGTGAAGTACATCCTAAAACTAACTTAAAAATTCTGGTTTTGTTTGAAACTCGACAGTACAGAGGAAACCCAGTCCAGTACCTGCAGAAGGCAACCATTCAGATCTTTTCCAACACCCAATGTTCCGCCAGCTACGGGCCTTACAGCATAGATATCCTTTCGACTAATGTATGTGCTGGCACCGAAAATGGAGGGATTGGACAGTGCACAGTAAGTTCACTTGACAAGGCATAAAATGCAACTGCTTTCTGATAAAATTGTTGAAGTAAAGAGATGCTAGAAGTGCTGGAATTATAAATTAAACAAATTATAGTTCCTGTGATTTAAAACATTAGGCTACTGTACCAAAAAACTTTTGCCTGTATCATCATCACTGATAGTGGTTAATTTAAATAGTGCCTTCAGCTTGAAAACACTATAGGGATGTAAATTAAATTCTATAGATATTTTTGCTGCCTAATGTTTATCTTGATTAATGAGCGTAATTAATTCAAAGCGCAATGTCAAATGTTGTTTAAAGTTAAGTCCACTACCAAACCATTAAATAAATAAATGTAGAATCCATGATCAACCCTTCAAAAGCTTTTCACAGAAATTAGTTGCTGGGGGATAATCAAAAACAATATTCTGTGCTGCCTTTGCCAATCATTGTGATTAACAATAAATATATTGATTTTTTGTACAAACAGTTGTGATAAAAACTTTTGAAGCCATATTTTATATTTCTGCAATTCTGATCCAGGGAGATTCTGGAGGCCCGGTGATTGTGGAAGGGCCAACCACTTACCAAGTCGGGATCATCTCCTTCTCGGCAAAACCTTGTGGGATCAAAGGCTTTCCCGGCGTCAACACCCGAGTGTCACAATACCTCAACTGGATCATGCAAGAGTCTGGCTTATAGAGTAACCTCAATTTCAAAGAACGGCTAGATATACAGGGTGTCTGTAAAGTCCGCCACCAAACGCCATAAATTGGTTTATTGGGTCAAAATAAGCAAAAAAGTTCCCGTGAAGGTATGTCCTAAAATGCATATTTACCCAGATATCCGCCATTTTGTATTTTTCACAAAATATTTTTTATCTCCAAAGTTTATGAATCGATTTTTTTGAAACTTAGTATGTACCTATAACTAGTCAAGGTCAGTTTATGAAAAAATAATCATAATGATCGAATGGTAAATTTCAAAATGGCGGCCGCTTAAAATTTTCAATTTGAAATACCAGAAACACGTTACGTAGTACAAAAAAATATGAAGAATTAAAGTTTTTAGAAAAGTTAATTTCCAGTCTAATGACACCAGAATTATGAAAATCGGTCAATAAACAACTGAGTTATGGTCGAATTTATCCAACGAGGCAGCATAAATTGGAAGGAGAATGGCCCATTGTTGCATTGAGTCATGCGCTGACATAGGTCAATTACGCTGCCTCAGTAGATAAATTTGACCATAAATCAGTTATTTATTAACCGATTTTCATAATTCTGGTGTCAATAGACAGGAAATTAAATTTTCTAAAAATTTCAAACTTTAATATTTTTTGTACTATGTAACGTTTTTTTCGATATTTCAAATTAAAGGTTTCAAACGGCCGCCATTTTGAAATTTACTATTCGATCATGCTGATTATTTTTTCATAAACTAACCTTGACTAGTTATAGGTACATACCAAGTTTCAAACAAATCAATTCACAAACTTCGGAGATAAAAAATATTTTGTGAAAAATACAAAATGGCGGATATCTGGGTAAATATGCATTTTAGGACATACCTTCACAGAACTTTTTTGCTTATTTTGACCCAATAAACAAAGTTATGGCGTTTGGTGACGGACTTTACAGACACCCTGTATACAATGTTGACTGGTTGTTAAATATTTGGGTCTTACTTGTTGGACAATTTTATCGAATCTGTTAAACTTTTCTATAAGAGTTTAGGTAGAGAGACATATTGCAGTTCTATATCTTAAGAAGGTGAATATTATAACCCTAATGACTTGACCCGAGTAAACTCAACACATAGTGTGTTTTCAATATAAGAGCCGTCCAGAAAGTAACAGACATGTTGCCGCCATGTCAGACGCTGTTAACCCACCCCCATGATCAAGGGTGTACATAATGAATAAATTATTTTTCAATAACTCACATCCTGAGGATATAGATATGCAATCCAATGTCTGAAATGTTGGTACAATGTTAAAACTTATGCTCAATAATATAGTCAAACCCCAAAGACACTAAATAAAGTCTTGTGGCAGCCTGCAATATTCAGTGAAGATCAACTTTTGTATAGCAGGAGTTGTTGATAACCAAATCTGCTGCAAAAAACCTTGGAGTGCAACAGCACCAAACATCTTTTTGACAAAAAACGTCTGTTTTGACACCCGCTGAGTAAGATGTATTTTCTACTATTGCTGTAAAAAATACAAATCAAATATAATTTCTTTGTGTAAATATATCCCTTCCTTGGAAAGGGGACTCTGGAACAATACTCATTTAAGAGACTCATGTTAATACACCTACACTTGTTAATTGTAAAGAAAAAAGGTCTTTGTAAAATATATATTTGTAAGCTACCTCTATTACTAGAGTTTTCAACTATACAGAACTACCAATATAATCATAAACTCTCTTAGATCAAATTAAAATAAAACTGAAATTAATTCTCATGGGAAATTGTTTTATTATAAAATAATTTAAGGGTCACACCTCTCAGTTACAAATTTATTTTACATATACACACTAAACTGTTAACACTTTTGAACAAACTTCATCCTCAAATTTCAAAGCGAAGACTGTGCTTCATCTGTGGCAGTGTCGAAAACGAAAGCAGAAGACATTTTCCTATTTATTTTTGATGTTTTACTTTTAGGCATCCTTGAAATCGAAGTGTTGATTTTCCCCTCATTCATACTTGCTGCATTTAGATAACTGTTATTTTGAGGTGTTGCTTCTTTTCCTGTAAGAGATTCTAAACCAAAATCCTTATGGTTACATGTCAAATGTTTTGTAGAATATACACTGCTCGTTGAAGAACTGGAATTTCCCATGTAACTTTTATAAGGATGGCATACCCTTTTAGTTTTATTCTTCAGATTTTCAAAATAGTTAGTCGACACTGTAGTCTGAACATTTTCTAGATTTTCTAGTTTTCTCTTTGAAGCTTTTTTTGAAGACTTCTTTGGCTTTTGAAAGACCTGACTCCGCCTTTTATTGGGATTTTTCATGGTGTAAGCTGGAAACTGAATCTTTTCCCATTTCTTTGCCTCATTAATTTTTCCAGAATTGACCTTTTTGGATGAAGTTTGTTTTTTAACTACGCGCGATTCACTTCTTACAACCTTCCCTTTTGGTTGGCTTGGTTTTTGTGTTGTTTGGGATGGAAGAGGTGGCATTTTCATTGCTGAAAAAATTATTATCATACATATTATTATCAAATAGAATTTTCCCATTTGTTACAGTTTTTAATGATGTTATAGACAGTTTTCAAATGTAAATTACAAAATAAAAAACAAGAACTTTGTTATGGAAAATGATAAAAATTATCATTTCACAATAATAATTACATATTTAATAATTTAGCGAGAGGTTTAAAAGATTAAAAAATGTTTTACCATACTTCCTGTTGTAATTATCTGTTCCTGTTATTATTTTTTTCCTTGAACCAAATCTTTACCTGAAAAACTTATCAAAAGTTTTTGCTAGGTCTGCCAAAGACAGCAGTTCAAAGATCTATATTTCTGTTAGATCAAACATTCCTCAATTTTGGCCCAATTATTTGACCTACTACTTTTCAGGGATTTTTATTTCGGGATGTAATCAAAGCCAATCAAAGCCTCTTTCATGACTGATTCATCACAGAAAGCAGATGAATAAATAGAATGAGGCCACTACCCCAATCCAAGTAGAATCCCAAAAAGCCCTTTTGAAGTTCTCCCGGATAGAGACAGTTTTATATCTGATTTGCTGATAACAACTGGAACTCTGTGTCAAAAGAGGTTGGATTTGAGAATAGAACAAGCCAGGTAGTGGACAATGAACATAATGCACCAGCACATTCATGGTGAACCACATTGTATGGTGGAGCACATCCGATTGGCTAAGGTTCGCCCATCCAGTCTAAACTCTCAGCAAGGCACATGCAATTAATTGCATATACTTTAAGCCCTTTTACAGTGGCCTTTTTTAAATTCTATCATATGTGCTGCTGTACCCAAATCAATCTGTTATAGGGAATGTTTTCCTTGGAAAAGGCTGAATTGTATTCTTAAAGGATTTTCTTAGCTAACCCCTAAGGGTGTGGTCCTTTAGGTAATGAAATTACTAATACCATACAAAATAAGGTCCGATAAATAATAAAGCACAACCTACCGAGCAGCTGGGACTGGTAGAGGACCAGCTGCCGCAGCAGTTGCACCCTGAGGGCCTCGAACTGCCGGATGGTGGCGACGCACTCGGGCGGCAGGTGGGGCGGGAGTGTGGAGGGTGGAATCGTTGTCCTGCGCATTCAGTCAATTGAACAGTACGAAACAAATTCAAGGTGCCTCGTTACTGACTCAGTCTAGTAGAACAACACAGTGGCAGCGTTCACCTACTGTGATGCTTCCCAGAACTCATTGTGCACAATACTTATCCTTTTTTCAAAATACATGGGTTTGTAGGTGATGTGTGGTTAATTGCTTTTTTCAAGGGATTCGCTCACCATGGAATATTTTTCCAAATATTTGTGTGTCTGTGTGTATACTGTGTATTTAAATATTAGGAAAGCTCTAGAATAATGTCCAAGGCAGGTGAAGCCCAACCAAAAATACAGTCAACAAATTATTTGACTTCTTTCAATGACCTTGTGGACGGCAAGGGTTGGCTGAGCCCTTATCCTGAAATACTCCGAATCTCACTGACGGCATCTCACCTAACGTGTCTCTAATAAATTGTGTGAACAAACTAATAGACCTTTGATGATGAAACACAATCACTCCCCACTAAAATGACCCCAAGGAATGACGTAAAAATATTTTTAATTAGGGTGATCAAAAACCAAGGGTCAAGGACCCAAATAAAAGAATTTCGAAAGTTATATATATTCCGTTGTACATTTTTTAAACTTATTTTTAATCAAGTGTTTTATTGGAGACAGAACTCGCTCATTTTTTAAGTTTCAAAATGGCGGTCATTTATGTAAAAAACTGTGATATTTACCAAACACCCTGTGTTTCTTGAATCATGACATTTTTTTATATTTTGTTTCTGAACTGAACTCACCTATGTCTCAGCACTGGGGACCGAGCACGCAGAGGGGAAGGAGGAGGTGAAAGTTGTTTCCCCGATCGTTGCTTCTGTGGGGCGGATTTTTCGTTCAGTTTGCTCATGAACATTTTGGCCGCCAGACTCATCCAGTCAATGCCCCCACTTCCACTCTGTTGCAGCATGGTCTTGGGACAAATCAAAGTTAACATTTTAATTCAATATAATTACTTAACATTAATATTATATAGGGTGAGTGCACCAGTGAATGACCGGTTGGTTAAGGACCAACCGGTTAAGGGCAATGTATCGTGTTAATTCACAATAATCCTTTATTTCATAGTCACAGTTATACATTTTACCATACAAAGCTCATTTAACCTTTAAGTATTAAGAAATATTAATTAAATTGGCTATTTAAGGAAATTACTGATTGTAATATTAATTAAAAGACAACTATGCCATTGTTCCATTGAATGACCGGGACTGTGCTAGGGAATGACTGAGCTTGTACCTGTGAATGACCGGTCTCATTTGGATGAATAATTGTCAAAAAAGTTAAAAAATCAGCTGACAACAATGAATAAGAATGTAAACAGCTGAGAGTGTAGGTCGTAGCTAGAAAAATAACCGATCTTGCTCTAGTGAATGACTACTAAGGATTCCCCTGGTCATTCACTAGTTTTAGCCCTGAATACGTTCCAATTAATAACCGCTCTCAATAATGATTAACTATAACTTGTATCTTAATAGAATTGATTTCAAAATGAAGGGTAGTATGTCAACTATTACTTTACTGCAGTGGCGCACCCAGGGTCAGTGTTTTTTTTTGGGGGGGGGGCTCACTACCCCAATGGGGGATTTTTCACAAAACTAAAAGAGGGGTCCCGGGCCATTGGAATAGGAATAGCGATTTGGGGGACAACATTTTCTAAGGCCTTACATCCTATAGCCCAATTATTTCAACCTCCAGAACTTAAAAAAATATCTAGGTTCATTGTCAATGATTTCAGATATTACGGCCTCGAAATGATTGTTAGACTTTCAAACACGATACGACTGAGTGCGTCGGCCACGAAGCAGCGAGAGATTTTATTGCCGAGATGTGACCGACAATTTAGGCGACGTTGACAATAGCATTGAGATATTGCATGGTCTCACAATATGGTCGGGATTTTAAGACTGTGAAACCAACAAAAGAATTTTGTCTCTTGTTCTGTCAAAAGTCGCTGGTTGGAGAAGTAGTTATACTGTGATATAACTTAGCTGCATTAATCAATAAAAAGCACTCACTAAAAACTTAGTATGTTGATTTTTCACACTGACCTGCAGTTTAGGTTTAGTATGGAAATAATCAGAATAAGAATTCTTCAAATAAGAAATCCTTCGCCTATCTCTACAAATCTTGATAGATATACTGTACAACATAGGTAATTCGATAGATATGATGTTTAAGGAGTACAGTTCTCACAACACCCTTGGAAATGTACAGGATGAGAAAATACAGTGGATGAGAGACATTAAATCTTTGACCTTACAAATAAATATATCGAGTATTTTTATAGTGTTTAATTAATGCAACCAAGTTTATGTCGAGTGTTTTTATTGATGTTTTCAAATGCAGAAAAATGATACAACTACCACTCCAATCACCGACTTTTGACAGATCCTGAAGATCTGTATGAACACGTACAAAATGTCATGACGTCTAATCAGATGCAGACGCCTCCAGTTTCAGTTCGGATTAGCCAATCAGATGGCTGGATTCTGCCACATTTGCAAAACTAACACTGGAATAAAAATTATGCCAACCGCAATATACAGTAATGGTAATGTCCCTAGTCGTGATATAGATCTAGATATTGTTTTGTGATTAGCTCAGGAGATTTGGCACCGTCAAAAGATCGAGACTCGAGAGTTTTTGTGGCCGAAATACAACCGAAAAATTTGCCAGCCGCAATACAACCAAGCGATTTGCAGAGATTTAACGGCCGCGAAATGACCGGATGGCTTTACAAGTTTGTTTTAACTGATCGGGATTTTCACACGTGAACTATAAATTTTCTATATCTATCAAGCTTTTAATACAACTGAATGTTCTATCAACAATTTCTATTTAACAAAAAATAACACAAATTCTGTTTAGAGTGATTTGGTTTAATAAAATAACAAAATTTTCACAAAGCCTTATTGTATAGTAATGGAATGACTTGAATCTTAAATAAATTTTGAGTCGTTTAAAAGCTTTTAATAACTTATGCCTCTATACAAATGTTATATTTACTTAAAAATATTTTTCCAGAATTTTCTTATTGTTCAAGCATATCTATAAGCGTTTAAAAAATGAAGACGCCTATATACAAAAAGACCCAACATGCAATGTAGATCCCTGAGCAAGTTTACCCCGAACTGATTTCATTAAGAATCTTAAGAAAAAAAATCTTAAGAATTAGATACATTAGATACATTACATTAGATACATTACATTAGATACATTAGATAGGTATTTTAAGCCAAGTATGAATGACAGATGAGTGAAGGATGATTGTGACGCGATCTTATAGTCTTGTTACTGACTAAGGCCGACATGTTCCTCAGACAGAACTGTTAATTAATAACCCAACAGCCAATGGCAACTAAGGGACCTCCATTTTAATGGGGCGAATCGACATGACGGTGGCAGACTAAGAGGAGATATTAGTATCTCGTAGGTGGAGGGGTAGTGATTATTGGAAGTGACCTTCATCGAGACAAAACTAGACTATGCTCGGGGTGCCTTCCGAAACGCATCTGCACTGAATAAGCTGCTCCCAATTTTTCCCGGTGATTACTTTTATCGGCAATTCTTGTTATTTTGTTTTCAAACTTTACCGTTATTTAAAATTATTTACATATTACCAAACAATTTTAAACACTAATCTTGGCAAAAACCTTAGCTCCTGGGAGGGGGGACCAGTCCCGATTGTCTCACCCCGTAGTTGAGTTTATTCTCCTACGCTGGTTGAGATGGCACTCTGGAAACTGAGTGCGCTGTAGTACAGTGACAGCTGGAATCTGCTGTCTATCTGTACCTGATTAGACGAAACAACGTAGAAACAGCTTCCACTTGGCGGTGCATCTGCACCTTTGCCACGCAAGCTTTCGCAAGAGGGCAGGCTGCATAGCAGTGTGGTGGTGCCAACACTACCTTAGCGTGCTTGAATGGCAGTTTCGCTTTTGGTATTGCAGAGCAACTAGTCCATGCCTTTCAACGGAGTCGAAAACTGCGCGTGGAAAACGAAGGAGACATTGTCAATGCACGTCGCTTGGTTTGCCCAGCAGCGACAGGTTTACCTTATCGCTTGGTACGCCCAGCAGCGATGGGTTTACTGTGCAAAGACTACCACTTGGTTCGCCCAGCAGTGGTGATGTCAGTGAAGAAATGTTGAAGCAGTAACCTCTTTACCAGGTTCGTATGGTAAAACCACCCCTTGTAGTTAATGCTACGGCGGTCACAGATTACTGCGACTAACAACACGCCCAGATGGGATGTCGTCAGCTCACATTTCTTTGCTCCTTTGTTGCGTTTCGAGATGTCTGTCTCTCGTCAGGTGTGCAAAGAAGCACACGACGCTTGGAATCACGGACTGTTCGTCCGAGTGTGATTTCCACTGAGATGGACGTCAACGTTGTTTCGTCTCATCAGGTACAGATAGACAGCAGATTCCAGCTGTCTCTGTACTACAGCGCACTCAGTTTCCAGAATGCCATCTTAGCCAGCGTAGGAGAATAAACTCAACTACGATAAACTTCCTGGCTAAGAAAGACAATGGACGGTTCAACTGACGTCCATCTCAGTGTCTCCCCCAGTGCGCCCCTGACAATTTGTTGCATAGGCTGATGGTTATTTCATGCACTGTTGATGGTTCTCTTTCAAGTGATAAAATTCAGGGGTTTAAGAAGTGTGGTAAGAGTTCAGAGGTTACGATTAGAATTCAGAGGGCACTGTATAAAATTTCTTTGTGTTTTTCAGGATTGGAGTTGATTTGTATTGCGGTAACGTTTTCCCAATGGAACTCAAGGCAAGGCTTTCATGAACCCAAGGCTTTCTTCCCGGAAAGGTTATAACCCTTTTAAAATAAAATGGAAGGAGCCTGCAATAATTGGGAGCCTAGAATAAAGATAACATGGGTAGGTAGTGAAACAAACAAGTTGAAGGTCATAGTCATACAGCCACCAGTGCCGTTGGTCTTTAACGTTAAGGAGAAGGGGAGGTGAGAGAACCATTAATGGAGCTATGAAAGCAATCCTGCGTCTATGATTGTAAGCCAGCTATTGGTTATGGTCACATCAGTCTACTGCCACGTCACTTCAGCCACAGAGGAGAATCAAACAGAGGTATCTTCTAATGTTGCGCTCAGCTGGTGTCGAGCGCTGGTGTCGAGGACTTATAAAAATAGTTCACCATTAACGCCGTGAGAGAGCAGCACCGTCGCTGTCCTCTCCTGTAGTTAACTGTACTAACTGTAGCTAACTTAACTGTAGTTAGTTACCAGATGTAACTAGTATTTAGTAACTTAACCGCTGCTGGACTTAACTGTAACTAGCAAGCACTTGGGCGCAACAGAAGATCAATTTAAAAGCGACCTCTGTTAGAATCTTCTCTGTGCTTCAGCCTACAGCCACGTCACTTCCTCTGCCACGACACCAGTCTACTGCCACGTCACTTCGGCCTCTGTACGTCACTTCAGCCTACTGCCACATCACTTCAGCCTACGGCCACATCACTTCAGTTTCTGTCACGTCACTTCAGCCTACTGCCACGTCACTTCGGCCTCTGCCACGTCACTTCGGCGTTGCCACGTCACTTTGGCCTCTGCCACGACACTTCGGCGTTGCCACGTCACTTTGGCCTCTGCCACGACACTTCGGCGTTGCCACGTCACTTTGGCCTCTGCCACGACACTTCGGCGTTGCCACGTCACTTTGGCCTCTGCCACGACACTTCGGCGTTGCCACGTCACTTTGGCCTCTGCCACGACACTTCGGCGTTGCCACGTCACTTTGGCCTCTGCCACGACACTTCGGCGTTGCCACGTCACTTTGGCCTCTGCCACGTCACTTTGGCCTCTGCCACGTCACTTCGGCGTTGCCACGTCACTTTGGCCTCTGCCACGACACTTCGGCGTTGCCACGTCACTTTGGCCTCTGCCACGACACTTCGGCCTCTGCCACGTCACTTTGGCCTCTGCCACGACACTTCGGCGTTGCCACGTCAGCCTCTGCTTAGACACTTCAGTGTCACGTCACCCTGCCGTTCAACGTCAGACTTCAGATACCTTACGGCTTTGGTTGACCTGTAGAAGGATTTAATTATGTCAACCAGACGATGTGGAGACCATGCAAGCTATTAAACCAGCTGTAGTGGACACCATTGCAGAAAATATGATATTACTTGACCTTGAGATATCAGGGAAGAGGTGAGGATTCTGACTGGTAATGTTAGAGACCTCTAAAATGTAGGCTGCTACGTTCGTTGTGGAGGCTCCTTCCCGATTCAGATACGAACCCTAGTTAGAGAAATGACTGTAGATACTATCCTTGAACCCACAAAAGTATCTCAGTGCCCCTGCCAACGACGGATTGGCTAGAGGATCTCAAAATTGCCTGAGGCAAGACAGAGTAGACCTGTTTGTTGAGCCTGGAATCGCGAAGAGGTGAACTTCACCTATTTCCTGCTTACCCAATGAAAACTTCGTATAGACAAACTCAATTTTCCCATGTCCTGCGGACTGCCGTATTACAAACAGGTTTTGAATATCGTTGTTTTGAAGAGGATTTAGTTTTTTAGTGGACGCTAAGGAGGCGATTTTCATCCAGGCATCTTCATAAGGAAGATGAAATTTGAAATAATCTGGAAGATGCTGCATAAGATAAACTAACTAGAACTGTAGCCGGCTGCCTCATTTTGGCAGCAGCAGAAGCAGACGGACTAAACTATAACCCCAGCGTACCCAACGTAAGAATGTTTTAAAGACTTTCAAAATATTTTTGCAGAGTAAAAAAATGATATGGTAAATTAACTATAAGATGGCACGTATATTTGGTTAGCCGAGACGACGGACGTAGCGTGAGGGGTAAGGGTAATGGGCTTAGAATTAAATGTTTCCTGTATGAATTTACCTTCAGTAACAGTCAGCGGGTGTGTTTATTGATTTTAGGAACAGTGGATATCAACTACCATTCATGGATCATCAATGTTAATTACTTGGGTGAAGTTAAGAATACCCCCTGAAAAATTGTTGAGCTGGCTTTGAGTTTTAATGGCAACTAAGCTAAAATTAATACCCGAAGCTTACAACATTATCATGTAACATGCGATCAAAACCCAATAACATTATAAGTTTGTGTGGCGTCCACTTTTTTGTCCTGATTAAAGGAGAGTTTAATCAATTGAAAAATCTGCTATAAAAAGTTCAGTATAGAATCAGTAATGACCACTGTTACGAAAATAGGTTGCTTTATGTTGGTAGTAAACTATGAAAAACTTGAACAATACAAGTAACACGCCTGCAACATGAAAAAAATATACGGGATTGCGTTCAATTTTCATCAGTAAATATAAGAAAATTAGTTTTTTCCATTACTTACCTTGTTTTTGTAAAGAAAACTAGAATTTAGAAAGGTAGTTAAGAAAATAAAATCTATTTATGTTTGTGAATGTAAGTTTAAAATAAAAACACCAGCTGATTAGAAAGAAATGTTCATTACGTTTAGAAACTAACAAAGGAACCAGAATGTGGTATTGACAAAAATCCGCAAACATACTTATACAAAAATAATATGTTTGAATTAAAATTAAACATACCACTTTTACTAGATATATCGAGGGGTTCCTGGTAAAATCACCCAAGTCCATATTGTCAAATTTTTCAGGAGAGCAAAAACAAACTTTACAACTGCGCTGAAAATTCACCAATTATGTTTATAAAATAAATATAAATAATATCTTATAGTACAACTAAAACTCTCTTAAGTAATATATTTTTCAGTAATACTATCTTTAATTTATCTTATTTTATATAATCAGGAAAAATAATTTACGTGACTTGGGTTCTTTGACCTCTAAGAAAATGTGTTTTTTTTGTTTTAGGTTAGGTTAGGTTAGGTTACCTAACCTAACCTAACCAAAAACTTACTTGGTGAAATCACCCAAGTTACCTTGGGTGATTTTACCTCTATGGAATTTTCTGGGGCCAGTTGTTTTATTCCACCCATATGGCATTTAGGTGGAATAAAACAACTGGCCCCAGAAAATTCCATAGAGGTAAAATCACCCAAGGTAACTTGGGTGATTTCACTTCTACTGTATATAAGTAAAAACAATTTGGGTAAAAACAATTTTGGTCCTCATATCTTTTCTGGTGTAAATAATGATGTGGGTGGTATCACCTCTTGTAGAACTCAGATTTGGCAGTCTAAAGGTAACATAACCTCATTTTCAGAAAAAATGGACTTGGGTGGTTTTACCAGGAACCCCTCGATATTATGTTAATATTTTGTAAATATTATAAAGAATTTCAAGCCCCAGCATTGATGGTCTACGCTCGTCTCTCTTTCGGACATCGTGCAGGATGTCAAAAGAAGAGATTTGCTGGGATGGGAATGGTATTACCCCTGACAGTCAGCCTCACCCCTGATAGAGAGAAAGCATTCCAACCCCCGGGCTCCTCCAGTCAACTCACCCTCTAACCTAATAGCTTCTCTTCAGGGCCCCCAGATATTTTACCGTTCAATATTTTTAGTTAAAAATTATTATTTGAACGTTGGCATCATATTTAAATAAATTTTATACAATGCAGAGTAAAGCACGGTATTCAAAAAATGAGCTAAAGTAGTAAATGATGTAATACATTTTCTTTCCGCAGCACTGAATTTTGGATTGCAGTCAGTTGGATTGTATAGTTCGTGCTGGCAAAATCCAGAATATTTCAAACGGATGTGCTGGTTTGTTTATTGTATTTGTTTATTTATATTTATTGCAGTTTGATTGCAACCAATGAACCAGTGATGACATCGAAAAGAATGTAGACGCATATTTTGGTTACACACTATTTTCTTAACGGTTTTACACTCTAATGCATGGTAATATAAAGACTATAACAGAACCTGCAATAAATAAATTTGATCCCAGCGAATATTATTACCTCTTGATAGTGAGGTATCACATTATGATGTAACGGCGAGGTCTTTTTTGAATATTAGTTGGAAGCATTGTCAAAGGCCCGCAATACACTATGAAATATACAAAAGATCTTTTATGAAATATTTTATTGTGTAATGCGATGTCTAACTAGTGATATAACCAAGGCCGCACTACAAAATGTTTTTTCAGTGTGGCCTTGATATAACAGCCTTTCGATGGTCACCGATAAAGATGTACTCGGTTTTTACTTATAGTCAAAGACCGAGGAAAAGTGCGTTATCAATACTTTTACAGATGTTTTTCCAGTCTTTGACACGGAAATCATCTGACAAGGAAGGGAATAGTGTCATTTGGGTAAACACAAACAAACATCTAAAGTTTTCTGTATCGTTGCTTCACCTTAAAATTCTCAGAATATAAGGCATCCATGAAGTTATTATTAGTCTTAACTCTCGAAAATTACGTTCTAGTGCAGTTTTTCCTCTCAGCGGTCCATGCGGCGGAGGTGAAGGTGAACCTGACAACTGCGCCGGACTTACCAAAAGCAGTTTTGAAATTCAACTATTGCAAAGTCACTTGCAACGGGAAGAAGCACACGTTGTGCGAGTACAAGGAGGGGGGGCCCTCGGACTGCGCGACGTTCAACCGCGGCCTCTCCGACACCATGCGCGACACGCTGGTGGACGTGCACAACTCGCTGCGGCAGCAGGTGGCGGCGGGCATGGCGCAGGGCGGCTGGCCGCCCGCGGGCAACATGATGGAGCTCGAGTGGGACGACGAGGCCGAGTGGATCGCGCAGCGCTGGGCGGACCAGTGCGAGATGGGGGGGCAGGACGAGTGCCGGACCCTGAGCGACAAGACGGTCGGGGGGCAGAACATGGTCAGCGTGCCCACCAACGACGAAGTCGACCTCTACACCTTCGCGAAGAAAAGGGTCATCGAATGGTACAATACCGGCCAGCACTTCAAGAGGGACTCGATCGCGAAGTACAAGCCCGACCCGGCATCGACCGCGTTCTCGCAGATCATCTGGGCCGAGACTACCAAACTCGGGTGCGGGTTCAGCCACGGCACGTTGGAGGAGAACGGCTCCGTCTGGAGACTGGTGTGCAACTACTACCCCGGACCCGTCGAGGGCAAGCCGGTGTACCTGGAGGGGAAGCCGTGCTCCAGGTGTCCCGCCGTCAAGTGCAGTCAGATTGACCCCGGGCTGTGCGCGCACCCCGAGGACCACGTGTACAACAGGAAGGACGTCAGTGCAGCGCCCCCCGGCCCCACCTGCTCGGCCTTCTCTCGCGTGGTCCTCGCAGTGTCCTTGGCATACGTGTCGATATTTTATACATAACTAGAATGAATATTAAAAGTCAAATCGTTAAAAAAGATTTAGGTAAACCCCGTCGCAGTAAATACAGAGTGTTCGACAAATTTTAAGAACTCGCAAAAGTATATTATTGTCAAAAAATATGCATATAGAGTTGTATGCAAACAAATAATAAATAATTGAAAAGTACATTGATTCTTTAACCAACAAAAATGTAAACTCTTGTGTTTACATCTTGTGGTAGACGCAGATATTATATGAACACCTCCAAGCAGGTACTCGGACAGCCCTAACCCCCAGTTGACAAACAATGCCATTGTACCAAGGTACAGCGGCCAGTGGGACTACCGGCATGCGCCTGATATTCCAGATGCAGGCACAAGTCACACTCATCACTTAACGGTCGCCACATAACGACCATTTTAACAATTATTGGCATTTTCTTGGAATACAGGCGAACGCCCGTCTGCTCCCCAGTGATTGTCCTTAACATTGTTTGGCAACAGAGGATTAGGACGGTCCGGCTACCTGCTCGGAGGTAGGCATGTAATCTCTGCGCCTGCTATATGTAATTATATTTCTGGATAAGGACATTTTTAAGGATTTATTTTTTTCCAAAAGGACTCATTCTCTGAAAGTCTCCGGCCTTATTGAATGACCTCATTTCACAGTGAAGCATCTCACTAAGAAAAATACAAACTAAATAATTTTAATTTCCTCTTGTGAGTAACGGTTTTTACGACAAACCGTTTTAGCGAATTTCCTTAAAGGAATAAGCTATTACGGTAGTACTCATGGTAAGACCTAAGCCCGAGACCATGTTAACATTTCATTTTGGGGTCCCCAGAAGCAAAAAACACCATTCGTTCGAATTTATATATATATATCTATATATATATACAGGGTGAGTCTCTACTGACTACATTAATTTTAACAGTTGATTCTACTTATCCAATGGAACACAAAAATGTATATAACCCCTTATCTGACTTTAACCGTTTAGGTGTAATGGCGTATTTTGTGATTTTTTAAAATTACACGACTTTGTACTATTAGTTCGACGGTAAAAACCAAAATAATGTATTTAAGAGATATAAATTAATATCATTTGAAAGAGAATTAAATTCCCTTCAAATTAAACATAGTTCTAAAGTAATATCTCCTTATAAAACGTTTATGAAATAACATTCAAGTTGAAAATTGTAGTTTTCAGAATTTTTCCTTCAAACTTCAAGGCTCAATTAAAGCAGTTAAATTTGCCGTTTTACTATGTCCATTTATATAAAAAAACATCTTTATTTATTTATGTTTAAAATTATGTATAAATATTAAGGGGTCATAAGAGGAAAAATTTGAGAATTTCTTTAAAATGTTGTTAAGGTACATTATCAGGATTGTCATCATCACTCGGTATTGGATCTAAACACCAAATTTATTACTGTTTATTTGTCTCTTATTTATTTACCAGCTGAATCTGCTGACTAAATCAGCTGACTGGGAATTACAATAGCAATAATCAGCTGATTTTTCATTGTTTTACTGTTAAACTGTTTATTCATGTTCTTTTCAATTGTACACTACAAGTAAAACGTAACTGATGCCGTTGTCATTATATCATTGTTGTTTCGAGTTGTTATGTCGTTTACAAATGAAGAATAGGTGGATATTATTGTGGTTTACGGGTTCTGTGACTATAATGTAGCGGATTGCCGTCGCGAGTACCGTCGCCGCCGCTATTCAAACAGAAGGCTTCTGAATGAATGCAGGGGTCGTAAGTGTAAACAATATTTGAGTTTCATAAGAACGTTGTTAATGTACATCATTATGATTCATCGCATTGGTTAAATAATCCACCAGATAAATTGCAGTAAATCTCTAGCAGATTACTAAATTAGCAGATTGGGGATTCCAATAATTGTGATCAGCAGATGTTATATGAAAAATAAACACATCATTTTTAATTTACATATACTGTTATTTATATCTCATCCGTCAACCGGTTTCATCATTTTAGGAGATTTTCAGAGTATCCACCGTTTACCCTGATATACATGCAAAATATCTTCCTGAATTCCCTCACAGACGCCTTTAAGTCAGTTCATCAAGTAGAGGTTTACAAGCTATTAAAAACCTGTTCCTTAACTCTTCTACATTTTGAACTGGTATGCGAAAAACTTGAAATGAGGTGCCCCCAAACATAGTAGTTAAGGGGTATGAGGTCTGGAGACCACGGAGACCAAGCGATTGTTCCTCATCTTCCAATCCACATGTCTAATGTATCACTGATGTGCTGACGGACATCAAAACTAAAGTGTAGTGTGGGAGTGCTTCGGTTTGGAAGATAATGCGCTGACGAAAATTCAAGTCTTTAAGGAGCAATGGTAATGTTTCAGCAAGTAAGTCCAGGTACTAAATGCCATTTAAGGCTGTTCGAAGGTCCTAAGAGCCAGCTTACAAAGAGTCCGATCTAGACGTTTAATCTAAACCCTACATGGTTAGAAGATTCATGTACCAGGAACAGCTATGAACATTAACAAAGGTGCGTTCACTGAGAAGCCTTCTGTTTGGATAGCGGTGGCGACGGTACTTGCGACGGCATTCCGTTGCATTATAGTCACAGAGCCCGTAAACCACAATAATGTCCACCTATTCTTCATTGGTAAATGACATGACAACTCAAAACAACAACGATATCTATCATTAATGGCATCAGTTACGTTTTACTTGTAGTGCACAATTGACAAGAACATGAATAAACAGTTTTACAATAAAACAATTAAACATCAGCTGATTATTACTATTTTTATTCCCTGTCAGCTGATTTAGTTAACAGATTCAGCTGGTAAAGAAATTAGAGACAAATAAACAGTAATAAATTTGGTGTTTAGAGCCAATACCGAATGATGATGTCAATCCTTATAATGTACCTTAACAACATTTTAAAGAAATTCTCAAATTTTTCCTCTTATGACCCCTTAATATTTATACATCATTTTAAACATAAATGAATAAGGAAGTTTTTATGTAATTGGACATAATAAAACGGCAAATTTAACTGCTTTAATTGAGCCTTGAAGTTTAAGGAAAAAATTCTGAAAACTACAATTTTTAATTTTAATGTTATTTTATAAACGTTTTTTAATTAGTTATTACTTTGGTACTATGTTTAATTTGAAGGGAATTTAATTCTCTTTCAAATGGTATTAATTTATATCTCATTATTACCTGTTTTTGGTTTTTACCGTCGAACTAATAGTGCAAAGTCGTATAATTAAAAAAAATCACAAAATACGCCATTACACCTAAACGGTTAAAGTTAGATAAGGGGTTATATACATTTTTGTGTTCCATTTGATAAGTAGAATCAACTGTTAAAATTAATGTAGTCAGTAGAGACTCACCCTATATATATATATATATATATATATATATATATATATATATATATATATATATATATATATATGTCTGTTAACACGATAGCGGCCGTAAATATGGTCCGATCTTAATGAAATTTGGTACAGACGTGTAAAGTGGTAATCACTCGGACGAGCCCAAACCAGCCCAATCGGAGCACCGGAAGGGGGGGTAAAGGGGGATAAACCCCCCAAAAAATGTGTTTTGAGTTTTTCACATAGAAAAATAAAATTTATCAAATTTGTGTTGGCACCATTGAATTTAGCTCAAAACAACAAACAATTTAGTATTTTGAATTACTGCTCTATGTCCATTGGTTACCGAGATATTGAAAGTGGTAAACACAGTACGTTGTCTCAATGTTAACCTTATGGGAAATAAGTAAAATTCTATATTTCGCTTATTTCTCAACATATCTTGATAAAACTTGGTAAATGGCTTCTTCTAGTTCAGATCTACTAAATATTGAATTAAAACCAACCAGTTTAAACATACCTGTAGCAGCAAACCTGCATACTCATTCCCCATGTTATTCTTATGGAGCTTACAAAAACATGTCAAATCTCGCTAAGTTGGATTGAAATATGTTGTTTTGCACTTGAAATTCGCTGAGTATGCAGGTCTGCTGCAACGGGGGTATTTAGAAATTTCAATATTTCATGAACTCTTTCTTTGAAATTCATTGTTGGTGAAGGCAATTTTATATTTTGATTTGGATTTTTGCGGACATTTGCCATCATTGATTAGTAAAAACAATTTATCTTTGTTTTTTACTAATAAGTGATGGAAAATGTCTGCAAAAATCCAAATCAAAATATTTATTGAACCAATGTATTTTTGTCTGTGGTAATCAACCAAAAATTTCAGGCAATTTGGTATTGCATTTTTGAATTTTGAGCAAAAAATGCGTTAATAAATTTTATTTATTGAGCGATAGGTTTGGGAACTTAATCTTAGTGTTTTAATTTTTAGCGTTTAATGATTTTTTTAAAATTCCTCTCAGGTAATCTTTAAAGATGTTAATCATTTACCTTAAAAAAATGAACAAAGTTTGATATAAAAACACTGAACATCATACCTAACGCCAATTTAAGGGTGAACGGGACGTAATGATGAAAAGATACATTTTTTGCCACCCCTGAAAATCACCCTTTTTGTTTAAACTATTTTTTAAACGGGCGTGTAGGGCTTAACACAATAAAGAATTTAAATTAAATTCAATTTAAATTCTTTATTTAACACACGAGTAAACTGTTAAAGTAATCTCCACAAACAAATATTTAACTATAGAATGAAATAGGGGTTTCATAGTTAAGGGGTTTTGTTAGAGAGGCGGTAAAACATTTTTAAGAAACCATTCTTGGAATCAATGAATATTACCTGTAGATCCATTAAAATATCAGAAAAGAAATTCATTCAGTTTTTTCAAGTGCAAAACGCGTCCACACTACTAGAAAAGTGGCCAGTTTATTTCCAGAACTGTAATTTATTTTGCAAATGTATTTTTTGATTGGAAATAAATTCAATAAATTACCGACGCCAATCGCTGCTCCTGACAGAAGAGAAGGCAGCAACTCCAGACGCAATCGACGAGTTTTGAATACCCATTTTAAATTTTAACGCTATTCTATTTCCTCTTGGAAAGTCTGATTCAGTGGTTTAGTATCTGTTGTTCACTTTCGAGTGATTGGTTTTAATGCGATAATGTTTTTTGGTAACAGTACAAACCTATTAAAGAAAAACTTGATTATGTTATTCGACCAGAAACTTGCTGAAACCTCGACATGTGCGAGAATTTCCATTTAAATCACCGATGAAATTAAAATCATTTTAACAAGAATTTTATAAAAGATGAGCTTGCAAATTTTATTAAGTATGCATATATGCAATTTGGTTTATAAGTCATGTCAAACGTGATCAACCCGTTATGGCTAATCATTAAATGAGTGACGTACGACCGAGTTCCACTTGGATATGAAATGAACTGAGCTCTAAATAAGTAGGTGGTGTAATATGGCTTTGGGTTAGTGCTTGTCAAAAACGAAGGGTTTGAGATTATACTACTTTTGTGTGTTCTAGCTGTCTAAATTTAATTTTAATTTCACAAAAGACTTTTGCAATGGATTATTAAGTTTAGAGGTACCCCACCGGAGAATTTTGTAATGGGACAGTAAGTCTAGAGGAACTCCACATCCCTCTGTCGTGTTGCGGCTGGTGAATCTCTCGAACATAACAAGAACAAGCGTGGCCTTGCTCTGGGCTAAATAGTGGCCGTTAAATCTCTCTCTGTCGTATTATCGATGTACGAATTAAACGGTGATCTCACCGTTATATAAAATCTATACTTAATTTCAACGGCCATGGTACCTAAGGGATTAGGAGACCACGCCTGTCATGTGCCACGGCTGATGAAATAGGGGGTATAACATACAAAACACTGCACTATTGGAATGGCGGGTCAAATCTGTGAAATGTAATGGAGGGAATGCAAGTGGGATAGCACAAGGCCCCACTGGGCACCCTACCCCGAAAGTCCAGTCTAGTCTCTAGAGTCTAAAAAATAAAAAAAGTATAACAAATAATTTCTCTTATCAATATGATCAGTTTATTTTACGGTAACTAAACGCAACTATATTCAATCCCACTTTCACCTTTCAGTACGTAATTTTCATAAGCCATGTGTTTCAAATGACAATAATTAAGGTTGTACTACCCATATTAAATAGTAATCAGCTGATGATATTATCATCACATGATACAGATTTAGAAAACAAATACAAACAGCAAAGGTAATAGAATAGCTACCTCCCATTAGTTACCGTGGTTTATTTTATAATACACATGCCTTAACCAAATAAGCTAAACTCTCAACATTATCATATGGTGTTTGTTTATTGACACGTAAAAATGACTCGTCCCCTATCTAACCAAGTACAAATTTTCGTAGTTTTCACCACATTGTAGCGATCGAAATGCTTCATTCGTGTGGTTTATCGTTCAAAATTCTAATCCTGATTCTCGCTGGGTCCCGATCAGACGACCCCGAGTCGGAGTTCTGCGCCGTGACGTGCGACGGGAAGCCGCACACGATGTGCCAGTACCAGGAGGGAGGCGGTCCGGAGTGCGAGGGCTTCGAGCGCGGTCTGGGCCCGAAGCTGAGGGAGTACATAGTGCGTGTCCACAACGAGCTGCGCGACATGGTGACCCAGGGCAGGGGCAAGGGCCCCTCGGCCGCCGACATGATGATGCTGGTCTGGAGCGACGAGGCGGCGATGGTGGCGCAACGCTGGGCCGACCAGTGCCAGGTCGACAGCGAGAAGTCGGACGCGTGCAGGTGGGTGGAACAAACATTTTGCAGGAGTGCGGGATAGCTGGCCGGGGGGGGGGTAACTGAGTCGTTTTCACACGGGGAATATGTAAAACTGTCTGTCTGAAGGAAGGACTTCTGGATCGGGCTAGATCTTCAGAGAAAACGAAGGGGTATGAAAGGGTGGTAGGAGGAGGGAATGGCGGGGGAGCGGTAGGCAGTGGCCAACGGAATATCTTAGAAAGGACTGTTTGTTTACACTCCGGGAATCTGATCGAAAACATATTTGTACTCAAAAACATCTTGTGGCCCGGGATTTGCTCAGTGCCTAAACTAACCTAACTTAATCCAACCTAAACCATGTCAACCTAATAAATTACTCACTAACTCATATCATAACCATATCTAGTACATATCCATACATAGTACATATACATAGCCTAACTCATATCCATCCAAATAATCACAGTGGTACCGGGGGTACTTCTATGGAGCTCAGGTAGCCCTGTCAGCCCAGCATTCCTGCGTCTTCCCATACACCCCAGCACCAATCTCTCCTCTTACCTCTTACACTCGTTCTTCGGGCGCCCGGTCCAACTGTCCTGGTCAGATGTCCTGTTAGATATATGACTCTCTGCCCATGAAAAAAGGGCACCTTGCGGCCCATCTGTCCGTCTTCCTCCGCCGAACACGTCGGGATTAAGCGGCCCACGGACCCGTACGTATACCATCAAAAAATTAGCGTTGCCCATACACGGGCGAAAGTTTCGGCGAGCACGTTGTGAAGGAGTCCGTATACCATAAAACTGGTTGGCCAAGACGCTTATGTTGAATGAGTTTGCCGAGCCAAGCGCCCATCCCAGTAAATCCTTTAAAAAAAGAATAAAGAAAAAAAGGAGCCCATGAACAATCTAATATTTTATTAAGCACCAAGCATTTCGACTAACTGTGCAAAAGTTTTTCGAGGCCTTAAGCAAAGTACTGCGGCAAAAATTAAGACGTATAAATTGCGGTTATGTTCGATGGGATGCCTAAAACACAAAAAACATAATCGTTTAATTAATCGTATGGCACTCTCGGTGGACGACACGTAATTTTATCCTGTTCGTGTGGTACAACAGAACAGTTTTACATAATCGTTTTTGGAAATGGGATAATGGAAAGTCCTTCAATATGAGATATTGATTAAGTTTTCTGGATGTGTCGGTAACCGGTTTCATATTAAGAAATACGGTGGGCCACAAGAATGTTTGACCTTCATTAGGCCTTCAGCTTCATTTTTAACGTTTACTCCAATCCAAGCTGTTTTGATTAAAACTATTTTCCCACAAGATTTGTATTGACTCAACTTTTGAAGGGCTGCAACCCTAAAAAACGTAAATTCTTAGAAAGTTCGCCAAACCTATGGCATCTTTCCCTTTTAATTTGACACATACATCTTGAAGATTGGTTCCTGTTCCGTAATCACTGAACACTCAGATTTCCAGTTCAGCATTAATGTATGTTCAATTCAAAACACGGTCATTTTTACAGCATGGATTGCTTGCGGAGTTCACGGTAGCCTACCAAACATCGTTTACTTATTTGTTCTCTTTTGGCATTATCCCTCAACGCTTACGCAGTTTCTCTTCTCTTACTCATTGTTGGTTGTTAAGTTATAATGCGATATTTTTCACCCTTTTCATTGAAAAAAACTCTCGCCGATTATTGAGCAAGAACGTTTACCCAATAAACCATGCAGTCGTTTATTTATTGGGTTTTTTTGGAACGCTACTTAAAACATTTCCTGTGTAATAGAAAGTACTTATCATTTACATAAAAAAGGAAGCCTCTCTCATACAGGTTTGGAAATATTTTTTTATATCATTATGTGTTCTTCTCCTCAAAAATCATAACTGACATGTCAACACAATTGACTGTGTTAAAAACACGCCACTTCCGATTTTTTTAGATACTTTGAATAGTTTTTTATGAAATGGCGACTTGGTAGGTAGCCAATTATGAATGAGAGATGACTGTAGTGCAATCTTGTAGTATTGTTACTGGCCAAGGCTGACACGTTCCTTAGACTGCACTGTAAATTAATAGCCCATCATTAGTTACAGCTGAATTAATACAACTATGAAGCGCGAGAGGGAGGGAAATTTCAGTTATCCTTTGCCAGCGCCATTCATGGCGCTCAGTAAACAAACGAAAACCAACGAGTATTATTCGCAAGATCCCGCTTAAGTATATAAGTACCTGGTGGACCGAGCCTTGCTCGGTTTACCAGTTCACCCAGTTACTATAAAATATTTCAATGTCATAAAATTAATAAATAGAAACATTTTTTATTGCTCCATGCTTCATCCCACCTGCTGTATTTCCCTTGATGGCTGTAGATTCCAAGCAGCTGTTATGAGATTACTTCATTTGTTCACATTTTCCTTGTTTATTTTCGTTGCTATCACGGCGATCACGGCAACACATAAGGCCAATGTTAAAATTTTTAAAACAGTTAAAAGTTTTACAACTTTAAAATTCGATTTATTACGTTATTAGATTTTCTCTGGCCAAGTAAGCTTTTTAAAAGACGATTTTGAGTCATAAATTACTTATTTCCAGACTTTGAAGGAAATCCTCGGAGCCGTTTTTGAGATAAATGTGTAAGCATACAAGCAAACAAGCAAGCACGATAACATTACTCATATAAGAGTACAGGATTGGTTGGAGCATTTTGTTTTTTTTGACACGTCGTTTCCCATTGGATGAATCATTTGGTTTGTTGTTGTTTATATGTTATTCTTAAAGTTAAGAGATTGTCCGCTAGATACAACTTGTCACTTACTTACTTACTACTTAATTGTCCACTTAGACTTTGGAATTTTCGGATATTTCGGAACTCCTTGTGTATTCTCGTCTGCCTTCGGGGGGTTGGCTTGTCGCTGGTGAATGAAGTATATAAATTCCCCTCCATCTCGTGCTTCATAGTTGTATTAATTCAAGTATAAGAACCTAGAGAATAGTTTCGGGCCCCGCTAACCACACCCTCGCTTGCAGATCGCTGCTGGACGGGGAACGGGGAGGCCAGATCGTCGTCTACACGGGGAACATCGCCTACAAAAGCCCTTACGACTTCATCAGCGAAGCTCTGATGAACGTGTACAGAAGCAACGAGACGGCGTTCGACCTGTCGACGGTCGGCAGCTACGTGTACAACCAGCTGTCGGCCGCGTACTCGCAGATGATCTGGGCGCGCACGGAGCGGGTCGGCTGCGGCTTCGCGAAAGGCATGAAGGACGGCGCGCCTGCCCACAAGCTGGTCTGCAACTACTACCCGCAGGTGGGGCTCCGTACATTACGTTACATGACTGAGGTAAATCACAGCCGGATCTTTTCCGTTATACGTATACCACTGTTTTAGGTTTATTTTCCAAGCTTGATTTTGGTAACATGTCAACTACCACTCTTCCGGTCTGGACGGGAAAGGGAGTAGACGTCTCACTTCATCTGAGAAACTTTTTATCGTTCTCAATCGCCTTTAATATTCAGTTTTTGTCGGAACTTTTGCTTGAATCTTTTCATTTAAGCCACGAAGAACATTTTGATTCATAAATCACTAAAATCGGTTCGTTAAAAATCTTAAAACAGTGAATCGGCAAATAGTCACATTTTGCATAACCTCAAGTTGAACTTTCGTATCGAATTTTTAGTGTTTAAAATTCCATCTAAATTATTATCCGATCCATTTATTACTTGAAACAAGAAGGAAGAGCGACTTGGACCACAAGAAGGAAGAGGATTTTGGGAATATCCTGTTTTTCTCCAATATCCTCAAACTCATGCCTTACCTACCTCCCGTGACCATCCAACATTAACCTAGCCAAATCCCATATAGCCTTTGACAAAACAACTTGCGCACAGGTAACTTATTTAAGTAATTAAACCAAAAGGGCTTGACCGGAACGTCCCATTGCAATAAAACTTGGCAAGTCTTCGACGGCCAAGGAATAGGCTATTTCATTTATGTGACACTCTTAAACTTTTGGGTTTAGTATTTCAATATGTTTTAAACTGTATTTTATGTAATTGTTTCCATTGTCATCTTAAATTTGTCAGAATAAGCTGCAATGAAACTAATTTTACTGACCAAGTACGAAGACTGAAACTTAACTTAAGTAGGCCTAGGTAGAAATTAATGACAACTGACGGCTGTAATATTAGGTTATTGAGGTAGACCAACATTTGGAAAGAAAATGAGAGCTGAATGAATAATTCATTCAAATCCAACTCAAAGCAAGAAAATTAGGCTAAGTATTGATTAAGTATTCATTTTTTTTTTTATATATATATTCGTCTATTGTACCTATTGCATGTTACCAAGCAAGTGTCATTATTATGAATAGTACATTAAAACACTGACTAGGCCTTTGGTAGGCTACGCTAACGGCTACGAAGGAAATTGTGTGAGGCATGAAAGTGCAAGTGAGTTGACCTGAAGTAAGTTGACCTGAGATTGTATTGTGATACTAGTAGGCTTATCTTTTTTTTGTAAGTTTGAGATTCCGGATAGGAAATGAAACCTCATTTTTGTATGGTGTGTAAGATAGCCTTTGAATAAGCATTGCATGAAGCAGTGTACTGTTTTAGATATTGACTCACAGCAAAACCAAAGAAATTAGGTTAAGTATTTTTTATTGTATTTTATGTATTGTAGGTCATTCAGTCATTGTATTGTGGGTGTTTTAACTGTGTCAAGGCTTTGATTAGGCTACATATGAAATTGACCGAGGCATGAAAGTATGAGTCTGTGACTTGAATTACAATTGATTTTTTGAAACAGCCTATGGTTAGGATTTATGAATTTTTAGATAGGCCAGGAGTGTATAGGGTTAGGCATAAGTTAATTTTAGTTACTGACAAAACAGAGCAACCTATTGAATATCTGAATTTAAATGTAATTTAGAGTAGTGATCCAAAAATGACAGTTGATGAAGTATTGATCTGTAGGAAATGCGACAAAACTATTATAGATGGGGAAGAAGGCTCGATAATGTGTGACATCTGTGAGAACTGGTACCACAGTGAGAAAAAGTGTAGCAAGTTGAAAAAAACTATTTTCAATAACATAGGTAAGAATGATAATTGGGTCTGTTCACCCTGCATTGATAACTTTAAGAACTTGACTGTACAAAATAGGAATGAAAACTTGGCACTTCAGAGGCAGGTCGAGATTCTTACTCGGGAGAAACATGAAATCAAGGAGGCAAATTTGAACTTTGAACAGGAACTCAGTCAAAAAGAGGCTGAGATCCTGAAACTGAAGGACAAAATTGAGGAGCTGAACCGTCGTTTGGCGGAGGGGGGTGGTTTGAGTGCCTCGAATTGGACGGTGGTAGGTGCTGGACGTGGGCGGAGAGCGGGGAGTAGCGGGATGGTGGACCCGGCTTTGCCGACTTCAAACTCATTTGGGGTCCTTTCTGGGGGCCCGGATGAGGGGGTGGGGTGGATAAACGGCTCTGACTTCCCTCCCCTTGTGGGAGTAAGGAGACCAAAAGCGGCAAATAGACGTAAATCGGGGGGGGTGGGGATTTGGGCTTCTGGATATGATCGGGTGAGTGGTTCGGTGGGACGGGGGAGAAACGCAAGGTCGAAAAATCGAAAGGTTGGGAAAATTAGTATTGTGGGGGATAGTCATGGGAGAGGATGTGGTTTGGGACTGGGGGGGCGCATGGGGGATTGGGATGTGGAAGCAAGTGTTCTGCCGGGAGCTCCGTTGGCGATGGTTGTTGATAGGGTGGAGGAAATTCGTGCGAAGGGAGATTTGGGGGATGGTGATTTTACGGTTGTGGTTGGGGGAACTAACAAAGTGACTGAGGACTCAATTAGGGGGGTGGGAAACAGGCTCGACGACCTGGCTGAGCGCCCTGGGAGACTCCTGTGGGTGGAGACACCGTTCAGGTGGGACCGGCCACAGGAAAATATTCTGATTAAAAAGCAGAATGACCTAGTGAAGGCAGCATGCATGAAACGTAAGTGGCCATACCTAGCAATAAATTCAATGCTTAATAGAAGCTGTTATACCAGACACGGACTTCACTTAAATCAGGAAGGGAAAGATATCCTATGTGATTTAGTAGCAAATTTCCTATATTCTGTGAACATTCCTGAAAAATGCAATAAGAAGCAAAAAAACTCAGAACTGAAAACGAGCCTAAACAATACATAAATTCCTGTGTTCAATATAGCGGCTGTAAGATTGATACCACTAGGCTTAGGCCTAAACGGAGTAATATTAAGAGACCAAATAATAAGCTAAAGATTATTCACCTAAACGTCAGAAGCATTGCAGGAAAAATTGGCCAAATAGAAATATTCCTAAACGATGAATCACCTGATATATTTCTAATCTCAGAGCACGGTCTGCAAAATGACTCAATTGAATCAATAAAAATGCATAACTATCATCTTGTAAACCATTTTTCCAGAAACAAAAGCAGACTTGGAGGAGTAGCAATCTTTTTTAGAAATAGCCTAAAGCCAGTAAACTTAAAAGTCTCAAACATATCCACTGTACTAAGTGAAGAGAACAATTTTGAGCTCTGTGACATTATCTTTAACATAAATGAAAGTAAATATGTAGTAGCAGTGGTCTATAGAAGCCCAGATGGTAATGAAGACAATTTTTTTGAAAAACTCAATAGCTATTTTTCCCAGATAAATCCAGAACTTAGGAACTCAAATCTTGTGATAGGGGGAGATCTCAACATAAATATCCTAAAGCAAGACAGACAAACTAAAAATCTTTTTAACCTTCTTGAAAGCTTTGGTCTAAAAACAGTAATAAATACTCCAACCAGAATAACAGAAAATACAGCCACTTGCATTGACAATTTTATAGTAAACTGTACAGTTTTAAATAAATCTACCATTGAACCTCATATTTCAGATCATCAAGCTATCAGCCTATCAATTAAATCAGGAGTGATCATTAAGGATAAGTTTAAGAGTAAAGAAATAAGATGTATTAAAAAAGAAAACCTCAATGAATTGAAAATTAGGCTAAGACAGGAAGTTTGGGATGACCTTTATTCAGAAAGTGACATAAATGAAAAATACAATATTTTATTGAACACGATTAAATACCATTTTGAAATAGCCTGTCCCTTAAAGAAAATAAAAATTAGAGAAACAAACAAAATAAAATGGGTGTCTGAGAATATTACATGTTTAAAAAATGACATGATCCAAAAATACAATAATTGGAAAAAATGTAAAACACCCCAGAATAAAAGTGAATACAACACAGCGCTGAGATTGTATAGGTGTGCAGTACAAAATGAAAAAGCAGAATGGTACAATAATAGAATAAATAATGCTGATAATAAATCAAAAGAAAGCTGGAAAGTTATTAATGATCATAGAAATAGTGGAAACAAAAAACATAAAAACATTAAACTGAATGTAAATGGCGAAACTCTCAAAAATCCCAAACAAATAAGTGAACAAATGAACAATTTTTTTATTGAAATAGCAACCAAACTAAATGACAATAACGACTTGAAGTTGATGCCTATTACAGATAATGATAGTGAAGTAAATATAGAATTAGAGTATTTTAGACCTATAGATGAAAAAACACTGGCAAAACTTTTTTCTAAGTTTAAACCAAAAACATCAACTGGGATAGATGGTCTCAATATGAAAGTTTTTAAGGCCTGTCAACAGGAAATAATAAAGCCGCTTTTACACTTGATAAATGTCTCCATCCTGAAGGGGGTTTTTCCCGAGGGCTGCAAAATTGCCAAGGTTAGGCCTGTCTTTAAAAAGGGGGATGAGTTGGAGATGGGCAATTATCGACCGATATCACTGTTGCCTACAGTTTCAAAATTTATAGAGAAAGCTGTCTGTGACCAACTTGTCTCCTATTTGGAGGGTAACAACCTTCTAAATGGGAGGCAATATGGTTTCAGGAAATCAAAATCAACCAAATTGGCATTAATTGATTTTGTGAATGACTGCATTGATGCAGTGGAGGCCGGGGAGACTGTAATCGGTACGTTTGCAGATCTCAGCAAGGCCTTTGATTGTGTCGATGCGGCCATTCTTTTTCAAAAATTGTCGGCACTAGGAATTAAAGGATCGGCTCTTTCATGGATAGTATCCTACATGAGCGACAGATCCCAAGTGACCGAAATTGATTGGGAAACAGAATCTAAAGTAATGTCCGTCCAGTCAACTAAAAAATTGATCCTAAGCGGTGTTCCGCAGGGATCAATTATGGGCCCTGTTCTTTTTATAGCTTACATTAACGACATGACAAAGGCAATCCCAGAAAACAACATTTTTGTGTTTGCTGATGACACAACGGTTGTCACCAAGCACAGAAATTATGACAACTTGGAAGAATCAACATTCACCAAAATAAATTGTCTGGCCCAATACTTTGAACAAAACAAACTCAGACTGAATGCAGATAAAACTAATTTTATCTGCATTGAGACACACCAAAAAAAGAATTCAAAATTGGCAAGAGTACCCAACCTCTTCATTGGGGATGAGGAACTCGAGATTGCCACATCAGTTGATTTTCTGGGGGTGAGATTGGACGATGCCCTGGACTGGAGTGAGCAGTTGGAAAAAATTGAATCCAAGCTTGCAAAGGGGATTTTTGTCCTTCGCAGTTTGAGAAATCTTCAAAACCTTCAACTTCTGAAAACTATCTACCACTGCTTGCTCGAGTCCTATATCTCCTACTCTATTGTCCTCTGGGGTGCGACTGAAACAAACTTAAATCGAATCTTGATTTGGCAGAAGAAGGCCCTCAGAAGTATTTTCAAGCTACACCCTCGAACCTCTTGTAGGGAATATTTTCAAACCTTGGGTATTCTGACGGTGCCAAGTTTGTATATACTAGAAATAGCAACATATATTAAATCAAACAATTTAGAACCTCAAAACAAACTCCATAGTTACAACACTAGATTTAAGAACTCTTTTGCCATACAACATAAATTAGCTCTCTTTGAGAAAAAACCTTTGTATATAGGACAAAAAATTTTTCAAAAACTTCCGCTTTCCATTAGATTAGAAAACAATCTGTTAAAGTTTAAGAGTGGTCTTAAAAGTTTTTTACTAAGTCAATCATTTTACAACTTGGAAGAATTTTACTTGTTTTGTCAAACCACCAGAGGGCAGACCCAACCCAATTAACCCAATCCAAAACAACCCAACGTTGCCAAGCCGGAGATGATCACATCTCCCGATATTGCGTCCCTTCGGGAGCAATGAATGACAGATCCAACGCCGCCTGCGCGGCCAGCTGGATGACAAACAAAGTACCAAGTAAGTAAGTAAGTACAACCGGATTCCATCAATTCTACCATCAACCAACAACCATCAAATCATAAACATGGTGTCCCGGTTGCACCGGGCACTTGACAACTCCAACGCCGCAACGGCCAGACGGAGGCATTAATAGGTACAAGGTACAAGGTAGGTGGTAAGTTTGGTTGGGATAGGTTAGGTTAGGTAATGTAACCTAACCTAACCTAACCTAACCTAACCTAACGTAACCTTACCTAACCTAACCTAGGAAACTGGAAGTAGGACCGCTAGACAGGCAGACGATGGCTTCTCGTGTCTAAGCAGAGATAACGGTAGATAAGATAACGAAACCGCAGGTAAAATATTCTTTCAAGGAATTTCCACTTTAAAAAGATTAACAACAATTATTTGACCTAGTTTATGGTGCTCTGTCAAATATCAAGCTTGAAGGGTAAATTTGGAATGGTGGTATACGTATAACGGAAAAGATCCGCACAGCCATCTGTTTGTAAGGGCCACAACGCCACAGCGCCAGTAGGGTGAGTGCACCAGTGAATGACCGGTTAAGGACGATGTCTCATGTTACTTTGACATTACTCCCTTATTTCATAGTCACAGTTATACATTATACTATAGAAAGTTCATTTATTCTTTAAGGATTAAGCAATATTAGTTAAATACGTTACTTAATGAGAATACTGGTTGCAATACTAATTAAAAGGTAACTATGTCAGTGCTCCAATAAATGCCCGGGGCTGCGCCAGTGAATGACCGATCTTGCACCAGTGAATGACCGGTCTCTTTTGGCTGAATAACTGTCAAAAAATTGAAAAATCAGCTGACAACAATGAATAAGAATAATTCAGCTGAGAATATAGATCATAGCTAGTAAATGACCGATCTTGTTCCAGTGAATGACCGCTAAGTTTTTGCCCGGTCATTCACTGGTTTTTGCCCTAGTTACGTTCCAGTTTATGACCGCCCTCAGTAATAATTAATTATAACATGTAGAGAAATAAAATTGATTTTAAATCACAGGATAGCTTGTTAAATATTATTTAACTGCAACACATTTTTGAAATAATCATCAAATACAGAATGAATGTAAGTCCAGGTAAGGCTTGCAGGGATAGTTACTATAGCAGGAAACATAACAATCGAAGAAAGTGGGATACTCAATATTAAATATGTTTAAAAAGTATTTTTTACTCCAACAATTTTAACCAATGAAAGATTATTGTTAAATAATAATCCAAGGCTGGTTTTACGCTTATTTTTCATTAGCTAGCCCAGAGAATATGCTTAATACCGTGTTTTTTTAAGCAAAACGGTCATTCACTGGGGGGTGGTCATTCACTGGTGCACCCACCCTACACTTCACGCATTATATCTACGGCTATGGCTTCTGTGCTATAACCGTATCGTATGATATTTTCAACATATGATATTGGTAAACACAATAACGTTTGACAAACAGCAGGGCTGCAGAACAATGTTTTCAGTAAAGTATCCCCTCTTCTCCCCTCACCTTGCCGCCAGCTGACTGCCATAGCCGGAGATATGCACGAACCGGAGATATGTGATCAGCTGACTTATCTATACTCTCTTATTGTATGGCACTATCTCTTGTTTACTTGAAATCAGCTGGTTCTGTAAGGGTTTTTACTATGGAAAAAACCTTGAAAAGCGGCGTTGCCAGTTCGAAGGCACTGGTGCTTGCCTACTAGAGACCTTGCTACATTGCTACTAGAGACCTTGACTAGAGACGGTTATGGGTAAATTTATTGCACAGAGGGTAATCATCATATATTTAATTCTGTAAGGCAATTCTCTGTGTCAAAATTTTGGGCGTCTGACAAGTCGAAGAAAGACGAGAGAGGGCTCAAACTGAAGGTCTCTTTCCCGTGATGGCGGGAAAATACTTAAATTGCTTGAAATTCACCAGGAAACGAGAAATGACGTAAAATATTTGTCACTTAAAAAGCATAGGGATCTAAAAACGTCTGCTTTATCTACATAAAACATATGATGCTGATTGATTAATCATAAGCTGAATATTAACACATGGTAGTTCTAAAACCCAGGTTTGAGAAGAAGCTTGGGTGTTTATAAACAAACCCAGATGAACTTGGATTTTTCCAGGAGGGGAAATAAATATTTACATATGATCAATTGATTCAACAACAAATTTCTTGTGTCAGTCATGTGTTATATGCTAAACAAAAAACATGTCATCTGTTTATTGATTGTTATTCAAAGAGCAAAACATTGTTTCTAATAGCAACCCAAATTTTGTTTTGGTTTAGTATTTTTAATCTACCAGACTAGTAGCATAATCACATGGCTTTGTTTACTTCCACGTCATCAATAATTTCTTCCCCTCCTTTGTTGAAACTTCAAACTCAAGCTTCTTCTCATACCTCACTACCTCTATGAAGGTATTTTGTACAATAATAAATAAGGATTGTTTAAATTTCCCTTTATTAGGGGCTTTTATCCCCTTCAAACACTAGTTGTTTACCTAAGTTGGCCAGCGACAGACTGTCTCCCACGAAGACAGACGATAATGCACGAGTAATTCCGAAATCTCCAAAAACCCGGTCTTTTAGAGCGATTCTCTAGAGTTCAATCAACAAGAAAGAGTAACAAACTGTGAGATTCATCCAATAGGTAAACGATATGGGAACAAAAATCCAAAATGACATACAGAACGTCAAACGGCAGCGTATATAGGATTAGTAATTTGGGGGGGGGGGGGGCATCCCAAAAAGGTGATCATTCTTTGGGGGAGTTTTAAGGATATATTTTGGGGTTTTGGGGGTACGGAGTGCGGGGGCCACTGGAACCCCCTCCACATACGCCACTGGAGCCAAGTAACGTGGCCCTCGCCGTCCGGGAACTCTATGTTAAAATTAAATTCAAATTTGTCATTTGATCTAGTATGTGGTCGGACTGAGCAAGTTATTCCACTCGGACCATAAGTGAATCGTTCATCGCCCTCTAAACATTGATTTTTCATCTCTCGCATACATACATTTGGTAGGACCTCGCGAGGGGAGTTAGTTTGTCTTCTTGAGGGATAGATTCGTCCCAGGAGAACGTTGACTGGGGATTTCCTCTCTCTCCCGCTTGATAGTTCAACAATTCACATCATAGTATTAGGGTTGTCGTATCAGCTATGAATACATAAATATCAATTTCAAAAGTAACTAATACCGAGACTAACTAATTTGCGATACTGACTGTAAACTACATCTTTGCCGTTTTCCCAACTACATAAATAAATAGTTTTATCTTTTATTTATCTCAGTGCTCACAGTAGTAAAATGAATTCAACATTACTGTTCTCTCGATTTTTACGTTTACAATGGAAGTATCGCATAAGATATCCAAATGTAACATCTGGCTAAGAATAACTGAGTTTTTTTTATCAGCATCACTTTAACTAATACACTCTGAATGTGCACCCTTTATGATTAAGAGCTTTCAAAAGAATAATAAGAAAGTCTTACCGTATAAAACCTTATATGGATGGATTCATCGTATTTCATTCTTTGGAACACCTACGGAAATAACTACAATATGACGAGATGTGGCTGTCCGCAGGGGAACATATTGGGGCAGCCGGTGTACAAGACGGGGACGCCGTGCACGCAGTGTCCCTACGCCAAATGCAGCCAGAAGTGGCAGGGGCTGTGCGCGCCGGAGGCCAAGACCATCTACACCAAGACGAGAGGCACGGCGGGCGCCGCGCCGGCTGCGACGAGTGTGATCGTGTTGGTTTGTGGTCTGATAAAATGTTATTTGACTTGATATCTGTGTATTCATTTTGCGGAGGACCGGTGGGAGCGGGAGCCTCAGTGAAGAAAGGTTTTGTAGTATATGACGCGCCAAATGACGTGGCTTTGGTAGTTTGTAAGCCAAATGCTAAAATTAAGATTCTTGGTGGACCTAGGCCCATTGAACTAGGCCTAGTTATTTGAATATGACTATCCTATACACTTATTTGCAATCTTATCTTGCGTGCTTGCTTGGTTGGTTGGTTGTTTGTTTGCACAATTATCCCAAAAACGGCTCCGAGGATTTCCTTCAGTCTGGAAATAAGTAGTTTATGACTCAAAATTGTCTTTTATGCAGATTACTTGGCCAGAGAAAATCTAATAGTGTAATAAAACGAATTTTAAAGTTGTAACATTTTAACATTGGCCTTATGAGTTGCCATGATAGCAACGAAAATAAACGAGGAAAGTGTAAACAAATGAAGTAATCATAACAGCTGTTTGCAATCTACAGCCATCAAGGAAAAATACAGTGAGTGTGATGAAGAGTTCATGAAACAATAAAAAAGTTTCTATTTATCAATTTTATGACATTGAAATATTTTATAATAACTGGATGAGATATTTAGAACACTCGCTTCGCTCGTGTTCTAACTTACATCCCACTCATGGCTTAAATGCATTCATTATATAATCGTTGCATAAACTACTATTATCTACGACCATTGCAATAACCACTAATAACGATATTACAACTAATGTCATAATGAGGTCTATTATTAAACCAAATGCAAACCAGTTGCATAAAGTTAACATTATGCAACTGGTGTCACTTTATGATACTGGTTCTAGACCAATGGGAGCGTGGTATTTGACGAAAGTAGTGTCATAATGACAATTACGCAATTCGCACATCAGCTGATTGTTGCATTACGATTCATGTTTGAGTTGACTTATCCCATCAGCTACTCGCTTCGCTCGTCTTCTAACTTACATCTCACTCGTGGCTTAATGACATTCAGAATAAAATCGTTGCATAAACTACTATTAAAAGTGTAAGCATAAAAAGTTTAATAATGAGCGTTTTGTAAAAGCATTTGGGGAGTAAAAGCAGAGACTATAAGGGTTTATTTTGTTTCTAGTACATTGTCTCTGTCTAGAAAATGTGGCATGTTGACCTTGTAGTCCTTAAATATTGTTGATGAGGGGTAGTTTGTTTTAAAAACTTTTCAACATCAAAACAGAAATAGTCCTATATTCTAGTATGAATAAGGGTTACAAAGCAAATGAAACGACTATTTTGTCAGCGGTTGCTGCGGCCAGAGGTAAAGTCGGCCGGTGGGGGAGGAGATTGATCATTATTAGAGGCAGTGAAGCGAAGGCTCGAGGTCGTTAATACCACACTTGACACCCTAGGGCCCGCCAGACCAAAGCACCATGAGAACGGCCTTAAACCAAGGCGACACTAAAAAACCTTGTCCTCTGAACACTTGATCTAAGCTACAAAGAATATGTATGATGATGGAGGTAGCTGTAATAATTAATGTAAAATTACTACAGGCATCTTTCAACTGTACAGGCATCTTTCAACTGTATCAAGCGTGGAATTTGGTTCGGTTGTTAAAACTCTTTTTATAATTGGTTCACTCATTTCCGAGGAAGGTTGTGGATTATATGCAGCTTGGAATAGAACAGTATCACACCAAAGAATAATATATTCTCTATAATTAATAGGTAAGTGTAATTTTTAGAACCCTTTTTCTTAGCCTGACATACGCCAATGACACTTAAGGAAAAATCTAAGCACTCCGATAGAATTGAATTTTCCTATATACGTGCACAATCATATTTAATGAATCATGTAATCATATGTTTGATTGCTTATACACCACATATGTTTCATTCTTAATTCCGAACACAGTGCACTCACCTACCCGCCAATACGGCTGTTCAGAATTAGCCAAATTATGTTATAATCAGCTGATAATTTCATAGCAACATGTCATTTCTCCCTTTATAATCAATGATATTAGTAAAAATCAAGTTTTCCCAGTTAAAATAGTAGAATAGCGATCTCCCTGTATAAGGTATGTACTGAAAGGTAAACGTGGAACCACTTGAAGTATAGAGTGAGTTTTTAGCTCATATTGAAATGTTATTGGTAATCTGCATGCTTTACGTAGATATACGGTTAAATGATGATTTTCTGTACCAGTTTTATAGGAATGAACTGGAAAAAACGTTTGGAAAAATAATTATTGTCTCTAATAAAACATGCAGACCGGCAGTGCATGCCATACATTTGTGATGACAACAGCTGATGTTTTAATCATCCGACAACGGTGACGTCACGGCGACAGCTGGATCGAGGTTTAATTTCCGTTGGCGATGAAACGCTTCGTTTATTGCTTCGTCATTATTGTAAATCCCACGCGAGTCCGTTGCTGTGCAATACTGGCGGAAAATACATTATTTTCTGTTGGGATTCTCAAATCTCTAACGATGCAGTACCGGTACATAATTTAAATTTAGTTTAGAAGCTGTGTCATTCAAACATTGGAGGCTTTGTGTATTGTAGAAGGTAAGGTTGAAAAGTTAAGTATATTTTCCATTTATTTCAATCTAATTTATGGGTGCAACGGCTCTTTGGTATATTTACATTTAAAATGTGCAATAGTTCATCCTATGCATGACTAATCTTTTGTATGATTTGATGCATATTTTAAGCAATTATTATGTGAGTGTTTGTTGTTTTCAATGCATTGTTTATTTGTTATGATTATTATTATCGAAGTAAAGATACTTTGCACACTAGTTATACATTACTATAAAAAGTTGTAAAAAATATTTTAAACATGCCTCCCAAAATCCTGTTGGTGAGATTTTAGGTTACAAATCATGTTTAAAACGTTTGGAACCAACAACCACTATATCATACCCACAACATATTTAACTCTTATAACTATGGAGATATAGTTGAGCATGAAAAGGAAATAGAAGATAAGAGTATGCACGCCTCGTAACATTACCCAAACAAATAACCTCCCAGTGACATAAAGAATGTGAGGGATTTTACTATTCGATAAGCAGTAAACCGTCGGTCTGAGCCTGACATTGTCGCAGGACGAGATATAAATGTGTTTATCCTTTCCCAGGAAATGGAACAAATAGTGTTACAGGAACTGCGCTGGACAGTTTATTCCTCCAGATTTCATTCAATGTACATAGTCTGCAAATTTGTAACATAACACTGTTTTCAAACTATTGCTTCCTTCCAATTAAATTCCAGAAAAATTTGACTTATATGTGAAAAAAAGCATTTTAAAAAGGTGTGTAGGCTTGCACGTCCAACCCTGACTAGACAATCACCCTGCAAAGTTGAAGCCGTTTGGCTATTCATCTGTGAACTAATCATTCCGCTCATTGGATAGATTCAATTGCCTTTGGTTCTTGGCGCTTCTCCATCTTTGATATGCGCTGTCAGATGTTTCCACAGCCGATTTCTGGATTCTTTGAGCACTAAATCGGATCCAGAACGATTACATGAATTCCAATTTCGGGTCCTAAAAATCTCGCGGTGTGTCGACGGAAGTAATAAAAAAATAATTATGAAATTTGGAAAACTACATGACTCAAAACTGCAGCCTGGTGTCAAATTAAAGCTTGGAATACTGTATCATGATATGACGATGGTGGTTGGGTTTGATGTTATTTAGGGCTTGGACACAGGGTCATCCGAAAGGGACCCATTGAAATTACTTTGGAAGTGCTTTAGGTTTTATTTGTTTATATCAAAGAAACATATGGTTCAATTTGAAATTGTTACAATGGTTACTAAGATAATGTAGCACTTACTAGTACACAACAAGAAGAAAAAATTATCTCCATAGCAAAGTCGGGGTTACCAGATAATGTATAATATAAATAAACATAGCACTATAAGAAATGGAAGCAACAATTTAAATTTGAGAATAAATTTACGAACTTGACTTAACAGTGATTTAGGCTAATCACTGATCATATTTTCGGTCTTTAAATTAATTTTGAATGCATGTTCAAATTTGTACTTTTTGGTGTTTTTCTTAGAAAAATTTTATAGGAGATGAAATTTGTTTAACAAACGGAATGTGGAACTCGCCGATGCCGTACCCACAACCCCTCTTGCCGTGCTGTATTTTCTTTCTGGGACCAGCAAAGGCAGAAACTGTTATAAAATAAGTATTCCCTCCTTCCCTTTCTTTCCATTTTTTAGCTATGCAATGTAAGACAGTAATATGACATTGTAGTACCTATACATTGTGTTTTCGGTTTACACGTTCAGTGTTCTTTAAGGTTAGTCATTAAATAAAAAATATGATATGTGTTTACTATCAATTTATAATATTCACTGGAATATAATCTACTCCAAATGGAATTAAACAAACTATGTAAAATATTATAAAAAAGTTAAGACATTTTACGTTAACATACGCAATTAAAGGAAGCTTTTTGAGGACATTTTAGAGGAATGTTATTTCTGTATAAGTTGTGTGATTACAACAGCGTATTTAAAAAATGAACATCATACGAGGGGACTTTGTTGGTTTTATATGGTTAATGTATCCACTTCAATGAGAAAACGAATTAGACTGAAGAACATATAAGTGAACCATAATTTTCTTTATTTTTGGATATGTTCACCACATGGGAGGCTGGCCGCAAATTAGGTACACTATTTATTTCTACATCAAGAATCAAGAATCAAGAAGTTTATTTCCATAAGTATATACAATATTTACATTAGACATAGCAATATAGACTTGGAAATTATTCCCCACAAGACTACTCATCTGTGTGTGGGGAAGAGTGTCTCAGTCACTTTTATATTACATGGAAAAATTCTTAAATTAATTTAAAACTACAGAAATACAATTGGCTAACAAATTTAGAAAAGAAATATTAGGGCAATTCGTACAAAACATGATTTTTATATGTAAAAAATATGGGTCTACTATATAATATTTTCTCTCATATTTAAAAAAATATTTATTGAAATGTTTCTACTGTTACGGCGTAAGAAATAAAAATTTGGTTGTATTAGAATCTATGTAAGAATTCATGAGGTCCAAAAGCTTTTATCTTCAATTTCGTATACAAATTTAAATTTACTTTTTGGGTTTTACGGTCATAAATAAAAAAGGTTTTATGATATTTTTTTATATAAAGTTCTATTTGTACCATGCAGGCCAATATATTCGGTTACCCGCACGTCAACGATGAAAATTTGAAATAACCAACCTCTGATCAAGGAGAACGCCGTGCGATCAGCCGAAACCCGAGGTCCGGGTGAGCTGCAAGCAAGGCAGCGACCACAGGACGATATTATTATTTTAATAATAAAAAAACTACTTTCATAAATGAGATTGAATTGTTTTAAAATTATTATCCTTTGGCTGTTAAAGGAATGCCCCAGTTTGCACTTGCTGCCGCGCCGGTGAAGCGTTTATTTCAGTGTCTAAAGTGATCGCTTACATTCCGTAAACAAACAATAACCAACAGATTCAATTATCATAAACTAACATCAGTGGAAAATTGATTTTTCTAAACCAGAGAAGGCAATTCTATGTATAAACCAGAGAAGGCAATTTTATGTATAGTTCTAAATAAAAAGAAAGCCATTAATAAAATACGTTAATGTTGCAGTGGGGCACTGCCGAGACACCGCCCAGTCACCGGTGTCCAAGTACAACAGCTCGTGGGATCTGCAATGTACCCTGGAGTGCAATCGAGACACTCCCGGGAAATATTTTTGTGTCTCGGACACCAGTGTCTCAATATATGGTTCGCGGAACGCTCTCATTTGATTAAATTTTACAGGAGTGTCTGTGGACACCGGTGCCTCAGCCACTTGGGAAACAAAAATATTAATTTTTTAATTTGGATTCTTTTCAAAATGGCGGGATTTATGGGTTGTTCTCGTATAGTGTAGACCATTTAAATGAAGAAAATATTATCAATAAGGACCGACGATTAGTCATCCTCATAAATATTAACTTTAGCATGAAGGAAAGATGAGTCTAACAGCATCGCCAGGGTTTGGAAAACTGCAATCAGTTCTGGCGATTAATCGTTGAGATAATTAGCCATCATTACTGGCTCGGGTGGTTGGCTTCTCGCCAGAGAGTGGCTCGGTTTTCTTTGGCACTTTAAGATTACGCGCTTTGCACTCAATTAACGCAATACCATTGCCTAAGACGCCGACATATTTGAAAGGAAATAATGAATTTTTAACGAACAATCAATGGGATACAACGGGATATGCTTTTACGCTTTCAGTAATATGACGGTTTCCTCAAGAAGTTGAGAACTATTACCATTAACTTGATACGGCTTAAACCCATTAAAAAAGATACAACATTTCTTTTCGATGAAGAATACTTCAGACCAAACATGAAAAGCCATTAACAGGTTTTTGTCCAAATAACTTTCAGTGATAATGTAGTATTATTTCCCCCCTAAGATAAAGAGCATTCCTTGGTTGGATATGAGGATTTGAGTAGAACCTACGATATGAACTTTTTTGGTTAAAACTAACGAGCTTTTTGTCTGTCAAAGCACTTCACAACTAGAGCGCATTCAACATTGGTCCATTTGGAGCGAAACAAATAATCAACGGCCCACTGTTACTGACAATGTTTTCAGTTAAACGAAATATGCGAGAACAGGGGTGACGAGGATTTTATTATATTGTGTATTTAAAGGCTTAATCGATAATTTGTTTTAATTTATAATAATTTTTCAATGAGTTTAAATAACAATATACATAGTATTACGTATTCATAGCAAACCTAAGGTAATTGTCTAGCGCTAACTTTGTACGATGATAATAATAATACTGTAATAAAGATAATAATAATTCTACGTTATTAATATACATACCACATGAAACAAAACACAAACTGTCATTCTAATACAAGTTGGTGTAAGCTTAATACGAAGAAAATATTTAGGAATATCTGCTCAAAATTTTCAACTATTTTCTTGATAGTTTATGCATCTCCGTGTAGACACTGGCTACAAAATATAATTTTAGGGTTGTAGTAAATAAATAGGATATTGACAAATACAATTTTAACGTTAAAATGCCAAATACGTGACAAAAAGTTGCACAAATAATTATTTAATAAAAGAATCCACCATTGTCATATGGAAAAAATTAGACTCGTTATATATGCCACATAGCAAACCTTAAAAAAACACCCGTCAAATATGGACAATAAATTATTAGACATTAATTTACTATCCTTCTGGAACTTTAAATTTTTGACCTTATCCTTATCAACTGGTTTGCGGCTTATGTAAACTATATGCTGTAAAACACGTAATTTGATTGTTTGTAATCTAAACTAGAAATAAGTATCAATTTTTAAATTAAATTAGATGTTTATAGAGTATTGTTTGGAATATCGAGTGATGAGAAGAAAGCTTTTTTATACTTTTTTTTTAAAAGAGGGTGGTGGTCCTCTTTTTACCTTGCATTTGCATGGACCTCAGGCCTGTGCGTGGAAGTTATTAAGCAAAGCAAGGAGTGAGCCGGTACAGTGTAAGGATGAAAAAAACTGCTAAAAGCATAAGACATAATCGGGACTCGATCCTGCGACGTTATTAAGCAAATTATAAAATTTAGGTAAAGAACAATCAAGGGCATGATATTTTATGGTATTTACTTCTTTATGACGAACAAAATAAAAACCAGTGAAATAGAGTTAAGCCACTTATCAAATAAATAAGTCAAATAAATCTTAGAAATCAAACGATAAGATCCCACGATGAAGTAAATCATCAAATAGTAGTTACAGCAGTTTAACGCTTATGGCGGTAAACGTGATAAATTTTTTCCAAGATGGATCTCAAGTGGCCCGTCATCTGTTAACTAATTATTGTAATGAACTTCCATTCAAGATTTACTTATGGTTCCATCTAAAGAACAGATCGAAATAAAATCATGTAAGAAAAGTCCATTAGTTCTGTTTTCTCTTTCCATTAGGTATGCAGAATTCCAATAAATACAATCCTGATCTTAAATGCATTTAGGAAAATGGTTTGAAATAAAAAATAATTTGGGCTTACTAACATCTATTCCGATGTTATTTACGAAATAACAAAAGGAAAAAAAACAATGACACCAGACAAAATAATAGTAAAATGTTTCATTGTACCAAGGCGTAAAAACACTAACTTTTTGTTTGAATTTCGATCTCTATGCAACATTTAGCTATAATTACTATTAGGCATGATCGCTTTTTCATCAGTCAAGTAAAATCTACGAAAAGCTATTTCTGTTTTATAGCATTTGTAACAATTTCTTGGCTAATCAATAGAAATTCTGTATTAGTCTAAATTAAATTGGAATGAATAACAATGGTGTGAAGCTTCGTCATCGATGGGACAAAACATAAAAGAGGAAACGTGAGGGATTAACTTGAAAATCATTTTACCGAGCACATGTGACATCAAATTTAGTCATGGAATTCTGAGATGAATGCATCTGTCAATCAAGATTATTACGATTTCGTATTTTTTACTGATATAAAACGATTCAAAAATAACTAAAACAACTACTGTACAAGTATTGTATTTTATTTACATTCCAATAGTTTTCCAGTAGAAGACGTTAAATAGAAATCGGACAGTCATTTCCAGCAGTGTAAAGGAAATATACGACTGAAGTCGCAAATAAGTCGGCCGGCAATGTCGTTGTCAGCTGGTTATTTGTTTTGTTGCAAATGAAGAAATCTCATTTAAGTATTTCCGTTCTCTAGTCGATTCCGCAAAAAACTTCAAGAGAGCTGAAGGTTTCATTCAGTAACAACTATAAATAAACTATAAGAAATGGAAATGAATGGAATGAGAAGTGCAGCCTGAAATAGAAAATTTCATTCCTAATAGACTAGTGGCTATAAAAGATTCCTTGGAAGGCAGAAATAAGCGTCGCGTCGGTTCGCAGAATGCATCAGGACGACGTGATGTGATCAGGACACATTTTCTGGCTCATTTCCTCCACACTCGCCCACCCGGTACTACCTGGAAAAGTAAACAAAAATCACTTTCCTTAAAAATCCTCTTATCAGAAAAATAACGTTTGCCATACATGTTGAGGTGTTGTTGGAAGGATGATTTTGGACTACAAGATTAGTCTATTTACTTAAAAGTTTCATATAGGGTTTTTAAAGATAACCTATACTTTTTAATATCTATCGTAGTAAGTTTAAATCTGTATGCGTCAATCAGGTAAGAGGACTTAATCAAAATCCAGGCGTTCAGTTTTATTAATGAACTTTAGCTTAATATACCGAAAAACACTGGTGTTTATTTTGAGGTTTTTATGGTTGAAGAGTGAGTGTCGGAAAAGAGTTTAAGTACTTGTGAATTAAAATGGTCACTAGACAACACCTCATCGAACATTTGCGAGAAAATTGAAATTTGTCTGCAACCACAGATAACATACCAAATAACAGTAAACATTTAACATAAAAAAAAAAATTTAACTGACAATCATCCTATAAAACCTTGTATTATTTCTGGTGTGGTTTGAAATTTGATATGATTTTCGAGACTGCCATTTAAAATAAAATAAGCTGGCGGTGAAATATATTTATGTTTTTGTGGAACGGTTTGCAGACTATCTGCAAATGATCTGTTGGCTCACGGCCAGTTATGCAATCAGTCGGCAGTTGTCTTAAACGGATGTTGATGAGTATAACGAGTTTTTGGTCAATTATGTGGTGCCACGTCTTCTTTAATCATTCTATAATACGAATAGCGGACCAGTCTGCATTCAAAACAAATAAAGCTTTTTACTTTAAAGTACAATTTATTCTTGTAAATATCAAAGAAAGTGTTGCCGTAAACAGTGTTCTTCGGTCTTTCACACTTACAAGTATTCAGTATCTATATAATTATTAAACTGCGCTACTGTTTGCTACGGCCAATGCTCCTCCTACACGTCTTTACGAATTTCAATGATTTAAATGTCGTTGGAAATAGTTCGGCTTCGAATTTTGCAAGACACTAAATTTATGGAGGTAATTTTTAAGGGAAGAGCCCTATGCGATATTTAAGCCTATTATTCATCCATAAGATTTAAATTGGAATATAAATCCCGATAAACGCTTAAATAAAACGCTGGCCATCTAAAATATAAAATGCGTGCCTCCACTAGTAATTCAAAAACACATTTGCTATGAACATTGTTTTTCTCATGAGAAGTCGTTGTAAGAGTTCGTCAATCAATGGATAAATCAATAGATTCTCAAATAATATAAATAATTTTTAGTAAATTCTCAGATGGACTTTAGGCTTTTCAACATCATAATTTAAGGAACGATTACGTCCCAATAAAACATTTCACTTCCAGGCGGAAATTAAAACTTACTTTCTTAGTCAGGAAATTGTCTGGAGATAACCTTTATAGTGCTTTAAAATTGTAGCAATTCCACGATTAGCTAAGTATGCTTTCTCTCTGAATAGTATTATCAGCGATCCAGACTCAGTTTCAGTTTGTCTGGTGATAGTTATTGGGTATCACCGGCAAGTCTGGGTTCAAATCTCAACTCGGACTCTGAAGAGCGAAAAACGCTTCCGTCTTTTTAGAGCTACAGTAAGCTGTTGGACCAAATAGTCAAAAGATTAGCGCAAACTTGTCAATGGAAGATTAAATAAAAAAAAAACCTTAAATAAGCTGTTATACGAGAATCCCTTTAGTTAAACATTGTTAGTAGTTTTAATACAATATTATCAGATTTGTTTTATAGATTTAAAGATTGTTCTAATTTGTTTCACACAAGCATGATTGAAGTACATAGCATTTGTATTGAAGGATTACCTTTAACAGGATACGCTGGGCAATGTGGCATAATGCAATGCAGCAGGTGCATTGTGCTCTGCATCCCGTACTCAATCAACCCTCAGCATTCAACATCGATTGTTGTATTTATTGGATTCTGGATTATCATTGGGATAGGAAACCTAGTTACAAGCTCTATACATGTAGATCGATACATCCATCTGTCCATATAAGAAATATTTTAGGGATATGAATGCATTTTAGTTTTAGCGTTTAAATTGTGCATGCACAATTATTAATTCCAGTAATTGACAAAAAATCTTTGATGTTATAGAAATAATTCATTTTGACAATATTTCAATGAAACTGAAACTGTAAAAGCGAGCACCGAATAGGGCGGATGAGTGATTGCGCTGCTGACGAAATTATTGTTTATTATTTATTTGCGTTGTTAATCGACTTATATGATAATATGTTACAGTAAAATCGAATTTTCACGTACAAGGACTTAAAAACTTAATTTAGTCATTTCAGCTGAGGATTAGAAGACAATTTTATGAGTTAATAGTTTTTGCCGCCCGTCCTATTTTGTGCACTATACTTTAATGAAATTATTTTTATAAATAGTTTGTCTCTGGAGTACATCTTTCCTCAGGGAAAGTCAGGAAATGTCCGTTGGATACTTTTATAGAAATTTTAGTATTCACAGCTGTTTACAATCCAGTATTTGAATGTTTACGTCCTTATACTTTTATTTAATGTATTTAATTTAAATTATTTTAAATGTAAACATTGAAGCTAAGGGCGTTCACGGGGCGTAGCCCGAGGGGATTTTAAGGAAGTGAATAGGGCTATGTCCTTTTCTGATATAGTGGCTCTATTCCTGCAAAATTTCAGCCCAGTTGGTCCAATATTTTTCATGTGGTTGAAAGACAGATTTTCACACAAACATCCATACTTTCACATTTATAATATTAGTAGGATATTTCTATCTCAATGTAACTAATGTTCTTATATCGCTCGGTAAATTTTAAAGGCTCTATGAAAAATAATTCTCAGAGCCAATTTTGAGGGAATTGTGCATACAAGCAAGCAAGCAAGCAAAAACACATACATACATTGCAATACAAAAAGAAGGGGGGTTTCAACATGGATTAATACAGTTAAAAAAATAATATATCTTGCAGAGTGAGCGTGATACTATCTGCATTATAAATTTGCAGCCAAAAATTACTCCTGAGGGAGTCACAATTAATTGATTGTGAAGTGAAGTTTTTGTTACTTGATTGGTTTAAAACTTACAGCTCATTAATTTATAGTAAAATAAGATTCATCAATCTTTCACACTTTTCAACATAACAAGAAAATTAAAGAAAAGTTAAAATTAATTTACCAAGGAATTAGCGCAAGGCTACAAAATGGCGTGTTAAAGTTTAAGAAGTTTCTGGAATAAACTTATACTTGAGACTTCGACTTGAAAATTATAAATAAAATGCTCTAAAATTATCTAATACGTTACATTTATTTACAACAAAAAAAACCTGTATATAACTTAAACAATTTATAAAAGAACATAATTTGTTTTATTGTTCACTGAAACCTCTAAGTTCATTATCTATACTACAGCATTTAATATATTTCGCAACAAGGTCCGAAAACCCTTTCGGCCGAGGTGCGAACACTGTTTTTCATCACACTACACAATTGAATATACCATATACAACATAAACAATTTGATTATTTATTTGACACCCTTGAAAACAAACCTTTGAGGATATGAGCGACGATACAAATTCTTTGTCATGGTTTAAACAAACACAGCTGTGAAAAATCATATGATCTCAACTATCTTTCTTTGGAACCTACTGAATACCGTATACTTATGTTCTGACGTTGAATCAAGCGAACGATCAGCTGACTTTTATTCCGGCCCTCTGGCGTAAAAGAGCTAGTTTCGGCCACCAAAAGACGTTTGTAAAACAGATGATTACGTCGTAGTGTGGTGAAAACTTATTTTTTTTAACTACATAATAATATAGTATTTAATTGAAGAGTACTACATTCTATATGTCAATCATTAATATGGACTTTCATGTATGATCGTTAAGTAAATCAACTACACTGTAAGTTAAATGCGACATACGCAGTTATAAGATGTTCAGACAAATAGATTTCACTGCATTTGATTCCATCAATCAATAAAAACTAAACACATGATAGAGGATGTGAAAACGTAAGGCTACTTAGAATATCTTGTATATTATATTAAACGAAGTCGACCTTACTATACCGAGTCTTCGAAAATCGTCATAACGCTAAACTTTTTATTTCTATACTGAAAATAAACCTATACAGTAAAATAAAATACGGATTGGTTGGGATGTAATGAAATTAAATACCCCCATTGCAGCAGACCTGCATATTCAGTAAGTTTAAAATGTGTAAATAATTGATTCCACTAGGTACAGTACTCGTACAATCCCCAGCATACAATAAGACATATATGTACAAAGTTTCAATAGAATAAATTGAGGAATAAGCGAGATTTACAATTTTATCCATTTCGCATAAGGTTACCATTGGGACAACGTGCTATGTTTACCTCTACCGATCTCAGTAACCAATGGACATAGAGTACCTATGAAATTAAAATAAAATAAATTATCCATCAACAAGTTTTAAATCAACGAACCGTTTGCTGGCCAGTGAATATATATATATATATATATATATATATATATATATATATATATATATATAAGCTGGACTGTAAGCTTACTATAAGCTGGCGATACAGCTTATAGTGAGTAGACGCGAATATAATGTACCTACGCGAATAGCATTGTTATAGAAGATATAGGCTTAATCAAACTATTTTAAGGGCCGTTCAAGTTTTGTGGGCATGCCTCCGTGTATGCACGACCTTCCTCAATTCACCCCACCTCGAGTGCCAAAGGGGGGGGAGGGTTTCCCTAGGGTTAATCGCTCCTATGTTTGTTCGTGTTAAACTGTTTGCCGATCAAATACACTTGGAGAGAGTTGGTAATGGAGGATCTCCTTAAATAACCGATATTTATGTTCCATCAAAGTTTCTTTACATTTATCACGGTAATGGTTGTAAATTATACACTAAATAAAAACTTGAGAGTTCAAATTAAGAAGGACGAGCTGATTTCAGTGGTCTCATCCAGGGAAAAGTTTATTAAGTTTATTATAGTACTGAATAAAATAATTATGAAAATGAAATCGTATCAGGTGTATTTTTTAATAACATTAAATAAATGGCAGGAAGCTGTAACCATACAGTTGTAACCATATATTTGATTATTATTGCATTTTTTGATATCCGTCGGGGAGTAGTACTATAGGATTTAGAGAACTGAAAGTCAGGTGTATTAGCTGCAACCTTAAAGAACCAACCCTGAATAGTTCATGCCTTAACTTCTTATAGTTTAGCCATATAGCTATCCACTCACGAAGTAACACTGCTTTGTTTATAGAGACTAAACCATAGAAATAAAAATAATGCGTACTCAACATTTAAACATACTAGATGTTTCCCGTGGCTTCACCCACGTTGTAATCGATTTGAAAAGCTGGCATTCATTGCTCCTGCACAGTTTTTTGTCTAATTGGAGTGAGGTTTATGTGTTTACATTCGTCTGCCCGGATAGAAACGTTATTTTGACTTACATAATATTACAAACAAACATTGTTACAACTGACTTACATAATATGACAATAAAAAAACCTCACAAACTTTCACACTTACTAGTAGGATTTGACCGCAGAAAGGATCGGCTTGTCCAATCTGTCAAGTTAATCAAAAAAGTAGTAAACAGACATCAGTGACATCAGTGAATTGTTATGTGCCACCAGATATAAATTTGTGTAATAAGAAATTACATTTTTGTCACACAAATTATATTTCTTTTTTATGCATGAATTATCAATCCAAGGTAGATTAGTATGATAACTTTTAATAAACAGAAAGATACATTACATTCAATAGGAAGCATGTTTCTAAAATTTAAATTTAAAATCCATTTCCCCTGTAAGGACTTTTCAACTAATCTTCGATTTGTTTTTTGAAGGTGGTTTACTAGATATTTACATTTAATAATATTTAGTAAACTAGTTAGATGTGGTATGTTTTTAAATTTAATTTTTAAAGTTGTCATCCAAGAAATCCAATTTATTTTTAAGTTTTATGGACTGTCACTATATATTATTTCCACTAATATTAATGTTTCATCAATTGAACAGTTTGGACGTCTTAACAAGAATGTCTATCAAGTTAATAAAAAAAGTAGTAAACAGATAACAGTGATTTGTTAATGTGCCATTAGATATAAATGTTATTATTTGTTGCTGTGTTTCCATGAGTAAAAAAATAATTGTAACTATTCCCTTGCAAGCGAAAATAGTAGAATGGCATCATGGACGTGAAGAGATAAAACAAAATAATTAAAAGTAAACTCCTGCACGTATTTGTTTAGAGGAAAATAAATACAAAATTTTTAGTTTAAAATAACAATACTGTTACCCCGACACAAAGCAACATATTTGCAATCCAGGCCAGAGGTGTTGTTTTTGTTCAAGTTGCTATTTGCCGTTGTATAAAACAAAAACACGTATGCATGGTTCCGCCGACATCGCACCGGCTGAAAGCAGCGTAGTGGAGACAATTTTCCAACATTGTCTTCTTAAATTTTGTTTACAAAGCATGTATATATAAAGGATAAAAAATACATACTTCCTTGTAATAGAGCTTTAACTAGCAACAGCTTACATGGACAGGATTAAAATAATAATTAATAGGATAAAATATAACATTTTGAAAAACTCAATGTCTTTTAACAGAGAGTGAAAAACTTACCTTTTCTCGTGTCACCATAGGCGGAAAATACGCGTGATCGGTTCCCAGAATTCAGCGGGTGTCGCAGTGTGATGTGATCAGGACTCTCGCCTACACACACTTCGAATCGGCAACTCCAGGAGGAAAATTGGAATTATATTCTTTTTCAAAAACTGTTTTAACTGCTCACAGTTATACAATTTACGGACATTACTATTATTTCATAATAGTAACAACCAATAATTAATACTCTTATTTGTTTTAAGTGTGTGGCTGAACAGACTTTAAAAAAATCAGTTATCAAATTTGTACGAATTTAAAAACTTTGCTACCGGTATTCTGTCAATGTACGGTCTTTGAGGCGAGCTTAAAGTAAGGCTATAATCATTCTGAACTATGCAACAGCCCATGTACTAAAGTACCAAGATTCCATAATTATCCATCGATGAGAAACCTGTTGCTTAATATAATTAAACTTATTAGGTTATCCAGGTTTCTCATGTGGATTTTGTAATCCTTTTTTTCAGCTTGTGAGTATTGCAGGAGAAAGCTAAGCACATCGTTGGCACACCGTTACATAAATCCTCAGAATTCCACTCCAATAAAGATTAGCCAATGAAGCATAAGGAAAAATTAATTAGAAAGGTTAAAAAATAGATTCAATAGCTTGTCACATTGTCAACGAATCATCGAAATGCAAGCAAAAGAATCGTCAATCATGAAATAGAAGGAAGTAAAATTTTGTTGCAGTCAGGTGTAAATTTAAAACTCAATATTTTCGGTCGATTTTCAACCGCTAGGTGGTCTCTTCAGTATATTATTTAATTGTTTAATTGTACCTAAATCGAATAATCATAAGGAGATGATCAGGCAAGCGATGTTGATAACGAAGTACCTAACTGAATGGCATCTGACAGACGTGTTGGCTCAGGTAAAATCGGAGGAATATGAGGAGGTGAAAAGATTTTAATGTTGATATGTTTTACAATATTGTTCTCATGAAATTGTTTGCAGTAAAACGTAAAATCTAGTTCAATTCATAAACTAAAACCGCTGTTTGATCCTCGCCCAACTTCTGAGTAAAGGTTTCGAAATTTTTAATCAGTATTCATTAAATACGCATTACTCACAACGGATTGTTGTTATAGAAGTGTCATTAATCGACTGCAAGGCCGGGTGGAAGCAATCAGCGGTTGAGATTAATTGTTGAGATAATTAGCCATCATTACTGGCCGGGTGTTGGCCTCTCGCCCGAGGACTTCTTCGGAGTTTCTCCAATTAGACATTAAATGATAAAAAATGGGAATGAAGTATTTAATCTACTTAATGCTTTATCATTAAAGAAATAAAGGAATATTCTGTGTTTTTAAAGGAATATTTTGCGTATTGACAAGCAGGGAAATGTAATTTCTTCTATTGTGCTACGGTTACTCGATATACGAGTTTGAGCGGATATTGCGGGTTATTTTATAACCAACTTATTAACTTATTTTTTGGTTTTTGGTTTTTGCAGATTGTGTATATGAATGTAATTGGTTGTTTTTTGCAAATAAAGTATAAGAAAGAAAACATTGTTTTTATAATGATTAAGTTACTGGATCAATCGGCCATAGATACTGTAGAATTTGCTTTATAATGATAGCCAGAATCAGGAGTGGGTTAGATTGAGAATGAAATAGATAGTGTGCTGCTGTCAACTGTTAAAAAAGTTATTAAGAATTAGTCGTTTAAATGCAAGTGATATAGTAATAATGTTCGAATGTAAGAGATTAGTGTAAGTTTCTCATAAGAGCTTGTGATGCTTTCAAATATAGATGTTGTTGGTGTATATCAAACGTAAATCGTAATAAAAGTGGTGATATAATGTTTGGTTTCTGCAACATAAACTTTGTTACTGCTCTTTCTTGATTGTAAATTAATACACGACAGAACAGGCATACACTGTCTGTGGCTTAGAGTAAATAAATTCTCCTCAATCCCCGGATAACCAAAAAATTAGCTATTCAAGTTCAATAATAAATTTCGTGGTATGTGCGTAGAATTGTAGCAACATGATGTAGCGTATGATTCGTGTGTATATCTGATTTTTATTAAAAACTGGTATATCTTAGACATTAAAATACTAAACACTGCTCTACGCCATATTTTGAAACAGGAAAGGTGTGATATTAATAAAAATTGTGTATACGACGTCTTCAATATTTGTATCAGATCAAATAAATGCGTGACCCTAATGTGTCTTATACTTAAAGGAGGGAAGAGGAGGTAAGAGGAATTACTGCATGATTCACCTGAACTATGGGTACACAGACAGATCCCGCCACAGACTGCATTGGCTATATGCAAATTGTAACTTAATTTGTAGCATCGTAGCTTGTGCATTGCACTGTTCTCAGTACTGTGGCAGTAAATCAGGGTATGTATATTGGTTAGTTATTGGAATGATAATTACCACTGCACTACTGATCATAACTTCATACTCATTGAGTATTTTCATCGTTGCAGAGTAATTATGCGGACACCAGGCCGAGGAATATAAAGGCTGATTACCGAATGGAATTAAAAAGGTCAGAGCTTAAAAGAATAGAGTAAAATAAACTATTGTCTTTATTAAATTTTCTCAAACATTTAATTGAAAGATTTACGTTATATTTGTATATTATTGACGGGGAAAAAGTATTAGGCCTACAACCATGCGCTGCAAAAAAGTCACCATTCTGTACCAATATTTTATCTAGGGGCCTACTACTAACTAGGCTAGAATAAGTGTTTTTTTATCAAACAATTTCCCTTGTAACAATTTGTAATACCTTTGGTAAAAAAACCAAAGTTGCAAGTGGAACTGAAGGGTTTGAGAAGCGCTGATTTCTTGGGAGCCCAAAGTGAAAAAAAACATTGTTATACTGTATATCCGTTTCTAGGATTATTCATTACCAGCAGATGCCCGCGGCTTCGCCTGCTGTAAGAATAATTTTTTTTTATTATACGTTATTTGTAATCATACCCAAAAACACAAAGTGTGGTAAGGGTCGCCAAGCCCTAAAAATATGTGATATCAAAGTGCATACCAAGTCAATTTAATTTCCTGTAGTTCAACAATGTTCATTAGAATACATAATTAAATTTGTTTGAATACTATTGATCTGAATACTGATTATAATTCTTCTACGTGTACTTGGCCAGCAGCTTAACAGACGCTAAATTAGTTATACGTTTGTATTTTCCAAAGTGAACTACATAGAAGACTTTTAACATAAATATATAAATTCATAAGCTGCTGGCCAAGTACATGTAGAAGAATTATAATCAGTATTCAGAACAATAGTATTCAAACAAATTTAATTATGTATTCTAATGAACATTGTTGAACTACAGGAAATTAAATTGACTTGGTATGCACTTTGATATCACATATTTTTAGGGCTTGGCGACCCTTACCACACTTTGTGTTTTTGGGTATGATATCACTGTTTTTTTAATAGATAAATATAGTAAAATATAACGTTTAAAGTAAATCTTTATGTAAATAAAAGAAATAAATATTTAATATATACAGTATATAGTTTGAATGCAATAACCGATGTATTCTAGTTGTTCTCACAGATATTTTAGGCGGTCTTTTAAAAATAATATTACGTAAACATTCTTTGCGCCATATGGTCACTTCTTGATATTTAGGTACAAAGAAAGATTTAGAAAGATTTGGCAAGTCGTAGAAACATGGGAGTGGGCTCAAATTAAAGGTACCTCTACCTTTTTAGTAGTAGGCTCTACCGTGATGGCGGGAAAGATGCTGAAATTGCTTGAAATTTACCAGAAAACAAGAAATAACTTAAAATATCTGCACTGGGATCTAAAAACGTCAGCTTTGTTTACATAAAACATGTGATGCTGATATTTGATTGAAAACCATGAGCTATATCTAACAAATGGTAGATGTAAAAGCCAGTTTGCTGTGAGGGTATTTCGTCCTAGGCGTACTCTTATATGAGTAATGTTATTGTGCTTGTATGCTCGCTTGCTTGCTTGCACAATTATCTCAAAAACGGCTCCGAGGATTTCCTTCAAAGTCTGTAAATAAGTAATTTATGACTCAAAAACGTCTTTTATGCAGATTACTTGGCCAGAGAAAATCTAATAACCCAATAAATCGAATTTAAAAGTTGTAAAATTTTAACATTGACCTTATGGGTTGCCAAGATAGCAACGAAAATAAACAAGGAAAGTATAAACAAATGAAGTAATCATAACAGCCGTTTGGTATCTACAGCCACCAAGGGAAAATACAGCAAATGGGATGAAGAGTACATGGAGAAAAAAAAAGGTTTCTATTTATCAGTTTTATGACATCGAAATATTTTATAGTAACTGGATGAACTGGTAAACATGAAATAACACCGAACAAGGCTCGGTCTACCAGGTACTATAAATTAACTGAGGATCGTTTGAATGTCTTCTTATCAGCCACTAATGAAATATAATAACAACATTTTGTAGTTTCTCCTGAATTAAATATAGCATTTTTCACTTTGATTGTGTTTCCAATTATTTTAATTTCTGTATTTTTACGCCCTGGTATGAGAAGATTTGTAATTTTCATGTTGAATGAATTCCGAAGTTGTAATTGAAAAATCAAATAGTTACTTTTGCTTGAAATTATTGTTTTTTGTAAGTAGTTGCGGTTGCAACAATAGGTACATTTTGAGTCCACAATTGGTTGCCATTTTTCACACTGACGGTTGAATAATTCTTCAAATTTGCTTTTTTAGTGCTGTGAGGAATTGAAATTGGAAAAATAAAGTTACTCACATTTACATCCACATTGTGGTTGCAGTTTGAACATGTTGTCGTAATTTTTAGCATATATATTTGAAATGAAATTCGAGGGGTTGATACAATGTTATTAGTTGATTGAACTATTCAGCACAATCTTTTTGTTCGATAGCGTTAAAAGGAGGTCCGAACTGATTTATGATATTATTTATTGGACTTAAAATTTGGTCGTTTTTTGGTGAGATATGGCTAATTTAATCATAGGGGAATTAATGGCATAGTTTGTTATGGAGGTTATGATAAGTTGGCAGTTTAAGATACACTGTATTTTTGCATTTGCATAGTACGATACATTATCAGAATTTTGAAAACCAAATAAATATTATTTACCAGATGCTGGATCGCATAGGATATAAACAAGGCCGCACTTGTGTGGCCTTGATAAGGCACTGTAGCGAGGCCACACTACACTACAGGCCGGAGTCCTTTTGTGGTGACGTCACATTATCAGACGGAATCGCAGACGCTTTTATAATGTACTGTTATGGCGATTCACTGTCGCACTCTTAAAACTATCGTGCCCTAAGTAATTCGTTTAAGTTTTCGTTTAGAAACCATTATTTTTTTAAATATGCATTAATCAATGAATAATCAAATGCGGTCGAAAATCATTTTAAAGAAAACACGACTTTATTTCATAAACTCAAAAACCGGTAAACATTACAGGCAAGTAATTTGTTTACATTTCATCAGATGATTAATTGGAAATTTGACAGTTTTGTTTCTTATTGTTTTCATTTCGATGTTCTAATGTCATAATTTTTTGCTAAATTTTTACGATTTTTATATGATTTTAGTTATTATTTCCAACACAGCGCTAGGAGTTCGGCCGGTGTTGTGACGTGGCATCAGGGAGGAGGGGGAAGACTCTGGCCTGTAGTGTAGTGTGGCCTTGGCTGTAGTATACAGCCAATGGAATTGAAATTTATTAACTTGAAACAGCTGTTTATGTGTTTAACCTTACAATATTCAATGAATCTCTAGATGCAAACGGTACTTAACCCTTGGCAGTTTGGGTATTCTTAGGACCAGGATTAGTAGTTACAATGGACATGCATTGCAGATATTCATCTTAATATGCATGCACCCGAAAGGTTGCGGTATTATCACAAAACAAATTGCAATTATTTTTTGGCGAAATTGAGATTTAACCCTGGGTCCCGGGGATCGATGTTCCTGGCTCTACCACCAACGGACATACTTTGAGGCAAAATCGTGAACCCTCAAACTTTGGATATTTCTTGAATTAGGATTTTTTATGATAGACCTTATCAAACATTCGGCGCTATGCCTATAATCTTTGACTTTTTCCAGTTTGTGAGTAAACGCATCTTTAAATATAAAATGTATAAGAGTTGAATTGCCGTTTTCTACCTTTGTAAGATTAGACCTACTTGCGGCTGCAACCAAACTTCGTATTTATACGTGATAGAAGTCACTAATTATAGTACGTGTGGTTAGCGTTGATTTCCACCAAAACCTTGCACTTTTTGATACAGCTTAGCCACTTGGTGAGTGTATACAAGATACCAGTAGAAGTATTTTTGTCCGAAGAACCAACCTTGAATTCGTGTAGAACACCCCCATATCAGCCATTAAAGATGGCCGCCACAAAACGCATAAATTGCCCCATAACTCGTGAAAGAGTAACCCGATCGTGATAAACTTTTTTTTATTTGAAAGGTCTTTTATAAACTCAACTTTTTTGTATTTAACTTTTTTTTATAAACTTAATGGTTTTCTTTGTATATACGAAAAAACGCATTTTCCCATATAATTCCATGGGAAAGACAGATTTCTCAATAAAATGCATTTCAATTGATTTAAGAAGGCTAATTCCGGGTGGAATATCTTGAGTAGGCTAAAGACTTCTGCATACTATGATTTTATGAATATTAATAAATTAATTTAGTAATAATGGTCTTTTACACATTTTTTAACAGGCCATTTTTTAATTTTTTTTAATTTTTCGATTATTTTATTGAAACAAAATTTTTATCCAGCCCAAAAGTACATTACATTATAGAAAATGTATTCAAAAATCGAATGCTATCGCTCAAAACAAGAAAATCCAATCATTTAACCTATTTATGAGGATTTGAATGTGTCATTGACGTCCCATAGTAAGTATATGGCGGGGGAAATCGCGGGTACATTTTCAGCGATAAAATTACTACCCGTCGGTAGAATTGAGGAAAACTTTTTGGAAATGTCCAATTAAATCATTACTACAGTATACCAAAGAAAAATGATAAAAAAATCATCGAGAAACCATATTTAATTCGCTTTTTATGATTTTCGTTTAAAACAACATGCTGCCGTGGCCGGCGCGGAGACGTAGTTCCATCAAACTCTCACAGAGCGCGCTCCTCTCGCTACCACGCTGAACCTATCTATGGCTAGCGGAGTCCATGGGAAAGCTCAGACATCGCGCAATCGTTATGCTCGTTCTTTGCCGGCAACACTTAACATTGACATCATATTAATACCGATAGCAATAGAGTAATTAATAAATAATAATATTATAATAATAATTGGCATTCAATTATATGCCTGCTTTTACGTTTGCCTCTATTAGAAATCATGTTAAGCATAATGATTTATTCCTAATTGCGTCTTTCTTAAGAGATGTATGGATTTTTATAAGAATATTGTATATTTATGTAATCCATAATTTAAGAATGGCAATTTTTTTATCAACGTAAGTATATAAAAACCATACTGTGCACCTATGCCAGAATATTTGTTCTATCTTTATGTTTCGAACTTTGTCGAGACTATTTTCAATGTAGACGACCGAATATTTTTATTGCATCATAAATATAAATAAATACTAATTTTTTCTCTTTATCAAGATAAAATTAATACGTTTTATGTACCTTAAAAATAGTCTTCATTTTATTAAAACGTGTAGTTAGAATCATATTTCAGTAAAGTGTACCAGATTGGTTATTATTTACTTACATTAAACTTAGTAAAGGTTATAATTTGCCGTTATTATCAGTTTTACTCTCACTTGCCAATAAAAAAAATTGAAACACAACAATTTTACTTTAAAGAGTATTTATTACTTTCAAGGTATTCCATTTGGGAGAAAATGTTAAGGTGACTATATTACTTAATTTCATTTAAATCGGACCACTGGTGTCGTCTCTAGCTTTGTTTACATCCACACACACACACACACACACACACACACACACACACACACACACACACACACACACACACACACACACACACACACACACACACACACACACGAAGTAAATGTTCATGAAGAAGTAAATTTGAGAGAATTTGATTTAACCCATAATGATGTAATAAGTAGTATTAAGAGTATGAAAAATAAACCAAGTTGTGGTATCGATGGAATAGGAATTTCTGTAATCAAGGATAATATTGACATATTCAGTCCTTTGTTTTACTTTATATTTAAAAAAAATCACTGGAGCAGGGCATGTTTCCAAATTACTTTAAAATTGTAACCGTTGTTCCAGTATTTAAGAGCGGGGATAAAGATCAAATGTCATCATACCGACCAATTTCTGTCATCAGTAACATTGCTAATATTTTTTAAACAATAATAAAAAATAAATTAATGATTTACTTTAAGGATAGGGGTTTGTTTTCAAATAATCAGTATGGGTTTATTCCAGGCAAAGGGACAGATCTAGCCATTAAAAATCATATTCGTAATATTACAGAATCAATTGATAACCAAAAATACACCTTGTCTTTATACTGAGATTTTAAAAAAGCATTCGATGTATTGAACACAGACATTCTCTTAAATAAATTTAAAATGTATGGTATAGGAGACGCTGCTTTTGAATTTCTTAAATCATTTTGTACAAAAAGGCAGCAGGTAGTAAAAATAAATGGCATTCTAAGTGATGTTTTGGAGTTGAGCTTCGGAACAGCGCAAGGAGGAGTATTGGGCCCTATTATTTTTATAATTTATATAAATGACCTCCTGCAACTTAATCTAAACTCATCAATATATGCATATGCTGTCGACACCGCTCTTGTTTGTGCGGCATACAACAGAGAGTCCTTATTAAACAAAATCAATAAAGATCTAGTAAAGATCTCAGAGTGGTTAATCATTAATAAAATATTGATTAACACGGCCAAAACCAAATGTATTTTGTTTTTTGATCAGTATAACACAGAGACCTCTCCCCAAAATATGTTTAGATTAAGTTGTCATAGTCATCAATGCATTTATAAGTGTGAATGTCCAAACATAGAAATAACGGAATCAGTAAAATACTTGGGTTTATATGTTGACCAGCATTTACGCTGGGATGTATATTTACAGCACCTTTCTAAAAAACTACGTAAAATAAATTATGCCCTTTATCATATGAGGAATTTTATTCAGGGGAAGCATTTGAAAAAACTATACATATCATGGTTTGAAAGCACACTAAGATATGGCCTTGTACACTATGGTGGAACTTACCCAACAATACTAAAACTAGTTATAATGTGTCAAAGATTTGCAATTAGGACTATATATAGACTGAAATATACTGATAGAGTTAGTCATATCTTTGTAGAGAATTGTTTGTTAACTGTGTCACAACTGAATGTACATAGTGTTGTTATGTGTATATTTAAAAAAAATTGCACAGTTTCCTTTTAAAGTAATTAGCAGACTGACACGTGCTGCTGGTATGCCATCCTTGGTTGTACCAAACTTAAATAAAGAGAGAAGCCGTCACCAGTTCTGCTATTTAGGCCCAAAGATATTTAATAGTTTTCTGCAAGTATACGGTAATTCAATACTTGTAGAGTCAAAACCTAAGGTTAAAATTAAATTAAAGGAATTTGTTAATATAGATGGAGTTATGTGAATGCAGGTGTTGTTATTTATTGCTATATAGTCTTTGTTATTGCTGTTTATTGTTGACTGTTTTTGTTATAAATTTATTTATAGTGCAATAGTTTATTTCTTTGTTATATATATATAATCTCTATTTATTCATTATTGTTATATTTGTACATAGATTTATAAATCAATATTAATTCTATAGTATTTAACCTTGTGATCTCCTGTGATATATCGAAAATACAAGATGGACTGTTAATGAGGTATAAGTAGCCTACTGCCAGAAGCATAATGTATAATTGAAAATATACAAAATAATATTTGACCCCGCACGCATCCTACGAGATGCATGGGGTATTTGTTCTTTGTAATGTTGTAATGTTGCTGAATAAACGATTTCTGACTTCTGACTTCTTCTGACTTCTGACACACACACACACACACACACACACACACACACACACACACACACACACACACACACACACTGTCCGACAGACAGACAGATACCACGCCGAAAACCACTTTTTTGGATTCAGGGAGCACTAAAACGAATATATCCACTAACAGCTCAAATTCGAAAATTTTGACGAAAACAATACTTTCTCCATATACTATGTATAGGGGGAGAAAGTAAAAATGTAAATTTAAAAATAACTAGTGGCTTGAAGGGGCTAAGCCCTTAATAAGGGGAAATTCAAACAATCCTTATTTATTTTATTACAAAATACCTTCATGGCAAACTGGCTTTTAGATCTACCATAATCTAGCGCATGTTTTTCAATCTAGTATCAGCATCAATTGTTTTATGTAAACAAAGCAGACATTTTAGTTCTCAATATTTTTAAATGGCAGATATTTTACGATATTTATCGTTTCCAGGTGAATTTAAAGCAATTTTAGTATTTTTCCCGTCGTCACGGAAAATAGACAATTAATTTGAGCCCTCACCCACCTTTTTACGACTTGCCAGGCGCCCACAATTTTGACGCAAAGAATCGCCTTACGAAACTACATATATGATACTCGTCAACAATAATACAAACTTGGAATGGTTTCAAACTAATTAAAACTCAAGGGCTTTCCTGTAGTTTACCATAAAAACTTTTGAGTCCCGTAGGACCTAGCGAATTTTGTTATTGCGTATCTGTAACTCCTATGCAATATCACCAGTTCTGTTCAGGCCTTATACTTTAGTAGGAGTATATTATTAAATAGTTTTGTAGGTTCGCTGTCCGTTAGACAACCCCCTCTCCTTTGATACATAATTACACTATTATAATTTAAGTTTTCCTTATTTTTAGAGAACATATAACAATGGGCTAGCAATGTTAAAAAAAATTAACAAACTAAAAATGTATTTTTCTAGCAAGAAAACGCAATGACGCAACGGTCTCACATAAGTAACCCCACATAAGTCTTCCCACATAAGTAACAGTATTATTGAGTACGCTAGAAGTATTCCTTATTCATTATTGATAAAAATAATATTATTAGTGTCTGAAGTATGAAACCTTACATTACGTCCTTATGTTCATCCAACTTTAACATCCAGTGCAGCATCAGGTAGGTCTGTACGATTAACCAATTACTAGATAACACATAGCTCGAAATCGAGCAAAAAATCATATAGTAAAAGAATAAAGAATAAACAGCCTAATTATATACATTTAAAGATTAATCAAAGAGCTAAATTCAATAGCAAAATTATGGCTAAACTACTGAAACTTCAGGATAAACCTCAAATCAAGTTCATTTAATCGACCGCAGGAGATTCCGGTAAACGATTTTTTAGGGGAAAATATTTTAATTTATTACAGATTGTTTATGGAATAGTTGAATGTAAATGTACACACACGTTCATTTAGGCTAACTTGAAATATTTTCATCGTTTTAAAAGACTGCGTGGGCAGCGAAAAATGTAATGCTGCCAGAAGGTAAATATAATTACTTTTAGTAGCTCTAGCCTATCGTGCCCATTGGCGGTCGTGGGGCACTCGGTTGCTTACTCAGAAAGGGACAGAAAGACCCAATTTTTCGCTTTAATGTTTTAATAATAATATAATTTTATTTTTATTCGTTTACATAACTCAAACATTTCATATAGTTAAGTATAATACTTAGAGTTACAGTTTTCTTGTTTACGAAATGGTTACAATGATAAACAGCATAATATAATTTTATGAGGTTTTATTCCCACAAAGAGTAATGTTTACTTTGTTTTTTTTTCAGCAACGAAACACAATGATCTAATGTACAGTTTTTAAAGTATTTCTAATTAGTCTACGAATAGTCCAGCTGAATGTACATTCAACCTTTGCATTACGTTCTGTATATATATTAGGTATACCTTTATTTATTTGCCTTAATACTAAGCCAATTATGTTTTTTAACAATAAGGGAGTTAGGATATTTGTTTTCTATATAAACTTGCAACTTAGTAAAAAACCTTATAAAAAGAAAGAAACAATCTATTTATAGGCTATTATTTCAATAACGCAATTACGATTAAAAATATTATAAGCAACTAGCTGATCAATCCGGTTTTACCCGTGGAAAAACAGAAACTCTTTGTTGGATTCATGATTTTTTATGTTTAGGTTGCCATGAAAACTTCATAAGCTTCCCTGTTTAACAATGAAACTTTGATATAGGCGTAGTCCTCAGGGAATTTTAAAAAATCCGTTCTTAGTGGATGCCTACGCCCTATGGGGAAAGTCCATGCGAAGTTTCAAGGTTCTAGGTGAAACAGTTTAGGCTGGTCGATTATAGATGAGTGGTAGTTGACAAATAAATAGTATATATATGAATTTACTAAAAGTTTTATTAAATAAACTGATAGTGGTTTCTTTGTTTTACAGCAACTAAACGTACTGATCCAATACACATCTGGTAGTCTTCTTAATTACACAGAAAAAGTATTCCCTCGATAAAAAAATCCTGCAGCGTTCTTTCCTTATGGCGTTTCCGCTTTGGTCTCATGTACTGAATCATAAAGGTAGGCATATAATTATTTGCTCTTATATGAAACCAATAATATAATTTTAATAAACATAATGAGTAATACTGTACGAAAATTAAAGTCGAAGACGGTGATTTAGAAATAATTTTAAGATTTCTTTAAATATTAATCTAACTAGCAGAACCCGTGGCTTCGCTCACGATAAAAACTATCGTCTAACCTTGATATGAAGAATCTAGAGGACTGAATAGAAAATATTTATATCTAGGAATATGTCATGTAGGGATAAGTTTGTTTTATGGTGGAATGTAGGATAAAATGTAGTTGCCACAGTAGGATGTAGAATACCACAGTAGATAGTGAAGGTTCTTTTCACCGTTATAACTCGAAAACCGCCGGACCGATTTTAACACCAAATGTGTCGATTTTAAGGTACTTCTTTGTAGATTTACCATTACGTCCCTGGATTGCCTAGTAGGGCATCAATTAAGTACAGTAAAGGGCTGAATGTTCGAAACAGTTAGGGTGCTATCCGTGGGCAGTATTTCAAACTTGATTCACTTAGCTTTTAACTTAAAATATGGGCGGGTAGTAATAATTTAAGATCAACCACTGATTGCAGCATTTATTTTTCCGTGAAAAGCCGGGACACCGTCGAATTAGATGAAAAAGGAATTTGCCAAATTATTGTAACTGGCATGACTGTAATTAAAAACATAAAGGCCGGCCTAAGGAAATAACTATAGTTCCCGCTGCCTAAAAAGGTGGTACCACATAATGAGCTTATGATTGAACGTATAAGGTACACTACGCTACCTAACGGCGCGGCGGTAGTAGGGGGGCTATATGCTTGATTTAAAAAATTTGAAATTTAAACAAAAGATCATCCATTACATTAACATGGGGCATTTTCAAAGCTTCAGCTCCACCAAAAACCTCTAAAAACTTCGAATAAAAAAAATCCGTTCTTGGTGAATGCCAACACTCTCTAAGGCCTTGTTTGCACGACGACCAGGCAGTAGGACAGTAGGAAAAAATTATTTTGTTATCTTTTGTTTAAAGGTGTTACTGTCCACTGTACTGGGCGTCGTGCAAACAGGCCCTTAGGAACGTCCATGCAAATTTTCAAGGTTCTAGGTTAAGTAGTTTTGGTTGTACAATGATAGGTCAGTGGTATTTGACAAAAGTATAGTAGAAAAGATAGTATAAATATAACTTACAATCAGGGATTTGTATAATTTATAAATTTTTACATAAATAGATCAAAGAATCATATCATTTCAGCAAATTCTGTTTGTGACTGAAAAACCACTGTTCTTTTCTCTTTCCATCTTACCGGGATTTAGCCTCAAGACTCAGCCACAAAAGGCAGTATGCTCTTCACGTTTAAAACTGCGTACGTCGAATTGTACGAAACACCAAATCATCGGACAGGCAGAGATGTAATAACAAAATTATTAGGAACGCCTCCAGGAAAAACGATAACTCCCGCTACCGAAATATAGATGGTGCCACTTAACTAATTAATGGTGGATTTTATCTAAACTAAATGTAACTTTTATATAGTACATAATTATGTCCTTGAAACAAATCAACAAAAATCAATGAAGCCATGATAAAAGAAATCAATTTATTATCATCTGTATCAACGTATACATTTCCGAAGCTAACTACCAGCTGATAGTTTTATGAACATTAAAATGTAAACAAAAATCGTCCAACATATTTTTAAATGGGAAAATTTGAAAACTTCGGCCTCGCCAAAAACCCCTTTATACTACGAATTTTGTAAAATCCGTTCTTAGCGGATGCCTACGCCCTAAGAGGAACATCCATGCAAATTTTCAAGGTTCTAGGTCAAGTAGTTTGGGCTGTACGATGATTCCACTGAGTAGAATTTGACAAATATATAGTAGATTTAGTGTTCAGCTGTTTGAAATCAAAACAATTACTGATCGACAAAGGCAATACCCAATTAATTTTCATTACTTTATGAAGAATATATATTCTTACTGTTCATAAACATTCTAATATACAACCTGTAATTGTTCGTAAAATCAATTGAACGAATTCAATTATATATCGGAAATGCTTATTTTATTTACTAAAGGAATCAATTTTAAAGTTTCATAAATAGTGAATATAATTCAATTTTCGGTTTTAGTTTCAGTTGGAATTAACCTGAGGTCAATGTTAAAAGTGTTGCCAGCAAAGAACGAGCATAACGATTGCGCGATGTCTGAGCTTTCCCATGGACTCCGCTAGCCATAGATAGGTTCAGCGTGGTAGCGAGAGGAGCGCGCTCTGTGAGAGTTTGATGGAACTACGTCTACGCGCCGGCCACGGCAGCATGTTGTTTTAAACGAAAATCATAAAAAGCGCATTAAATATGGTTTCTCGATGATTTTTTTATCATTTTTCTTTGGTATACTGTAGTAATGATTTAATTGGACATTTCCAAAAAGTTTTCCTCAATTCTACCGACGGGTAGTAATTTTATCGCTGAAAATGTACCCGCGATTTCCCCCGCCATATACTTACTATGGGACGTCAATGACACATTCAAATCCTCATAAATAGGTTAAATGATTGGATTTTCTTGTTTTGAGCGATAGCATTCGATTTTTGAATACATTTTCTATAATTTAATGTACTTTTGGGCTGGATAAAAAAAATTTTTCAGTAAAATAATCGAAAAATTAAAAAAAAAAAAAAAATGGCCTGTTAAAAAATGTGTAAAAGACCATTATTACTAAAATAATTTATTAATATTCATAAAATCATAGTATGCATAAGTCTTTAGCCTACTCAAGATATTCCACCCGGAATTAGCCTTCTTAAATCAATTAAAATGCATTTTATTGAGAAATCTGTCTTTCCCATGGAATTATATGGGAAAATGCGTTTTGTCGTATATACAAAGAAAACCATTAAGTTTATAAAAAAAAGTTAAATACAAAAAAGTTGAGTTTATAAAAGACCTTTCAAATAAAAAAAAGTTTATCACGATCGGATTACTCTTTCACGAGTTATGGGGCAATTTATGCGTTTTGTGGCGGCCATCTTTAATGGCTGATATGGGGGTGTTCTACACGAATTCAAGGTTGGTTCTTCGGACAAAAATACTTCTACTGGTATCTTGTATACACTCACCAAGTGGCTAAGCTGTATCAAAAAGTGCAAGGTTTTTATGCTAACCACACGTACTATTATAGTTAATGGATGAATCTGTACTTTTTTACCTGACAAATTTCCGCAAACAGCTGATATTGCTTCTGTTTAAACAAGGAGATTAGAGTATTTACTGGAGGTACTGTGACGATGACTTTGTTGATGAAAACCGGCCCTTTCATTTTGGTAGACTTTAGTAATTTAGTAATGAAATAACATTCTTTGAACATAAATTTAAAACGATTCGAATCTTGAACATGAGTTAAGGTTGGGTAAAACGGAAATAGACTATAAAAGACACACATTCATTATAATTTATATAGGTATTTGTAAAACTATATAAATAAGTTTCATTGGTACAGAACCCTGAAATAATAGTTTAAAAAATAAGCCTATCACAATATAAAGAAATAATAAATTAAACAAATCAAGCGTATCTCCTGTCCTACCGTCCTCTCCAATACGGTTAAAACTTACCAGCTGATCAAAGTTTTACTGACGAAATAGTTTCTTCGTGGACTGAGCTTGTTTACATTTGAAATGTCAACGAAGATTTGAAATGAAAATTTATAAAGTTACTAGTTTTAATATCTAGTGCTTTCAAACTTTGTTCAGACTATCAAAAGGCACTACTACGAGAAGAAATAGGAGTGAGTGTGAAGTTTCATTCAATTCTGATGAGAAATAAAGTCGCTAGGCTTTCTGAACAAATCGAGGTGGAGGATTCGTTCAAAAGTGCAAAACCGGTAACTTTTTTGGCGGCTTTTAACGTTTATTATTAACTTAATATAAGTATTTAAAACAAACTGTCGAGTTTTTTGAAGTTTTTTTTGGCCAGTTTATTATGTTGAAACAAAGTTATATCAAATCAAGGCTCTAATTTTCTTTTTTGAAAAGTGAAAAATCGGCTCCTAATCTGCGCTGTTAATATAGTCACTCACGTCGTTCATTCGTCGTCTGCTGGTGGACTTGGCGACGAGACACGACCGTGCCTCTAGATGTTCAGTGTTTACATATTACCAAAGAGACTGATTGACTTTAATCATTCATCCAAACGATCAGTTTTGAGGATTTAATTAATTTTATTGAGCATTTAATAACTTCCTTCTTATCCAGTTGCAGGTAGTGATTTGGGGCGCACTCTATACCTAACATCAACACCTGACTCTAGCATATCTATAAAATAGACCAAAATCTGTAAAAAAATATAAACAGAAGGTTTGGCAAAAATTGAGGAAACCTAATTCCCCAAAATGGTTTTAATCACAATAAAGATTGGATTACTAGTTTAGTATGAAGAAACAGCCTCATAGTTTGGTAGAAATCGTCTTTTTTAACTTAGCCTACATCGCCCTACGCCCAGCACCCTTCTAACATTTTTAATTCTGAAATCCCTGATTCTAGGGCAACCTCAAAAAATAACGGAATAACGGAATGAAATAGTCATATAGAGTTCCAAAATTCTAGTTAGATACTTCGGATGATACGTAAAACGCAAGAAGAGTCTAAGTGGTGTCTGACTAGTAGATAGCCGAAGTAGTTTTGCACAGTTTATTCTTTTAATAGATGAAACTTCTGTATTAGTCTCTTAAAATATTCGTTACTTCCAACCATATCTTTTATTTAATCATAGCTCTAAAATTAACTGCCACCATTTTGAATTTTATAGTTTGCCTCATTTTAGCCTTTTGAGAGAAAATATTTTAAAATCCATCCTTTTTATACGCATCTCGAACCTATAAAGTATATTTGTACCAAGTTTCATTGCCCAAAGCCTTAAATTGTTTAGAAAATAAACTTTGAAAACTAATAATGACAGACATTTGGAATTTTTATGATATATCACATTTTAGCCTTCTGAGAGAAAATATTTCAAAATTATTCCTTAGTACGCATCAAGAGCCTTTTGAGAAAATTTGTGCCAAGTTTCGTGGCCCAAAGCCTTGTAGTTTTTGAGAAACTGTGATCGGTGGGTCAGTCAGTCTGTCTGTTTTTGGGCTATGTGTAGACTACTATATTGAAATTACACCTTATTAATTTAATTTATGTTAATCCCTATTTCTGTAATAAGACCCATTCAAGGATTTTCAAAATTCTGTTCTAAATTATTTTGATAGCCATGCGGGGATATCTTGACCCATTTAAAATAAACTGACATTTATTAAGGGACTGACTAACTGAGTCATTGAGTGAAGAGTGTTTGGGAGTATGTTAGGCTAAGATAACATGCTAATTTGGATAGCATGAAAGATTCAAAGTGCGTTCTCCCCCGAAAATGTGTTCTAAGCAAAAAATAACATTTACAAAAATGTGAATTTACCAAAAATAAAATAATAAAAAAATTTCATTTATAACTTTTCCTGACTTATTTTTTTATTGTTTTGATAAAAACATTTACTGGTTTTAAAACAACGGACCGCGTAGCCATTGTCAAAAGCAGTGGGCTGCAACACAATCAACATTGGTTCATTTGTCGAGAAACATAAACAACGAGAGCTGTGACACACGGTTTTTCTGCTTTATCAACAGTTTTTGCAGTATAAAGTAAAAAAACACAATTGTTCTTAAGTTATCGTCGCCTAATAACAAGAAAACAATAAGTACGCTACATTGGTTTTTATTAACTTCATTAAAGTTATCTCCTCTGCACCATTATTCCCCACTACCTTACTATCACAACATAATTTCCACTAATTATCATGAAGAATGAGACCCGAGACGTAATTGTTAACCGCTTTGTTAACTAAAGGGCCTTTCCCTTAGAATGGAACGCTATTAAGTTCTTCTGACCAATTACCCTCAAACCTTCTAGCCCTTAGGGAATGTTTAAAGGAATTTATAAAAAAGTTTTAAATAAAAATTTTCTATATATATAGCAGTTTGTACTGTCATAATACCAGCAAAAGCACGAAGGCGCTCTGCTTCGGAGTTGAGCTTGATCGAACATCGTAGACGCATCTCATGGGCCAGTCAGCCGTGAAACGATCACCCCGCTAATTACGTTCCGTTCTTGTCCATTAGGCCGGACTCCCTTTGACGACATCTCGCGGCGAACAAGTAACTTAAGTGATGTCAGTAGGAGACTTTAGGGTTTCAATAGCTTGGACATAGTTCTCGGCGTGTCTTCGGTGGAGATTTATTTTGATATTTGTCTTTATTTTTTCAATACATGTTTACTTAAACGATTACAGAAATATACAGACACATTAAAACATTCTAAATAAAACATTACAAAATTAACCTTATCTCTTATCCTAGGTTGACCTTCCTTTGAATAAATTTAAATTAATCATAAATAAATAAACCTTAATTGTATTACATGTACTTATTTGTATACTATGTGTCTATTTTACTATTGTATTGAGAAAATAATTTCCAAGGCATGTCGGAGGTACATATTTTATAAAAATATTTTCAGCAGTTAAGACAATCTTAATTTGTTAATTTGTTATTTAACAAAGTCCAAACTCTTCAGCTTGATAATGTTTACCCGTATACCTGCAGTTTTAAAATTATGGAAACGAATAAATGGTAATTGAAATTAGAACATTTACCATAGTAGAAAATAAATCATATGTAAATAAGTGTTCAGTAGATGTGATTGAAGAAAATTGTTAGTTTACTTAAGTTACCTTACATTTTCTTAAAAGTACTTTACTGCCATAAAAATAAAACATACAGATTAATTGATTCATAATTTTGTAATAGAATTTCGTATACGGTAAAAAGATATTTTTCAAATTCCTCTTAATATACCAATGTGTACTTTTAGAAGTATGTATAAGCTAAGTGATATGGAAGGAAAACTCTTTAAAAAGGTAACCCCCTATTAGGCTTTGAACGAAGTGGGTTACGAACCGTCAAAGGGATTTCTGTTTGGTTGGAGCAATTTTCAAGTACAGTTTTGTCTTTGTTTTATAGTATTGAATATTGTATTATTTTCCCTTTAAGTTAAACGTTTTTTTAAATAGCTTACAATTTAAAGGGAGGAATTAGAGAATAAGTTATTAACTATTTCCATTGGTTATACGCTAGCTAAAATCATCATCTGATACTATTATCACGTTTGTTATATAATAAAGTCTGAACAAAATGATAGTATCTAGTCCAACAGCATTGCTAAGTTTCAAGAACTCTTGACGACAACGCCTTCACGAGGCTCACCGCAAAAAGGCTACACAGATCAATGTGCCTACCGGCAAATTGAAGGCGCTATGAAAGCTTAAATAAAGCGCTAGAGCGTAAGAGCACAGTTTTCAAATATCAACATAAATTTCCACGGCTGAAACCAGGTTCATCAGCTAGTTTGGAATAAATCTTAAGCGTAAACAGATGTTGAGACTTAAGTCAGCTGAAGACAATTATCATTCGTAAAATGTTTCATGATGTGAATTGACTCCTATGCAGGAGAATGCATACATTCTTCCTCCAAACTGTACCACTAAATCAATACACAATAAATTCTGCTTTAATTAACTTTTTGTAGCTTCTCTTTATTATTTCATCATTTTTAAAATGTAATTTACATTTTGAATATTTAAATTTGCAGATTGTATTGATATATTTGTTTTGGAACGTACAGCATAAAATGTCTAGAAATTGCAATTTCACAGGAATTTAATAAAAGTAAAATCGAAGCTTGAAAGTAATTTCAGTCCTTGATCATGGAACACTCGACACCTTTGAGGAAAGTTCGAGACACTTTAACGCTTCATTTGCTGGTCCCATTTCACCTTTTCTTCAAATATCCAATATCAAACTCTAAATTAATTTTTTTTGCACATTTTGTTAGCATCGACTCCTCTACTACTGCAAACATAAATTAGATATGATACGGATAAATGTTGTATACAAATATAATAATATATTGGCTATGTTAACCTTGTAGCTAATTGGAAGTTATGATTGTTAATCTTCAGGAGTATGATTTCGTTTAAGAACTATGTGGATTGTAGATATTTAACACTTAAAAATAAAATTAAACATTTTTCAACGAAAACCTTCCACAATGTAATGATTACAATATAATGATTAGTGATGTAATGATTACTAAAACTAACTGACTCTTCTAATTCAATTTTATAAATTGTCAATTACAAATAAAGAATTTGAATTTTAATATTTTGTGAAAAAACCACATTATTTTACATGAAAAGTAAAAAAATATAAGTATGTTGATAAAAATCAAATCGGCGGCTTATTCAAGCATGACAAACTCTAAATTAAAATAATTACTCCTGCTCTTATTAGCACTATTAGCGCTTTATTTATAATAACTCTAAATTAAATATATTAGCCAATATAATTAAATATATTGGTCATATATTCTCATTTTAATTTAACTCTAAATTAAATATAAATATAATGGTCATATAATGAATAATTGTAAACATGCGATTGTAAAAACATAATAGAATAAAGCGAGCAGGGTAATAATTCCTCAATCACAAAAGTAAAACTTGGGTTAAAACTTGAGATAAGTTTTAAGCCTTTCCTGTGGTTAATCGTTCAGAGTCTCATTGGGTCATAAACAAAACATTCAACGCAGGGCGGAAATTACTCAAGCCTTTTGTCTTAAGCTTGACTTTCTGTCTATCTCGGATTTTCTTGAACCTGAAAATCATATACAGTACAACTAATAATTCAGTTGTTTGTGCTGAGAAATAATAATCTAAAATCATTTTTATGGATACTTATCAGGCCTACTTAATTCTTTTTTAAATTAAAAAATGGAAGTCAGAAACAATATTTATTCTCCATATATTTCGTATTCTATATTCTTAAAGAATATACTCTGAAATGAAACTTTAACCTCCATTTATATTGGCTGTTTCAGGGTTCAGGGTACAAAACAGATCATTTGCTTAAACGTTTATATGCCGTAAGATTCCCTTTAGCAGGAGTTATCGTGTATTGAACAATACACTCTGACGCAACGCAGGTGCTGTATTATACATCATGCAGTAAATCAGATCTCAGCTATCAATTGTTGGATTTATTGGGGTTTGGACCATTAATACAGTAATAGGAGTAGCATAAGTAGCATATTACGTTGGTTATCGTGCAAACGGTACATGTTCTGTCGAAAGTAAACATTATGTATTATTGCTACATTGTAATTTCACGATTTGGATTTAGAAATAAAACGCATCGAGGAAGATTCATGCGCGGAGCCAGGTAATCGATATATGAGTTTTATTCTATATATTAATACGCAAGCGGTTTTCTTTTCACAGTCCAACTGCAATAACGGCTGGACCGATTTTAACGTTTGAGGTATCAAATTAAAGGGAATTTTATGTAGATTTGTCAACAAGTCTCAGAATTTTAAAAAAGGGCGTCACTAAAGTACAGTAAAGGGCTGAAGTTTCGGAACAGTGGCGCTATTCATCGACATTTGAGGAAGCTCAGTTTACTTTGTTTACAAACTGAACATACGGCCAAGCTCTGAAATAGTTCTACAGGTGAACTAATTAATTAATGGCTAACTAATTAATCAATTTTTCGAAAAGAGCAGTTTTTATTTTTACAGCTGGTTTGGCTTTGTTTTCAGTTTTTTTAAAAAGTTTTATTATGTAATTTAGGTTATGTTATGAAGTTTTTAAAGCTCTTAAACATTGCAGTTACCAGTTTTACAATGTAGTTTACGATGTCTCATAGTGTTTTACGAAGTTATATTCACCTGAGCAAATCTATTTTTGGATTTGGTGCATTTATAATACCACCGATAAGAAGAAGACAAACATTGACCAGTCGGAGGAGTCGGAAAGAACACGATCGCAACCGCTGGCATCACCCTCCCGATGAAACATTTGATGCTCCTTCCAACCTCAGACCAATGAACTAAAAATGTTTTCATTGCGGTGGGTTGCATTTCAAGAATGAAAAGACTGGTAGAGATAATGCGTCATTTACGCGTTTTTGCCACAAAGGAAATGTTGCCTATAAAGACAGCCGGTCCCTACAATATCTGTTTTGGCGATAAATATCAATAAGGTGCAGCAGCAAAGGTGTTCCCTAAGAAATCGTTTACGTTTACCAGAAACTCTGCAGTAGATCAAATTAATTTTAAAAGTTTCAGTAGTTAAGCCATAATTTTGTTAATGAAGTTAGCCCTTTGATTAAACTTTAAAAGTATATAAGTAGGCTGATTATTCCTCATTCTTTTACCATATGATTTTTGCTCGATTTCGAGCTACGTGTTATCTAGTTAAATTAAGTATGCACAAATGATCGCCTTTTGTAAATAAACAAAAAGATTCAAGCAATAAAATAAAGAAATATGTAAGGAAGAAGCCTGATACGAGATTATCCCATCCACCGTTTACATTTATGGCAAGGTAGCAAAAACGTCATTTCTCTTCGTTGATATTAAGAAGTCTTCATTATCGTATATAAATTCTTTACGTGTTTTGCCCAGATACAAAAAATTAAAAATATGAATTTAGTTTATAACTTGATATAGGAAGAAAATGTCATGGTCGTAGCGCAAGTACGTCAAATTAGTACGAGCACACCTGATATATTACAAGTAGTATCTAGTATTCAATTAGTAAAATATTTTTAGTGAAGAATTATAATAAATTAATCAAACTCCAATAAACGTTTTACACTGTTGGGTGTTTACGTATTTTCACCCGGGCAAGCTGAAACGTGTAATTGAATTCACAACCCCTTACGGGGTCAGAGACTGTGGTATAAATATCACAAGCCATAACTTATTGACATTAATCCTAACAGACTTACTGCTAGAAGTGCAATGTACTGTTGTTTAAAATGTAGTACTTTTATATTTGTAAATATAATTTGGTAATTAATAATATAACTGACATGTAATGAAGAAAAATACATTAAGTTGCAATATCAATACTTTTGTATAAATTGGAAACTGGGAACGTTCCAGCATCATCACTATAAAAAAGATTTGAAGTTCGATTTTGAGAAAAATGTTGAGGCCTGATATTATAAAAAGTTACCGCTTTTCTTTAATATAAAGAAACGCAAATTTAACAGAAAGACGGAGGGAAAAAATAAATCGAGTACCCGAGCTAATGAAGAATTAAGAACCAAGAGATATAGTTAATTTGTCTTCGATATGACAATTACATGTATAAATAAAAGCCAATTTTTTCACAAACAAGTGTTACAAAAGCTTTGTCAGTTTCATTAACAAGATAGCGAATCAACAAAAAAGTGAAATATGAAACGAATTAAGTTAAAAATAGAAAAAGAAGCCTTAAGTAAACATAGTGATCTAATCAGAGATATTTCTCGATTTCAATCCACCTCAAGTGTTAGTTTAAGGTGGAGGCTGGAGGATGGTGGTTCCCCAGGGCTGTTAAATCGTTCCCATGTTTACTCATTTTAAACTGTTTGCCGATCAAATACACTTACAGTTAGCTGATTATGAGATTTCTTCTTTATAAATCACTTTATAAAGTGATTATAATTTATAACCAAATAAAATTATTCGTGTTCTCAAAATATTTTTAAATCGAGAATAAAATAAAGAAAATTTTAAATGTTAAGGTAAAGAAAAATTTAATAAAATGAAGATGGGGCGTCATAGTTTTAATTTTGAGATAAAAAGGGAAGCCTACAACAATATTCCAGCTCAACTGAGTTAGAGGGATCAGTTTATTCTTGCAGATGCTACCTTTGGCGTTATATTTGTTAAACAAAGATTTCAGCGTAAAGAGCAATTTAATAAAATTTGGATGAAGCGTCATTGTTTTAGTTTTGAGGTAAAAAAATATCTATGGAAGAAGCTGCTGTGCACTCGAAGACCTATAACAGATTGATTATTACAAACATAATTTCTTTTATGATAAAAATGTTAAATTTTTATGACGTACATTTTGACAATGGACATTAGGATTCTGTTTAATACAGACTCGCATAGTTGGCTTATTTGGTTTAAATGAGGTTGGCACTTTTTTCCGTTCTCTGTACTTCCATCCTTATTTTTACATTCCTTTTGTGATTTATTTGTACTTCCCGTTGACTGTATTAGCAATTACAAAAACCTGTATGACAAATATTCGAATCATCAAACCACTTTTTGGTGTACATTAAAATATAATAAAAATACAATAAAATGCTGATACCCCAAAGCACTTTAGCACTTTAGATTTTGACCTTATGTCGAAAATTGTTAAATTTAGTACCACCTACTTTTAGGTTTACGTTATAAGTCCGACAAATCTTAGTGTTATCCTCTTTAATCTCATCCTCCTTAATTTAAACTTTGGATAACATAATCGTAAATGGTAGCTAGTAGTTAGGGACAAATCATCACGGTTGCTCATGATACTTAAAAATAATTCGATAAAAATATCGTATCAGGTTGTTTATTTATATTAATTAACATCGATTTCGAATTATCAAAATTGGTGGTGAAGTCAACGGGAAAAATGTTTTAAGTTAGACTATTTCGATTTTTGACCTTATTTTGCAGTAAAAGTATTGTAATAGAGTAAATAACCAGACTCCGTAAAGTCAATTCAATATCCAAAGTAAAGAGGGTTAAAAGTTGCACAGCTGCAGCCCTCTTCGCTCTGAAAACTGTTTGATCAAATAGTTTTATCATTTCCGATAATTCATTCTAATAATAAGTAAATAAAAAAATACTCAAATATTATTATGTATGATATACTTTATACTGGTAACGACTTAGTCAAACGTTTTGTCAGAACTAATTGATAGCTTTTTACTAGTTCTGACAAAAAAAAAAGAATTATTTGCGCCTAGAGTTATTTGTGTTTTGATAATCACTGTATTTCTATGATTTTCAACACATTTTTGATTGTTTTTATCTAGATTCTTGCGGGCATTTGCCATCACTGATTATAAAAACAAGTATAACCTTTGATCATTGTTGCTTTTTCGTGATTTTAAAAACAAGTAAACAGGTAAAATTCGTTTTTTCACTAATCATTGATGACAAATGTCCGCAAAAATTAAAATCAACATAAAACCACTTTAACCAACAATGAATTTTAAACAAAGAACGTTTTGATTAGTATCACGTGTTATATTTACGAAAAAGGTTGTACTTATTTCAAGTTAAATGCCTTTACATAAACAAACCACGAATCTCTTTTTGAAACTTATTACATACTCGTAAATGAGTGCTATGTTAAAATAAACACTATTAATTGTACGTATAATGGATATTCCATTTAAAATTTATTTTTTTAGTTTTTAGCGAATTTCCCCTACAGGGAAGAAGCTTTTACCGTAGGTCTCATGGTAAGACCTAAGCCCGAAACCATCATAACTTTTCTTGTTGAGGTCCTCAGATGCCAAAAACACCATTCGTTCATTTTCATATACGGTATATATATATATATTTGTGTCTTTAAGCACGATCGACCTTAATGAAATTTGGCATGGATGTGTAAAGTAGTAATTATTCGGACGAGTTCGTAAACCAGCCCGATCGGACTATCGGAAGGGGGGTAAACCCCTCCAAAAATGGGGGTTTTGAGTTTTTTATATAAAAAAATAAAAATAATAAAATTTTTGTTTGCACCATTGCATTCAACTCAAAAAAATCAAACAATTTAGTATTTTGAATCACTGCTCTATGTTCATTGGTTACCGAGATTTTGAAAGTGGTAAACACTGTACGTTGTCCCAATGTTAACCTTATGGGAAAATAAGTTAAATTCTATATCTCGCTTATTTCTCATCATATCTTGGTAAAACTTGGTAAATGGGTTCTTCTAGGTCAGATCTACTAAATATTGAATTAAAACCACCCAGTTTTAATATACCCGTAGCAGCAAACCTGCATACTCATTCCCCATGTTATTCTTATGGAGTTTACAATAACATGTCAAATCTCGCTAAGTTGGATCGAAATATGTTGTTTTGCATTTGAAATTCGCTGAGTATGCAGGTCTGCTGCAACGAGGGTGTAAATAAATCTCTTGTAATATTTAGTAAAAAAGGTTTTGGATTTATAGCATATTTCAATTAAATTAATTCTAATTTAAATGTTATGAATTACAACTACAAAAAATAATCTAAGAATAAAAATGTAAATACCCTTGTTTCAGTAGACCTGTGTGCACAACGAGTTTCAAATGCTTAAATTAATAATTTACAAGTAACCTCGCATCCAGTAAAATCAACGCACTCATCTGTAATAAATCATCTGTAAATAAGAATAGAAAATACTGTCCATAACAAAAACATGGGAGGCGTGTATGCAGGTTTGCAGCCACAGAAATGTGAACATGAGAGAGTTTAGGGTGTAATCCTGTAAATCTTAACTAGATGTAACCACATACCAAGTTTTATCAAGGTATGTTTAAAAATTAGAAAGCTATACAAGTTTATTTTATTCCCATAAAGTTAACATTAAGGAGATGAGTACACAGCTTTGCTACCTCAGGAATCTAAAGATTTTGGGATTTAGGCCACGATCAAGTAGATATTTACTAGATGAAGACACGATTAAGTCTTATCAGGATGGTGTTGATTAATAAGCAAACTACACACATTTTTTTATTTCTTTTAAGGTTAACATGCGGAATGAGTATACAGGTTTGCTGCCACGGAAATACTAAAATAATTTATTTTAGGCCTTAATCCATTCCATCTCAATTAGTTGAAGCCACCTGCCAAGTTTTATTAATACCAATTTAGAAATGAGGGTGATGATGAATGTAATTTATTTTCCATAAAGTTAACATTGAAACAAGTACTGTGTTTACCACTCTCAGTTCCCCGCTAACCAATGGAAATTAAACAGTGATATATATATATATATAAATACATAAAAATTGTTACGAATGGTGATTTTAGAATTTGGGGGCCCCAAAACGAAAAATTACTATAGTCCAGGGCTTACGTTTTACTATGACACCAACGTATGGTATCATGTAATAGTTTTTTCCCATGGGGAAATTCGAAAAACGAATTAACGTTTGAAATGTATTTACATTACAAGTAGAATACCGTAAGTAAACTCTGGAGAAGTTTGCCGTCTTGAGTAAACTCTATCACCACGTAGTAGTTGCACGGATAACATCCTAAAAGAAATACGCCATTGGCTGAAATATCAAGCTTGATCTCATATCATTTACATAAAATTATCATTTCATAAATTTTACCACTTCCCCAGCAATCAATCACTCCTTCTCTAACTTAGGTTAAAATAACAATGCTTTTTATTTGAGTTTTTTTTTACTTAATAGGTTTGGAATTTGTAAGGTACTATATTTATTTTCAAGCGCAAAATAAACAATTAAGACGAGTATTAGCCATGAGCTATACGGAAGAATAAACAATAAAATAACCTAATAGAAGGACTTTTTGTACGTTCATCAACAAAAAAATCGTTATAACACATTATTGTGTGTTATAACAACTTTTTGCAGTGACATCTTGAAATTACAATTCAAACCCAATAATACAATCTGGTTAAGAAGAAACAATAAAAATGTTGTGAACTGTAATTATTCTACCTAGCAGAAAAAGACGGTGGTTATTAACTATAACACATACAATTCTATATAGAACAAGTTAAACATGTTATTGATTATTTGTGGGCTTTTCTGTTGTAATGAAAATTGTCAAACGAAAAAGTGCTTCATCAGCAGTTTGTTAGAGGAGCTGCCGCTGCCAGCTGCCGCCTGCTGATTGCCGCCTTTCTACCAGATATTGAATCACTCTCTCGACATATCCCAACAATTTGACTGCGAAATATAGTTTTATTTCTGGTAACTGTTTTTAAATTCTCATTTTGTGTTTTGGTTATTATCCTATTCTTTAATTGTCGGCAAAGGTATGAACTTGCTCTTTCCATTATAGTTTTTATATAGTTTTTAGAAGGAACGGCGGTAGTAAATGCCCGTATTTGTAAGTTATTTTTATTGGGGAGATATGTCCTTAGCATGATATATATGGCTATTTTTTGCAGCTTTATAATGTCGGATAAGATGACAATTAAAAAAGAACAATAAACCAGTACAATGCAACCCCTCTAGATGCAACATACTCCTACACACTAATTTTCAACGTCTTAAAATGATGTAAGATAAACTCACCAATAGCCGACACTGCTCCAATATCTGACAGTTTTGATTTATTTAACTCATACTAATACTGTTCCCTTATAATATTTTTTACTAGACTGGATTTTGTTAGAGAAAATATACTTATTATTAGTTTAAAAAATCAGTACCATTTAGCTCACACTCAAAAAATTTGTTGTTGTTTGAAGTCTTCTCTACCTGATAGTATTGCTTTTGGAGTTCTCCTTAATAGCAACATTAAGGAGGTAGGTTAATTTTTCTAATTTTAGTGATATTGCTAAGTGCTATAAATGGTCAATATTTTATAAAAAATCAATAAAATTAAGATTTTACCTATGGTGGGTTTAAAATTATACTAGTGTCAGGCCCTGAAACATGGACGAGGGTAGAGTTAATTTGAGTTAATAATTTTGAAAATAAAACTAAATATTGAATCACGTACAATCAATAATGTAGGTTAAATTCCTATTTATACGAAACCACAGCTTAGTATGTCCGCATGGTTTCATAAACTACCAGGCAGCGGTGGGTTTATCTTATGGACTAAAACTGTATTGAATTACACATTCCAAGCTGTTGCAGGTCCTTTACACTTAAAACCGGTGTCATATTCCTCACCCCGAAACATCATGATCCGTTTTTTATCTATCAGTGAAGACACATTACTAATATCTCACTAATATTTTTGACTAATTTACTCGTTTCATGCATTATTTTTGAATGGGATGATAGGTTTAATACCTTTTTCATTTATTAAAATTGAAATATATAAAACTCGATTACTGTAAAATAAATTCACTGTAATGAACTGAAAGGAATAAACTCAGTAAGTGATGACCCATGAAAAATGTTAAACCTAAAATTATATTCTCCGATGATGATTGGTTTACCTGATAAATTTAGTTTTTATGAACATTTGTGCCATCGCAGTCATTTATAAAATAAAGTTAATTAGCCACAGAGAGATTGCAGCGTTATCAGTAACAAGTGGTAATGTCTGTTTGAACGTCACCGCACATTTAATTATGCGAGCAGCTGATAAACATCTGTCACGTTGACAAATGAGTGGTGTTTAAATCTACTGCTTTGCGTTTACAACCTGCCACAAGTGAGATGGATCACTTGTGGCAGTGGATATCTTTTTGAGTAGTCAGTAAATCTCGAATTGTTGATTATCAAAAATAGCCGAATGTGAATTTTAATGAAAAATTAATGTAATGGAATTAAAGAATGGAATTTTTTCTTTATAAAAGAAGATAAAATGTTAACAATCAAACAAGAAAGAACTTATTCATACTTACTTTTATTAATAAAACAAGTACAAGAATCCTTTATTCTTCCCCTAAAATATCATAAAGTAAGACCCGCTTTTCTTAGGGATATGTATATTGGTTATAAAATAACAGGTTACGTATAAAAACTTATATATAAACCTTTTTGCAGGCTTTGTCATTCCTCACGCCAATCAGTTACACTTTGGACCCAACAAAAATTTTATAAAAAAATAGATGTTCAAGTAAAGATAGCCGAATCATTTCAATTATCAAGATTAAGATGATTTTTTTTGGTTTAATAATGTTCTTTTGTTTGATTAATACACTTTCTCTTCTTTTATAAAGGAAATGTTCTCAATAGGTTCTCAAAAGGAAATAGGGTTTACTTTGGCAAGAATTTTTAAACAATGTAATATATTGTTAGTTTAACTACAATCATGTAGCTGTTATTACGACCTTTCTACATTAATGAATGAATGTTCTGAACCAATAATGTAGCTATACATGCGAATAATCCTGAAGGTGATTTATCTGAATAAGAGTGGGCTTTGAGCACGTTATTGAACTTGCTCAAAAGCTGATTACTTTATTTTATGTTGGTTTGCAAACTGAAATCTGAAATACGTGTTTCGACTGGAGTCTCTTTTCATTGTTTTATCTGTTTTAGTTTAATAGATTAGAGTAGGCTTAATTTTTTCAAGTATGGTCACTGAATGTGGAATCGATGGTTTCACGCCAACTTTAAGCAATATAACATTACTACAATTATCTAATTCTAAATTCTAAAGGAATGTGTGTGAGCTCATCACGATTTACTCTTTTGTTTGGAGTTGATTATTTAAAATAAAATGTAAAGTGTATTTAATTAACGTCCTAAACTAGATGATATACCCTTCAAAATAATATGCTTCGAGCTTGATAAATTAATTAAATTTGAATAGCAGCATCGTCTTTGAATTGCCATTGATTGCAGTCTAAAAGAAGCAAAAAGAAAACTTTTATTGATATACAATAGGTTTGATTTAATAGTATATTTCGTTACTAGGGCCTAAAGTGACGCTTTTCGTACAAGGTAGAGTTTTATGACCGAGTAGGCTTTAAGCCGAGGTTGAAAAATGACCGAGTGACGAAATGCAGCTTTAGGCCCGTGTGATGAACTATATTTTTCGTTGTATCGCTCAATACAACACGCAAAGAAAACCAAAATGTTACAGCTTGTTTACCTTTAAAGATATCCTGAAAGATACCTCCCAAAGACGCTACAGTTGGCGCACGGTCATCCCGACCATTTCAAAGAACGTGTGCGAGAGAGATGGACAATGAATGTTTAGAGATAGATAGACGATTCCTAAATAAGCGTATGTCATTGGCTGCAGGAAAGTGGTTTTTTGTACCTATTTGGTTTCCTATTGGACGATCATTTTGTTTTTTTTCTTGTTCTTGAAGTGTTTTTATTATCCGTTAGATAGCGACTCTTAAACCTGGACCGAGTTGACAGCTGTCATCAATCAAAGAAAATAAACAATGTTTGTTTACTTTTGAAAAAATTATTTTTAATTAAAACTTATGGAAACACAACTATTTTAAGTTTAAACCCTTATTTAAATACAAGCACATACCAATTCGGAGAATACATAATGCATATTTCCAATTTTACAGGTGAAACGACAAAGATAAAACTTACGTAAACAAATCCTCAAACTATAACCTTAAATATATTTTGACAACCAAGAATGTTTCTTTTGTTTTGAATATTAGTTCACTTATTTACAGTTCGTGCCAGAAAGGAAAAGAGAGTGTCGGACCTGTCCAGGTAGGCCCGGGCAGCCCTAATCCACTGTTGTCACAACACCTATTGTCGTGAGGCCGGCCGGCGAGTTATTTCTTGAGTAATTCCTAGTATAAGGAATTTCGAAGCGGGCCGCAGTCAATGACTCAGGCGTGGGGGCTGCCCACCCCCGTCGCCGGCCGGCCTCACAACAAGTGTTGTGACAACAGCGGATTAGGGCTGCCCGGGTCTACCTGGACCGGTCCGACACTCTCTTTTCCTTTCTGGCACGAAATGTATAGCTCGTAGCAGTAGTAAAGGGGCGGGGCTTGAGTAGGGGAGTGACTTCCCCTCCTCCCCACACCCCGAAGCGTCAAAATTCTCGCGCTGGTCGGAGTGACCGTGCGGCAACTGTACCATCTTGTTCTTGCTATTTGAAGCAATCAGCTGATTGTTTCATTTGATATAGGTTATACCGTCAACAATAAACAACTATCGACGTATCGAGCACTTGTAATAATCGATTAGTGAAATGAACGAGTTTCACAAATTGATTAAACCGACTACAATGCAACCATGAATGTTTCGATAATAACGATGAATGTTTCGATTATTTGAAGTCGAATGAATACTGTTCGATTATTTACCTCGAATTAAAAGTATCATCATTAATGATCTTTTTGGTCCTAGGACAATAAAAAATCATCAAATCATATGTTATTATCCTAGGACTAAAAAGAACAACTTTTGAATCCCAACGCATGTGTCAAAAGCAGCTGTTTTTGAAGCAGTATGACGGAAGAAATTAAATTTGAATAGTATCAGCATTGACTTTGAATATATTGCATTATAAATTAAATTAAAACCAATTCAAAATCATATGCCAATGGACTCTCTATCATTCAATTCTTTAAAGTTTTAGTATATTGATTTCAATTTACCTGATCTTGTACGAATTATCCGGCTTAAAATTTAGCCCTCATTTATATATATTTTTTTATTTAGATGATGTAATATAGCTGGATTCGTTTACATATTTATTTTAAGTAAAGCAAGTATACTCACTGATGTTCAGCAAAGTAATAATTAATGATTTTTAAAATCTTTATAGTAGAACTGAAGGAATGATAGCCCACTGTAATGGTCCAGATTTTATGTAAATTGCATAATACAACAACCTATTCTTTCTTCGTAGTAAAGAGCTGTGTAAAAGGATATAATATGATTAAAATATTAAAAGGTTACTAAAATCACCCCTGATGGAATAAAAAACAAACAATAAAAAATCAGAATGATGGAAGTCGTGCTTATGTTCCATTAAGCATCAGCCCTACACTACTAGTTCCTAGTAAGTCATACACCAATGAACCCGCTCAAGTTCAGTTATACAGTCATTGGTTTTAGTGGGGTTTTAATAAATTATTCAATATGTTAAGGAGCTTTGGCCGATAATTATAAACGCTCTCCGCAAATTTTACTTGATGGTATTAGCATATCGCAATGTTATTTTCTACTTTAAAGTTTAAATCAGCTGTTTTAGAGATTATTTTATTTAAAATTTCGCTATAATTCCAGGACATTACAAGCTAAGCCATGTTTTGAGCAATTGTTTGGCAGTTAAAGACTTTCAAGTATTATGTTAATACGTCAAAAACGTTTGTGTTTATAGCAAATTTAATTACATAAGTTAGGTTTAAAATGTTCTTCTTAAAAAGATTTACAAACATTATTTGAGCTATTTTCGAGATAGGAAACATATGCAAACAAATAAACGAGAATGGCCCGTTTAGAATAAGGATAGTAAACAAGGTATCCTTACTGAAACTGATAATATTATTTACTTTCATCATCATTCACCATTTACTACATGATTTTGTTGAAATGGTATAAATTGATTTCGTGGAACTCTGTGCTCATCTAGTTTATCTAAATGATAACATGCAAACATTAATCTTACTGAACGCCCCAGGCTGTATGTTATGTTTTGTTCGGTCAATGAGGAAACCGAGCACCTTAAAAAAATATAAAGTCGTTTATGAACTGATAACATTATCTTTTGATTTAATTTACCAAAAACATTTTCTAGTCAATAAGGAATAATATTTAATAATAGTATTAATGGTTTGTTTAGGGGTTTAGTCGCATTGACTCGAAAAACAACAACACAAAACAACTCCCTAAATCTAAAGGAATTAAAAAATTAACAGTCCTTCTTTAATCTCCAATTCAATTTTTTTCGGGAGATAAGAATAGTTTATTTACAAGTCAGGTTTGTAAAGGCTGCATTTTGCGAACACGTCAGTATAAATATTGTCCTAATGAAATAAATGACCTAAAACTGGTATATTTTATACATTATGTCCCATAACTCCCAATCGGCTTGATTAAAACTAAATAATATAGGTTACCTATATAATTAACAAGAATGGAAAATGGGAAAGCATTTGCATGATATTGACCTGTTAGATGAGTACTTGTCAAAAATGCCTTAAGGCAATTCGGCGTTTTCAATAGGCTGTACCTCATTTGTTCCCCTGCCATGGTATTTATCTTGAGTTAACGGTATTTTATTTAATTCATTTAGCCCTTCAAATGAGTGGTCCCTCTATTGGGGTTTGCATTTTAAAGATATTGGACAATCCCAACCCCCCCCCCCAATGGCATTTTGGGATTAGTTGCAGATATAACATCCACAGCAAAAAAAAGTGTTTTTTGGGTGGAGCCCATGTGCAAAATATCTGAAACCTAACTTATTTGGTTTTAAAGTTATTAAACAAGTCCAGGACTTTAGGGACACTTTAATAGTGAGTGCACTATTAAAGTGTAGTCTGCGAATATATTAAGTACATATTTTTTGTTCCTCAATTACGGAAAATTTATAGAACCAACTATTGGTCAATAGATTAGTAAAACAATTTTAACCTTGTAACCTGTACAAAAAGGGGTAGAGTAACTAGTCCATTGTACAGACAAAACATTTCTATTTAAGTATTAAAAATTTAAAATAGCAACCATGATAAAAAACAACTATAAATTACTTTTCTACCCACATAATCTTCATTGCATTGTTCACGAATTTGTTGAACAGTAATCCTAATATGACGCGTGTGCTTGTTTTTGTTTTAATTTACGTGTTGTTTACGTATGAAGTAAAAAGTATCACAACGCGGTTTTGTAGTTTCCGCCAGGAAACGTTACGTCCGTCGTTAATTACTGCAAATGTGTATTTAATTTTTTAAAATTAACACTTAAGTATAAAAAGGCCAACTCCTTTTTACATCAATAAAAATATAGGCTGAATGGAAAAACAAAGCTTACTAGATGGAAGGCATCGTCATAGAAGGTGATTTTATTTTCAGATGAAAAAAACATCCCTACAAAAGTGTTGAAAAATAGGCCTACAAATCACAAATATGAAAGTAACTCAAGGACATAAAATGGTCACGTAAGAAAGTTGTTTATTCAGATAAAATAGTTTCGATATATGGGTTTCTGCACCAATTTAATAGAATACATCTTCTATAAAACTACTTGAGGGTTTTTAAAAGTGAGAGAAAGACTATATCTAAGACTATAAATATGGTTGTGTCGAAAAACTGTGTTTGGAGTTGAAAACAAGAATTATTACTTTAATCTTTAAAGGAATACAAAAACAATAGTTGGATCATAATCGTAGACTAACGCTCTGGAATATGATGATTGAGTAAGGAGTCTTTAATATAAAAAATTACTGACGTTTTGTCGTGATTTCAAAAGTAAAGTTACCATAAACATGAAAAAAACGAAACTGGGTTAGTTTATCTTTTATTTAGAAGCGCCTACAAACACTCTGATGCACCTTTAGTACTTGTACGCGGCTCGGCTTCCACAGAAATGGAGGCGTTGTCGAGCGTATTTTTTGTGTTGGCTTCAAAGTGTATTATAGTTGTTTTATTTGTTATCGTAATTTCACAAAAGTTTAATTATTTTTTAGTCTATTTAGATGCCATTTCGTAAATGAAATCAACTACTAGCGCTAGAGTACTCAACTCATTATTATCTAACTTAATTTTAGATTCATACCTTAATCACTAGATTAAGGTATGAAGTTTAGTGTTTAGTGTTTATGAAGTTTAGTGTTTTCCTTCGGGCTGGAAAAATAACCTAATAAAAAAATCCTACTTTGCAAAGAAAAATATAATTTTAAGAGTCTACTCGGACCTATTTAATTTTATTTTAAGGATCTTCCTGATAAATCTTTCGTAATTTGTAAACCACGCAAAATTGTGGTTCGGATCCCAAGTTAAAATGTAGGTCCCTTGTGGTCCCTTATCCTAAATGTAGTAGCCATTGGCTGTTGGGCTATTAATTAACAGTCCTGTCTAAGGAACATGTCGGCCTTAGTCAGTAACAAGATTACAAAATCGCGACACAATCGTCCTTCACTCATGTGTCATTCATACCTGGCGTAAAATACCTACCTGGGTAGGTCGCCATTTCAAGAAAGGTATCTAAAGTATCTAAAGTATCTAAAGTATCTAAAGTATCTAAAGAAATGCTGAACGCATCCAACTGTAATACTGATTAGTATTTGTGTGTCCTGTTTGTTCTAATCGAATAAGACTTTTGGTTTAGGAATTACTAATTTTAAGATACACGGATGATTAAAACACAGGAAAGCAACCAAAAATCCCATAGGGTAGCAATGGACTCGATCTGTACTACTCTTTTGGCTACTGGATGGGAAATTGTCACACTTGCATGTCACCTTATTGTGTTTTCCAGTATAGTAAAAACACACAACAAAAATTCCTCATCCAAGCAAACTAGGTAAAAAAACCTTTGGAATATTTACCAATATCCGCTTTGTTTTAATTATTACACGTGGATATCCATTGCTATGAAGCCAGCACGATATAACGTTGAAGTGGTGCTTCGGATGAACCTGGTACTCCATATTCCGTTTGTAATCGACTGAATGCAGTCCAAATCCTCATCGACTGAATGAGTGTATCCTGTTCACTCGCACCACTCGAGCCTCAAAACGCCCAACACATTTCAAAATGGAGTCACGAAGAAAATATTTTCATTATTTCAAACAAGTTTTACAGGGAAAAATCGTTGAATGTGAATGGTTTTTTGAGATTCTGATATCTAACTAGGAATTTAAGGCTAAATTTAGGAGGACATTTGAATAATTTTAAAACATTGAACAATTTATGGTAAATATTAAACTTTATATGACTCTGTATTTTTTCATGATATGGTTGGAGCGTTGGCTTCAAAAGAACTAACGTAGTAACGTTTCACAAGTGGTTTATTTTAACCAAAAGTATAACGCAATGTTGTAGTGATGACAATTTGTTGTCTTAATTTTTGACTTGACGAACACTTCTAGTCATTAGGACGCTCTAACGTTTACAGCTCAGCAATGTTGCTAGCTGCTGCTTGCGACCTACAAAGTCGTTACGTTACATTTTACAATGGGAAACCCTAAAAAAATGGAAAAATATTTAATAATAAAAGCAAATTTCGCAAATAAAATAATGCATTTTTCGATTTGTTTGATGATTACATTTTAAATTCAAATACCATTAACATGTAGCATAATTAAAATTGTATGCTAATTATGCTACTTTAACTAATTATGCTAAATTTACATTTTATGGGTTTGATTCTTTGAAACGCAGCTATATATGAAAAATTAAATCCAATATATTACCAATAATCAATAATCAATTTGATCATCTGGATACAGCTAATAGTATATTTCATTACAAGGACCTTAAGTGACGCTTTCCGTACAAGGTCAGGTTTTACAACCGAGGCTGTAAGCAGAGGTTGAAAAATGACCGAGTAACGAAAAGCAGCTTTAGGTCCGTGTGATGAACTATATTTTTCGTTATATTGCTCAATACAATACGTAAACTACTTAAGAAAACCAAAATGTTACAGCTTGTTTACCTTTAAAGATGCCTTCAAAAGATGCCACCGTCTTGTTCTTGCTATTTGAAGCAATCAGCTGATTTTCTGGTTCATTTGTGTTAGGGTAGACTGACAACAATGAACAACTATCGACGTATCGAACGCATGTAAAAATCTATTGGTGAAATGAGCGAGTTTCACAAATTGATTAAACTGACAACAATGAATGTTTCGATAATAACGATGAATGTTTCGATTATTTGTAATCGAATGAATATTGTTCGATTATTACGACGTACTCGGCACTTTTTGACTTTTATAGTCCTAGGACTATAAAAGTGTATTTAGGTCCGGAAAACATGCATTAAAATATCTGTTTTTGAAGCAGTATAACGAAAATAATTTTTTGTATTTTTTTATATTTTATTTTTAAACGAGGGTGGCGGCCTCTTTTTCACCTTGCCTTTGCCCCGCCCACATAGACTATTGATCTGTACGTAGACGTTATCTAGCAAAGACAAGGAGTGAGCCGGTATTGCTAAAAGTATGCGACAAGCCCGAGTCTCGATCCTGCGACGCTTTGAGGCCACAGTTCCGAAGCCGAGTGCGCTACCAACTGCGCCACCGACTCACTAATAAGTGCGCTGTAAGTACTTGGGGTACACTTGTATTCTTACATTCATCGTTTGAGTATAAAGAGGATCACTCATTTCGTATTATTGTGGCTGTGGTATTTTTATGATACTGATATCAAGATCAATAACAAATATTATCATGACTTATTATTGTTTATTTTTGGACGGATGGATGGAAACTGCAGCCAATTAAGGTAAAAATAAGCTTCTGAAAGCTTGTTTAGGTTGTTTTTATTTTATACCATAAACAAAGAAATTATAATACCTCAGTGGAGGAGGAAATTAATTTGACTTTAATCATAAAGCACGTGATTTTCACAAAGTGTTTATAGCTTTTGAAGTGTCCATTTGCCGAACAATACTACTCGGTTGGGGCAAAGCGAGTCTTAATGGCCCTAAACGGCGCTGCATTGTGCTGATATGGTTAATGGCCATAAGAGGATATGAGACAGAATCTGAATATGGGTTCACCTTTTTACATTTGGTACAATTCCATTTTATGTGTTTTGCGACTTTCTGGTAATTTCTGGTGTTGATGTACGTAAAAAAGAAATAAATTATTTGTACATATTAATAAAAACTAGCTAACCTTGACACCTAGTTTTTTTCATGAGCTATCTAGTCATCTAACTGCATAGCTCATGAAAAATAAGAATACATCACTTTTTTAAAGTTATTACTGATACTTACAAGAGCAACGTTAGAAATTACTTTTACAAAAATGCAACATAACACAGCAATTGTAACAAGATGTATATTTTTCTTTAGTTAACTAAAAGTAAATATCCATTTTAATCAAGTTTAGCAATCTGTTGTAATTCTATATAGGGTTATAGCGGCATCACTAAACTATAGTCAAGTCCGCACCGGTTTGTTTAAAAGGAGACCAACTTTTTTGTTACGAAGGGACCAGCATTGTTTCCTGACGAATTAGATAAATATATTGTTAAGATATAATCTTCATAGATTCATTTATGAAAAGAATAATAGCACTGTCCGATTGAAAACATTTTCCTTTAAAAGACAAAACCAGTTTGCAATCAAGAACTAAAAATACGAGTGAGGAATAATCAAGGTAAACTGGTTTATTTATCCCCATCAAGAATAAAAAGAAACTAAGCACTCTGAGCTTCAAATTGGACCCTATATTTATATAAACAAATATAATTTCAATGTCCAAGCTTATATAGCCGTTAATTTGAAACATATTGATTAAAAATAAACCGGTTTGTCGCTGCATTTGGAATATATAAATTTCTATTGATTGGAAACGTTCCCGTATCATGGTAAACTTCATCTCGGTTGTAAAATACATGTAAGCCCATGTCACAAACCCTCCCAGCAAATCCTCTCCTAAACTTGGATATTCTATCTCAATTTTTCATATTTATCTTTTATTTATACGACTGCAAATAAAACTAACACTGAAAAGTAGAAACCGTAAAAGTTGGTTGGTTTTCCCCTCACTATTACATGTTCTCTTAATTTATGGATTTTATATTTACAAACTGTTAACGCTCTTACGAAAAAGTGGTTTAAACTATACAGTTAGTAGCAGTGGTTATTCTAATTGAAAACAAGAGAGTTTTTTCCGAAAGAAGAAGAAAAATCCATTTTATTTTACTTGAAGAACCTTAGCGAACGAGAGATGGAGTGTGGAGGAAATGGAGTAGAAAATGTGTCCTGATCACATCATGACGTCATCTCGGGAATTGTTACATCTACGTCACATCCGCCGTACCTTCACTGTTCAATGAAAAACAACTATTGGTCGTAAAATGATCTACGTTGAAACGACTCTCATGTAAGGTGTATCCAAAGACAACAATCACATTTTATGTATTTAATTCTTAGATTGATTGGCTCGTGAAGCACTGAAGATAAGAATATAAATCCGAGTTTCATTTATAACTCAGTCTGCTTGACTTTTTTAAGTCTAAAGCCCACCCTTTACAAAGAGATTATTATTTGCCTTCATAAAACATAAATTAGATACTCTACACTATCCAGTTAGCTGCATATTATTAAAAAAAGAAGAAATTCCAGTTAAAACTAAAAACTACTAATGCTTTGAAAGGCTGGAAGTGCTCATGTGTTGCAACGTCAGCTGGACCGCCCCGTGTTTTTGTTTCATTCGGGGATGACAGGCAATTAAAACAAAAACAAACAACTCTCGTGGCCCGAAACATTCCGCCGCTCGCTCGGTGCACCGGGATAATTGCTATCCTCATCCAGAATTTTGTAATGCAATTCCGTTCCGTTTCGATGTTTTTTTCAATTTGTTCGTTTGAATGATTTCGTTGTAATGAGGTGTGAAATAACGGGTGTTCAACTCCCAACAGATTATATGATTGGAAAATATATTAATTTAGATTACCGGTGTCCAAGGATTTAATAGTGTTTAAGTTTGTGAGGACAGAGTAGAATCAATCACTGGGCTCTTTATTTTGCTTAACTGACTAGGAATTCAAGTGACGTGTAGGAAAAATAATAAATAAAAGATAAAATCAATAGTTGCGAAAAGGTTTATTCTCATTACAAATCAAAATCAATGTAATTAGAATTTTAAAGTAATTAACTGTTTAAAAACATATAGCAGCGATTCACGTTCATATTTAGCTAGACACCGCACACATTTAAATTTACCAGCAACTAGATTAGAAAAGGTTTTAAGAAGTCACTTCTTTATAAGCATTTAGCTGTACAATCATTCGCCTAACCTAAAAGGTTTGCCTTTGACAGAGTTAAAAAAGCTTTTTAGTAATTATTCTTTTGATTAAATGAATAACACTCTTGGATACAATTATAATAGTGGGGGATCCACCAAAAGTGAACCAATATCTAACTTTTTTATTATAAATCAGACAAAAAACTTCTACAGAAGACTTCCCATTATTTTTAAAACTGATTTTTTTGAATCACTTCAAGATTTAGAAATATGGACGCTATTTTCTAATGTGGCGAAAAGCTCTGATTTTTCTTATAGAATACCCTGAAATTTATAGCGTTTTTGAATTCTACGTTTAGTCTTAAGAACAATTATACAATGATATTTTTTACTACCCCAGTGGTTAAGATGTGAGCAGTTAAAATCTGATTTTTCCCATTTGAAATGCACAGTGTCCACTTTAACGGAGGCGTCCAATGCATTCCTTTTGAAGTAAAAAAAACATTTAAAAAATGATATTTCGACTGAAAAACATTTTTATGATTGAATCTCAACTACAATCACATTTTAAGGCATTTTTATTCTTTGGTATGTTTTATTCAACCCAACAGTTTCCGAAATACCGACTACCAACAATATACAATTGCATTTCAAATGGGAAAAAATCAAATTTTAAATGCTCATTCAACCTTACCAGTTAGGTACGGTATGTGAAAAATATGAAAGAATAAATCTTCTACTGACCTTAAATTTATTGTTGCCGGTAGTTTCCTAAGAAAAATCTTCCTCAATATGAACCAAAAGCAGTAATACTTGCTGCTGGTAAGTTGCGAACGGCACTTTCGAGTGATTCATTATTTTAAATGTTTTACTTTCTCCCCCATATACATAGTATATGGAGAAAGTATTGTTTTCGTCAAAATTTTCGAATTTGAGTTGTTAGTGGATATATTCGTTTTAGTGCTCCCTGAATCCAAAAAAGTGGTTTTTGGCGTGGTGTCTGTCTGTCTGTCTGTGTGTCTGTGTGTGTGTGTGTGTTGATGTATGTGTGTCTGTGTGGATGTAAACAAAGCTAGAGACGACACCAGTGGTCCGATTTTCATGAAATTTGGCATGTAGGTATAAAGCCGTGGTATCTCCAGGAGAATTTCTTCATTTTTTTAAATTTTCGATTTTTAAGGGTATTTACCCCATAAAAACCCATAAAAAATGACAAAAATCAAAATTTCTCAAAAACGGCTCTAACGATTTTGATAAAAATTTCATGGTTTTTAGTGCTTACGATGAAAAATAAAATGACACCACCCGCATGTCTGTAAAAATTCAGGTTCAGAAGTTATGAGGGTTAAGTGTTAAATCATTAAATTTGACTTTGAAAAACTAAATAATGCAGTATTTTGAACAATTAGTTTACGTCAACTGGTTGCGGAGATAATTGATATTTTAGTTCGGCGATAAACGCAGTACGTTGCCCAATGTTATTCTTATGGCAAATATTTAAAACCGATATCTCCATTATTTACTAACCGATTTTGATAAAATTTGGTATATAATTTTGTGATGATTAATTGTTGATTTGTTTTATTTCACTATACATGTTTTCTGGTTTCTAAATGACTTGAAGGGAGAAAGTATGTGTCAGTTTCCTGATACAGTTTATTTTCAGACAAGTCGACAATTTCTTAAAAAAATAGAATTGGTTTGAATACATAACTAAGTCCTTGCATAAATCAATACGTTTCTCAATCCTTCAAATCTAACCTATAACAAACAGAACAAACATTTGCTACTGCCGCTAGTGCTGCCACTACATTCCCCTAAAATGTTAACCAATAAACAATCATTAAACGTCGTTTTGCTGCAAATCAGCTGATTGGTTACTTCCGTTTTTCCGGCCTAGTACGGCAAAAGGTTTTTGCCAGACTAGTACGACAATGGGTAACTTTCGAGCCAACAAAAAGGAACAGGAACAGACAGATGTTTCTGAGTCAGTATGATGAAAATAATTCTATGACAAAGTCATCTTGATGTTTGTAACTTTGTTTTTAAATAAAGAAATTGAAATTGAAATTGCTTCCAAGCAACTGTGTAGATAATTCAAAGAGTGAACTTGGGATTAATTTTAACGAACATGGAATTTATCAACGATTAAGGGTTTCATTTACCATTCCCGACCTAGTCTGTAATTTTAGGAGACACGGTTGCTCTGTTTGTGGCTTTCTTGCACTTATGTTTTCTTACGCGACACGTATTAGTTATACTCATTCATCTGTTGGAAACGCAGCTGTACGAAGATTGTTTCTTTAACTATATCTTGCGTAAACCACTTTACAAGCCTGAATTTCCCTTCGTCAGAGAAATTGTTGGTATTAGAGTATATAATTCATTTAAAAAATGACACAAATGGGAAAACTGAACTTAAATTTGACAATATCATTCAGTAAAAAATTGTAGAGTAAAACTTGACCATTGTTTAAAATCACTAATCATTAAGTATTCTCAGTCTGTATTACTGGTCAAAGAATTTTGTTGAAGCCGACCCGCCCGGGAAATTTTGTAGGCTGTTAAAAACCTACTGCGACACAAACACATACACTCTTGGCATCGCTTGGCTCCCATTTCAGGAACATTAGGAGAAGGCCTCCTACGGTTATTTCCCCACGACAAACACACGCAGCCAATAGAATACCAATAACGACTGTAATGTTAGGTTTCCCCGCCAGACAGATATGGTCGGCTGTGTATTATAATGAAGGTTGCCCAAGCCCCGCACGTCAGGTGTGGGGCAACGACGGGGACGGCCGGCAGCCAGGGGCAAGGGTCAAAGCTGGGGAGGATGTGGCGGGGCACAGGTCTTTGTATACCGTCCAATCTGGAGCGCACGGAATTTTCATACTTGAACTATATTGTTAATAAAGTACTTTCGGAACCTGTGTTGCTCAGCAACTATGCAAATGAAAGTTTCAAATGTTTACGCAATATAAATTACTAGCTGATCAACACGGTTTTACAGAAAAAAAAACAGAAGAACTTCCTTGGATTCATGATTAACACCCCCCCCCCCCCCTTCCTTGGAACTTCCTTGGAACTTCCTGGGTTGGGTTGTCATGGCTGTTAAGGTTGCCATGACAACTACATGTGCTTCCCTATACTTTAACATTGAAACTTCGATGTACCTGAGGGAATTTTTAAAAATCCGTTCTTAGTGGATGCCTATGCCCTGAGAGGAACGTTCATGGTTTCAAGGTTCTATGTCAAGTAGTTTGGGCTGTGCGATGGTGGGCGAGTGGTATTTGACAAATATATAGTACAAGATTGTAATAAAATGATTTGGACAGCTTCTGTCGCCTATATCTCTGTACTTTAATCTTATGCAAATACATTATTTTCTTCTAATATACATATTTTGTTTATTACACACCAAAAAATCGTACTTTATTTGTAAAAGGTTCATCTAGACCAAAGTAGTCAAAAACAGATGGAGAGAAGGAATAACTTTTACTCGTGTCTGTCTGCATTTAAGTCCTAGTAAAACTAATACACAAATCGATGACAATTTTTGGCCACTAAAATTAAAGATCAATCTATCCTGATTTTGCTCCTTAGCATTAATTCTTCCTTTAGTTATATATAATTGATACGGCAAATACTTTTTAATATTCTGAATTCACCTAAATCAATAAAATTTATTTAAGCACCAAGCATCTATTTTCAAGCGGGCAGTTGTGGTAGGATATGTAGGCGATTATTTTTTCTTTTACTGAAATTAAAAAAAAAACTTTTTGTATTACTTGTAAAGATACATTATAGGTCTTTCATTTATGTCTGTTTACAATAAAACATGCTATTTAATTATTTTGCAATGCAAAGAAGCTGCTAATACCGGCCAAGGACTGCTAATATAGGGCCAAGTTAAATAACCTTGCCCTGACAATACGTAAGCCTAATTCTAAAGTTAAAATTGTTCTTCTGGGTGGACGGGCTACATCGTTTGACGCGGGCTATGATGAAGGGGCGCATTGAAGTAACGTAAATATAAACAGTTAATTATTACAAAAATCACGCAGTTGGTTTGGCTGAAATATCCGTTCTGTGGGTGCGGACGTCGCGGGTTCGTGAACCCATCAAGCAGTCGCAGGCGAGATGCTGCAATTCCACCGAGTCAGTAACCCGGCGGGCTTTCACTGCAGACCGACGTCTCGTCTCCACTATGATTACCCACATTAAATGGTTTCAGGAAAGGTCAATTTTTTCTCTCTGTATCTCTGCCTGAGTTTTGTACTCTCGTATTTTTTTCAAATCCAAAAATATATTTTTATACACGTTTTTAACTTTGTTCAAATATAATTTGTAGATCGATGTATCGGGAAATTAGTGCATTCCTATACTATTCCTAAACTATCAAAATAATAGTTATATAATCCAATAATTGGCGCACTTGCTAGTTTGAGCAGCTTTCAAATTGATTAGGATTTGAGATTATTAATGAATGTGAAGTAAGTTTTTAAAATTGTTTTACCATGGAAAATTTAACTCGATATCGCGATATTGCCTTTCAGTGTTTAAAATTAATTATGACCTCCTGATTTACAAAATTAAAGTTAATTTTCTTTTTGTAGGCATTAAGTAAAACAGAGAGCGACATTTTACTCTGGAATGTAAATTTTGTTACTTGGAAGTGTGGCCTTTTTTACGTTAAAAGGCTCCATTTGCCTTTAAATAAGCCTCACTAAATGACAACTAGCTTTTAAAGATTAAAATTAATGTAAAATAACGTGTATGTTGAATAAATTTTTGCGATTATTTGCCAACACTAATTAGTAAAATCAAGTTTCACTACGTTTCGGGATCTGTAAACCGATTCCATCTCAAGGAGGGAAGGGACTTAGAACCTAACAAGATTAGTTACACGCAACCAAGCCGAAAAATCTGGACAGTAAAGTTGCTAGAATAGAAAACTTGCTAAAGGAGCAGTCGAATCACAAAAAACTGAAAAAATACAAAAACACACAATCATACAGAAATCATAATAGAACCTCCTATATCAGAGCACGTCAACACCCAATCATAGCTAAAAATATGATATGATATGATTTATGGCACTGTGAATTTTGTGATATTTGTTTTCCTTTTTTAAAGGTCTTATGATTTGGCTGCTTTTACAGTCCTATATTTTGGCTTCCTCTTTTGTTGAAGTTCTTGTCCAGGTTGAAAAGTGTTTTCATTAATCACTAAACAAATGCCCGCAAAAAACCCAATTACAGTAATAATATAGAAATTCACCATCACCAACATTTAATGGATAGTTTGAAATAAACTGTACTTATGATCTTAGATATTTCTTGAAGCCTTTTATTTATTCTTTATTAATAAAGAGGAAGTTAAAATTTATATACAGGGTGTTTATAAATGATTATCAGGGTTTTAACTCTTTATAATATTTATGACATTAAACTTACAGTTACAAATTTTATGTCAAATAAAAGAGCAACTCAAACAGTTTTGTTTGTTGGTACCAGTGCGCATGTGCGTGCAATGTTTCCACCGCAATCCGCTAGATAGGGGAAGTAGCAAAGATGGTGACCAGTGAACAAAAAGCGTTTTGTGTTTTGCAATTTGCAATGACCGATTTTGTAGTTACTGTGCAATGTGCGTTCCGCATTAAGTTCGGTAGTAATCCTCCTATTAATAATAACATTGGTAGATGGTTTCATAATTTTGAACGTTTGAAGACAGCGGCTGCCTTTACAAAGGCCTTTGTAAAGGGAAGAGCCGGGGACGACCCCTTTTTTGGTGAACCCACTGTAACTTGCACTTCTTACCTCGATACACTAGAGCAATGGCTCTTCCCTCTGGTGGAAGAGAATTAGCCAGAGAACTTCATTTTCCAGTAAGATGGTGCGCCACCTCATTGGCCCAACGGAGTACGCGATTGGTTGAACGTCACCGTACCCGAGCGCTGGATAGGCTGCAAGGGCCCCAACGACAGGGCTTCCTATGCATGGCCTCCACGTTCTCCCGACCTAACACAGTGCGACTTGGGGCTTCATCTAGGTCTGTACGTACCTCCACTACCACCTGACCTCCCTGAATTGAGAAACAGGATTGAAGCAGTTTTGCTACAATTACTGAAGACACACTTATCAACGTTTGGGAAGGACTCGCCTATAGACTTGATGTATGCCGAGTGACAAATGGTAGTCACATTGAACATTTATAAGGTTCAAGGTAAAACTGTTTGTGTTTATTTTTCATGTGATACATAATTTATAACTGTAAGTTTAATGTAATAAATATTATAAAGAGTTAAAACCCGTAATTCATTTATAAACACCCGGTATTATGTATTGCCAATGAATTACAATAGGATTAGTTAAAGTATGATCTTTGTGAGAAGCTATCAAACCAATTAAAAACTATCAATCAAAGATTTTGTGCCTTCGCACAGCTGCAAATAAAAATATTACGAAACAACGTGGTACCCTTCTGTAACACTCCCTATTTCTTAAATAGGGAACGTTATAACGTTATATTACAATGAAATAACGTTATATTACGTTACAAAATACCGGCAGATGGATAAAATTATGATCAAAGCAGGTTGACATCGTAGAGAAAATAATCGGATTGTTGTTATTGGAGTTAGTTAATGAGGGAATATCAGAGAAGGATATTTTGACAGCGCTCCCCCCAGAGACCGGACCGAGGTCAGACGAAATTGCGACATTGAGACCTTGTTACCTCCCAACATCCAAACATAACCGACTCTCCCGTGACTTTTGGGAAAACATTTACTTCTGATCAACCAATTTAAAATATGATTCTATTCATTAAGCCCTATGAGACTCAGAAGTTTTAAAACATTAGTATTTTAAAACATTGCGCTGTTAAATTGTAAAATGTTTCAGGTTCGTTGACTAAAAAACAAAATGGCTTTTATGCTTTTACGTTTCATATTGTATGATAGCCTACTCAAACACAAACACAACTATGTTATTCTTCAATCTCGTTAATTTTCACTGCACAACCATAATGTTTGTGAAGAGTAAGGTACACAAGCCAAAAAGCATCATCCTCTGTGTAGTGTTTTATTTTATTCACCTGTTTTCATGAAATAATGAAGTGGCGTTGCATAACCTCTCGAATTAATATAATATGACACTTGTTGTGTTATCAATAATGTTGAAATTATTCAAAATCACTAAAGAATAGATGACAAACAATTTAAATTAATATTTTATATTTTTAGTTATACTATTTTTAAGCCTTGTGATTATTTTTTCACGATTATCTTTTGTGCATTTCAACACAAGAGGGATTATTTAACGTTTTGATCAGGAACGGTCCAAACCCGGGTCTTGTTATAATATCTAACGGCGACCTTTTGTTAGATAGCGTCATTAATTCAAAGCCCAATGACAAATGGCAACTGGACCCAGTTTCGATCTCTCAGGAATCGAACTGGTGACCCTCAGGTTATGAGGCGAGCGCTTTATCCACTCGGCTATCCAGTCAATCTTATTTAACTTTTAGTTTCAATGTTTAATAAATGTTTAATTGTTTAACTAACTTTTAGTTTAATAAACGTCGTGATAATTGTTTCCTTACCGAGCAGTGAAATGAACTGAAATATATATTATTCACTAGCTGATCAACACGGTTTTACCCGTGGTAAAACAGAAAACCTTCCTTGGATTCATGATTTAATGTTAAGGTTGCCAAGACGACTACATGAGCTTCCCTGTACTTAAACATTGAAACTTTGATGTATCATAGGGCATAGCCCTGAGGGAATATTTTAAAATCCGTTCTTAATGGATGCCTATGCCCTAATAGAAACGTTCATGCAAAGTTTCAAGGTTCTAGGTCAAGTAGTTTGGGCTGTGCGATGATGGGTGAGTGGTATTTGACAAATATATAGTAGATTAGCCATAACTAATCGCACGATGAAATACCTTAAATAATGATTAATTTTTGCACGTACACCTTTTAACTGATTGCATAGCTCAAACTTCTGCTACTACATATTATAATTATTATAATTGGTCCGAGAGTAAGGTATACAAAGAAACCCAAATAATATATTTCCATTTAATATAAATTAAAAAGTCACAAATTCCTAGTATGTTGGACCAAATTAATTTAATTTGTGTTTACCGTGTCACAAATAGGCGATACTCCTCCTCTCATCTTAATATGTAAATAATCTCCTCCTCCTATCTTGATCGTCAAAGGAGCCACAGGTCTCCGCGAATGAACGAAGTATAAAAAAAAATTAAGTTTATTTATGCAGCCGAAACTGTTGGCCATAAAGGTGTCAACGAGTTGCTTGTCAAGTGATAGAAATCTTACTCAATACGCCATAAACTATCCGTTTTGTAACAGGCAGGCTTGTTGTACCTCCAGCCTACCTTAACCCACAAGCTGGGGTCGTCTTCACACTACATTGGTTTCACAGAAAACTAGTAAAGGAGTGTTTCTTAGCAAAAGTACTAACATTTCAAAATATTTGCTTGCTAAGTTAGGTTAATATTAGGGATAAATTAAATAGATTCAAGGGCTACCTGACTATTAATTAGGTGTTTTTAATACACACTTTATTGAGATAACGTTCTTAATTATAGTAAACCCTCTTGCCCCCTTAAAGCAACACGTAGCACCTTAAGAATGACTCCCAGGACAACAATGGCTCATGCTTAAAAGACGATTCTAAGACACAACCTAACAAAATGTCGATGAAAGGAAAGTATTTTGTGATTCGATATTACAATGAGATGACGACACAAAATAGTCATAAAAATATATTTCGGTAAAATGAAGGGTTTCGAGTGGAAGTCTTGTGACCGATTTGTGAATAGTATGGATTTATACTTCCCCTGGCTTTAAACTTCGATTAAAAAAATAACAAAAAGTTTGATTGCATTAATTTTTTATTTGTATTGCCAAGTGAGGTTTTAAGTGCATTAAAGTATAATGTATTTTATACAATTGATCAATTAAAGGCTTTCACGGGGAAACGGGTCAAACCTCCCCCCGCCACATCACTTAACACCAATTCCAAAAAGTAGTTGTATTACAGGTGTAATATAATCACACCAAGTAAGAACAGTGATCAGTATAGTTTTAAAGTAAGAACAAAAAAATGACCTTCTGACCTTTTAAATTTCCCGATTGATCCAAATGTTTTTGTAACAATTATAATAATAATGGAACCACTGAAAACCACTGTCGGCCTACTATTGAGAGTGGTTTGACCAAACATAATTTATAACCAAAAAATTACACGTTTCTGTCTATGCTAATTCGGAGATGCGGTCAACGATTAACGATTGTTCACAGGTTGGCGGCATTGACACCGGGTCAGCTGGTCAACAATGGAGTCACGTGACCTACCGTCAGCTGTTTCCCCACACCGCCTGCTGCGCCGCCTCCTCAGACCTTCACCCGGCGCGCGGCGGCGGCGGTGGTAGTCGTTGCCTCATATCAACATTTGGGAAGTCGAGAATTGCCCACGGTGACGGGAACAAGAAACGTGTTGTATTAGATCATTATGAATCTCTGTGTTTTCTCATGAGGAGATGAAAGAAAGTGCAGTCTGTGGAGCACCCTGCGAAGTATCGCATATGCAGCACAATCCAACTCTAAAACTTAAAAAAGGCGCCCAGGGCCTTCAAGATTTTGCGTTTCTTCCTGCCTCTTACATAAGGTCTAAACTTAAAACTTAAATGTTCTCCTTTTAAGATCAATGATCCTAAAACATTGAATTTTAAAAAAAATTTTTGTGGCGCCACTGAGTATTGGATATTGGGTTAACACAACCATAAACAACTTAAAACTCGTAATAACCATTGAAAATTAAAGTACTCTATTGAAAATTTAATCTCAAAATCATCAGTGAGTCTTTTTACTGTTTTAAATATAAACTCTGTTTTTAATGATTTGGATTGTTTCCAGAAAGGCCAATTTTAAATTACATAATCCCTTTTAATGAGCTTGAAGAAGAACTTGTAGTCTTGATACCTTTTTCGAGCTAAAGACGAAACCTAACCCCTAAAACAAATTTTTGTCGTTTGATTTTCGTACCAAATACTAGTAACTAAATGATGGATGAAAAAATACACTTTTTATACGACGAAAAATTACTTAAAATCGTCTTGATGAAATATGGCATCAAGGGAAGAAGTGGGAAGACCTTTAGGTTTAATGATGTCCCTTGACGCCAACAGATATTGAATTTTCTTTCACGTTCTTTTTCCAATTGCCTCTGATTTTGGCTTCTAAAAAGAATCTATGAAATACAAATTCATATCCTGCTTCTTTTAACTACGTAATGAATAAGTTTAAATGATTAGTATAAGTGTTTACTGAATTAACGACAATAACGTCATTCAGAACGAATAATAATCCTCTAACCTGTTTAAATTTCCCAGTTGATCTGATCGTTTTTGCAACAGTTATAATGATCATAGTTAAATATCTGACCTTTTAAATTTCCCGGTTAATCTGAATGTTTTTGCAACAATTATAATGATCATAGTTAATATATCTGATCTTTTAAATTTCCGGGTTGATCCGAATGTTTTTGTAACAGTTATAAGAATTATGATTAAAATATCAAACCTCTCTTTTTAAATCTAATATTGCATTTCTATCATAATTTTTCGGCACGAAAGCTGCAGTTGACCAAAATGTTATAGATTACTTCTTAACATGAGTATAATAATATGGGTTTAATGAGATGGTAATTTCAAAAATTATCCTTAAAAAATATATTTCAAAAAAGGGTTAGGCTTATTATCTTTTGTGAGACGAATCTTAAGGGATTTCCTATTTAAATCTATTAAATAGTTGGTATTTCTGGTAATAACTTGCTTTACTTTATTACTGTTTGTTACATTAAAGTAATAACTGAAAATGATAGTAATAATTCAAACATTTTTTAGTATTTAATGTAATTTTAAAGCATTTTTGGAACATTTAAAAATCGATTTCAAATCAATTCTTATATGCCTACATACATGTAAAAGTATAAAAATCCATTTTACAGAATAGTTTTTAAATATTTAATAGAATGTTATATTTTGTTACGTAGACCCACGTACAAATTCAGAACAATACCTCAAATAATTGTTAATCAGTCTTTGTAGGCTAAACTGAGGAGGAAAATTACTTGAGGAAAACGTGAGTTATTCAACAGATGACGATTATTTCCAATCTGTAGTAGCATTCTATAACTAAAAATATTTACAGGATCCACTCTACCATTAATATCAAGTCTTGTAAAACAATTTTAAAAATGCAAGGTCATTGAACTGACTTTTTTAAATTTAAATGTAAAAATCCAATTGCTTTTTAATAAATATTTTTGTTTACCTTACACATATTTTAAAATAGAGCAATGACAGGACGATAGTCTTGAAGCGTAATGATCTTATCGATATGAAAAAAGATAAGGGAACTTAATCCTTTTTATAACTAAATTAAAATAATAGTTGTTTCTGCAAGCTCCAGCTTTACTCTCAGTAGTAGAACTGTGCAGTTGGAGGGCTAAATGAAGGGTGCTTCGTAGCTTATTTCGACACGGGTCGTCCCCAGGGCCCCGGTTTATTGGGGACGAGACGGGGAGATGATGCGTTATGGCAGCTTGTTATCTACCAGCTTGGCTGCCTCGGCGTAACATGGAGTCTTGCTGTGATTCAGGTTTTATTTGAAATTTTCCAACTATTAAAAGAATAAATACTTTTTAATGGAAGAGAATATGCTAGATATTTTTGATACTTAAGAGACAAAGTACTGGAGCATCCACACAAAACTTGAGTTAACTCATTGCATTTAAGTATTTTTTAAACAACATCTCTTTTTAAGTAGAGCGTAACAGCTCTCCTACATTGTCTAAAATATATACACCATTTAAATAAATAAAAATGCCTTTTATTTCCGAGCGTCTTTCAGTACAATACTGCTTTACAAAGTAACTCAGGTCACTATATCTAAATTAAAATACAAAATAAAATAGTAGTTTATGCAACGATTGTATAATGAATGTCTTTAAGCCACGAGTGAGATGTAAGTTAGAACACTCGCTTCGCTCGTGTTCTAAATATCTCACGAGTGGCTTAAAGGCATAATACAATCGTTGCATACACTATTTTATCTACGACCAACAAGATACAACAAAATTTCCCCGAAGATAAACAAAACTCATGACTTTTAATAATGATGGAATAGGTCAACTAAAATTTGAGGTTAGGCAAATAAGCAGACTGAACCATGGATCGTTGTGGAACAATCAGCTGATGGGATAAGTAAACTCAAACATGAATCGTAATGCAACAATCAGCTGATGTGCGAATTGCGTAATTGTTATTATGACACTACTTCCGTCAAATGCCGAGCTCTCATTGGTCTAGAACCAGTACTCTAAAGTGACTCCAGTACTCTGAAGTCGTCATTAGAGTACTGCTTGGTTTTTGGTGTTTTAATGTATATCATTATAATGTTTATTGTAATACCATAATTGGTGCTTATTGCAATGGTCGTAGATAAACTAAATTAGCAAAGAGGCATACATCTATATTTACAAGTAATATTTACAATTACATTGTCCATTAAAAATATTCTTTATTTTTGCCTTAAAAGCCAGGACACCAAGCTGTTTAAGGCTCAAGGGGAGCTCATTGTAGAGCTTGGGGCCAAAGTAGGAAAACCCTCTCCTACCCACCTCCAAATGCACCCTTGGAAAGTGTAGCAAGGCGTCCCGCCGAGTGCTACGCAGAGCCACCTCCCCTCGAGCAACAAGTCTTTCCATCAGGCACTGAGGTTTCTGATGAACCATGAGCCGGTGGATGAGGTTGCAAGTCTGCATCCTGCATACGGCCTCCATTGGCAAAAGCCCTGCTGCCTCCCGAAAAAGAAGTAATACGCTCTCGCTTGCGAATACCGCAAACGAAGCGCAAAGCAGTGTTCTGCAGCTTTTAGATCCGGGACATTTCTTCCCCGGTTATACTGTTGCCATATGCAGGAAAACAGTAGTAAGGCACCGACAAAACCAGTGACTGTACCAGTTGTAGCTTAGCTGCCTCTGGCAGGATGTCTTTATATCTGTACAGACTTCGCAGCCTTCCCAAAGCAGCCTGGGAGACATGGGTGATGTGATCTGAGAATGTGAGGCCACTGTCAAGTACTACGCCCAATGTCTTGACTGAATCACTCACCATTAACGCTTTGTCCTCAAGTTTAACATGCAAGTCAACATTTGCGATTGTTTGTAAAACTTTGGGCGGAGCAATATGTATGATCATGCATTTATCAGCGTTCAACTTGAGTCCATGCTTACGTGACCACTCACTTACTCTCACCAGGTCTGAGTTTACACTCTCAAAAACTCGGTTAGTTGATCCAATCTCATACGAGAAGTGCAGTTGACAGTCATCTGCATATGAGTGAATATTACAGTGACTTACACAGCTGGGGAGATCTGCAGTGTATAGGGTGAACAGAATGGGCCCAAGGCAGCTCCCCTGCGGCACTCCCCTTGATTTACCAAGAGGAGGTGAGATATCGGTACCCACCTTTGTCACCTGCAGTCTCCTTTCCAGGTATTTGCTGTCTAAACTCAAAGAATAACTACCATATAGGTTTTTGGGCATTAGAAACTATATAATTAGGAAATGTAAAAAGATTCGATAACATTTGGCCTTACTTGCTTCCAAATTGTCTCACATAGTAATTCTTTTTTTAATGTATTACCAAGTAATAGTCCCCTAAAGAATGCCAGAAATTCACGTTTACCTTTAATTACCGGCAAGAATGTTTGTGGGAACGTCTTCGCCTTGATTTCTGCTTTAATTTGTCGAGCGGGATTGGATAACCTGTCATAGGCTGCATTGTTGTGATAGTGAGCCAGTGCCCTATGACGTCATAGCGACCAGCTGGATGGAATTTAAATAAGCATACTAAAAAGATATGCCCTGGGATATAAGTGTCCATTTGTGAAGTTTCAATAGTGTCAAAAATAGCGATTGCAAAGGTAACAGGGGCTACAAAATTTAAACAATGAGTGAAGAAAACCGTGGTTTGTGTAGTAGTTACTGTATTAATTGGTACTAGCTGTTTCCGTTGGTTTCAACCATGATTAAAATGATGGAGGAATACTAAACAATTAAGAAAATAACTAAATTTTGGGGAAAGTACTCTATGCATGTTATGTTGAACTTAAGTTTTAAATCATGACTTTTTAGAAAAATAACTTTATTTTTATATTATTAAGGATGTTAGGCATAACCCATTTCCTTTCAGAAATACAAAGATAGCGAAATGGTAAAGCACATATTGAACATATTACTGTTTTATCATAATGACACAGAAACATCTGGCCTGAAAGTTTTCTGGATTCCGATAATTAAGAAACGAAAGCAAACAATCAGCTGATTGAAGTAAATCGACTTTTATGCGTGTTTATAGTCTACTTTTTAGAGGAATGTAGTGGCAGCACTGGTACGAGGAGCAAATATTTGTTGTTTATTATAGGTTGGAATTAAAGAATTGAGAAATGTAGCAGTTTATGCAAAAAATTTGTTATGATTAAAAAAATATTTTCAGAGAAGTATTATGAAAAGTATTGTTCATCACATGCCCGGTAAGTTTTACCGTACTCGCCTCCGGCTCGTGCAGGAACAATCATGCTCGTCCGGTAAAACAATACTTTCGGGCCTAGTAACGTAAATTTTATTTCCTGCGATACATATCTAAACATTACGTTTCGTATGAAGAATGCACTTTTGGTTCGGAATAATAAGATTTTATATTATGAGTGATGAAATGAAATGAAAGAGATGAAGTGTTTCCAAAGGAAAATAAAAAGCGAAACATCTAGTTGAAATAGTAATCTTTTACTATAAATTGAAAAAATAAGATTATTGCTTGAATTGTGTAGAGAGAGGAGCTGGTGAACAATAAAGTTTTACAATAAACATTTTACCTAAACACAAACTCTGAACTAGATAGAAGAGCCTGAAACTTCCAAACAGATCGGCCTTGCGTTTGGCCAATGCGCAATTCGAGATTAATAGTTGGTAGGCCGCCTCAGACGGTAACAATTAATGCGACCCCTCGCCGCCATCAATGCCCCGTCTAATGGCACCGCCGTCCGCCCGCCATTAGCGAGATACCGGTTTCATAATATTTTATGCAAACCAAACCAGATGAAAGTGTTTTGAAAGTCGTTTCGCAGTTATGGTCAACAGAAATGTAACTTAACTGAGCATTATGGGTGAGAGTTGCAAAACCGTGAGTTTTGTAGATTGTTGTGTATTGAGGAAGGGGTGAAATAAATTTTACGCTGCACGCTTATGGAGTTGAAAATAAAAGCATTTAATTGCTTATAATTTGTAGCTTAAGGGAAGAGCGCCACAAAATATGTTTGTTAAAAAGTGTTTTTTAGTGTACTTGGTTAGGTAAAAACTTCTTTGATATCACCAATTCATTAATTGATATATTTTTAATTTGCATACTTTAATTATACATTCATAATTTAAAACTAATTTTGGTTATTAAATCATAGAACAGAAGTCTTCGAAGTCAAATTAATAACTCGAAAACGTATTAATAGTAAAATCAGGTAAAAAATACTAATAATATAAAATGTGTCTTGATATCAAGTAATACGGTTCAATAACTCATACGTCAAGCAGTGTCGATATCAGAGCCTTTCATCCAGTCCCTGAAGAGCCGCCGAGGGAAGCCGCCTGTCAGCGCTCTCTCTGCGGACATCTTTGTAAACATAAATTGAGACTCACGTCATATCGGGTCAACTTAACGTCCTATCTAATAAAATCGAAATCACGCAGTGTTGCTGATAAAGTGCTGTAACACTGAAAATGGAGTTCTGCGATATTATAGAAGAATGTGTATATTTAGTGTGAAAGAAGTCTGAGGCTTTTAAAACGTGCGTGCATTAATTCCGCTCTTTGGAGTAGACTACCTGTATCTGACAGAATCATTATGTGATCATGACTGTTTGGTGGAAAACCTGTGTATCGTACTTGATAAAGTTGACTAAGTAAAGATTTAAAAATATACAATGGGGACTCTTAGCATTTAAGTCATCTTTACACATCCGCTTGAACTTACCTTGTACACCAAGCACTGTATTAAATTGTGAGAAACAAAACGAATCCTTTACAACACTAAATAACCCTTTCTCAAACACTCTAAATTTGTCAATGTACCATTGCTAATTCACTGTGTTACGGACGGATAACGCAACAACGCTTGGGCACATAAGGAAAAATCAAATAAAGACGATGAAACGCGTAAATAAGCGATTGGTTTTGTATGTTATCTTGCCACACACAACTTTTTGCTATTATCAGAGGAAATGATCGCCAATATCCTTTCGCTTTCTAACGATTAAAAGGTGAACGGAAGGTGAACGATCGCGCGCCGAACTACGTGTTTCTGCCGACTCCTCGCGGTTATTATGTAAGGTGAATAGATCGTATTGTCCGGTAGCTGTCAGGAGGCTCCACGCTGCAGGGTCTATGTCCTACATGTTGAAATGTGTTGTCACATTGCCAAACACGCAATATGCTTTGGTTCTCAGTTTGTAAAGTAGAATAGGTCCAGTGTTGGGTGATTGGGTGTCAATATTTCATGTACGCAAAATTGGCATCGTACGCGACACCGCCGGTCGAAATCGTTGGCTCGGAGACCGAATGTATTTTGTAAATAAGCTATGGAGTTTAAGTCAATGGAGGAGTAGATGGTTTAATGTTGTGTCAAAGGAATCTGTTTATAAAGTGGAAGATTTCGACCAGTTATTATAATATTTTACAAAATATCCAGTTTAGAAACAAAAAAAGCACAGATGGAAACTCCTCAGAAAATTGTAATGCAAACACCTTAGAAAAGTAGGTCTAACTAAGTTTTCATACTATTCTTATACCTCCAGCGAAAATTCTCCTTTGGCAAGTCGAAATTCCAAATTGGTTCAAGAATAAGAACTGAATACACATAAGTTCCTAAACAATTATGAAGAAAATATAATAAATAATGAGAAGTAGAAATAGTTCTGTGAGAATTTGCATTAGGTTTCGATATTTTTCATTTTTTATGTCTTGTAAATGTATAAATGAAAAGTTTCATTTATCTAATATTTTTAAAATTTACTATTTTATGTCTCTAAAGAAACTCAACAACTAAAACCAGCGCCAGTAATAAGAAAATTACTTCCTTGTTAGCTACCTACAGTATTATCATTTTAACCTTTTCACATCAAACTTGGCTATAAATCAGGTGATCGCGACGACAATCAGCTGTTGCGCCACCGCCTCGGTACAGCCGATCACGTTGCCAATGGTCCATCAGGCGACACCTGTACGTGAGGCATTACCGTCGCCAAAGCCTTGGCCCCGATTATTTTGTCACGCGTCAAATAAGTGTAATTCCTCAAAATATATGACTGGTGCGTGGCTCAGCTTTGAGGTCCAAGTTAATAATATGGAGAGACTCGATTGTTTGATGCTATTATAATTTTTCAGGGTTGAGTTAATTATTGTATGTAAGTGGCCAACGAATATTTTGCAACGTTTTAATCTATTCGTAGGAAACCCAGTCGACGCGTTTCGTTTAACTTCATCTTAATAAAACAACATGAAAACCAATCAGACGTTTTTAATATTTTTTTATAAACGGCCTAATACAATTAAATCCTCCTACCCCATAAACTGAATTACCTATATAATGAAATGGATGTAACATGGTGCTTGATTTGGAATGATAAATTAAATACACCCTCCTGTTTTTTATGAAACTTAAATACCACTTATTATGTTAAACGTTTAACAAAAAATGTTAATTCACACTTTATTAATTTAAATCTTAAAACTGAATCTGTAGCATTTGAGATTCAGAAAACAATGTCCCTCTCTTTCTAAAGTAAATACCAAAAAGTTCCACTTTGACATTTGTTCCAAAAATAAGTTTGTTTTACTTCCAAGGATGTGTCAGCCATATAATAAATAATATACTGCATTTCCGGCCCACAATTTATTCAATAACAGTTCTTGTTGCAATGTACTGCTAATATTTAGTTAAAGATTCTTTTCAAATTTTAACCACTCTTAAGAAGTAGCCAAAAGTATGAAATCCATGTACAGACATGATAATCGCCTGATATCTTTGAAAACCTCATCAGTATAGTTTTGCTATCAATTAACCATTATCAGCTTGAAAAGTCGTAGTTGAAAGTATTTATTAATAAATAAATTACTCTATGGTAATTACATTTGCATAAAACGCAGTTCTCGTATTCTTGTATTTCAAAACATGAATTTAATAGCGATTTCCCTGATTACCGAAAGAATATCATGCAGATTAGTCAAAACCAGCCAAAGATTAGGCTCGAAACCGTAAATTAAAACCCTTTTATTCTAACGCAAACAGAAAATAATTGGCGTAAATGATGTAACTTTGTTTTTTTTAAGTTCATTACATCAATAGTTATAGTAACTTTTCCTCACCATTCATTGAACATAATGTAAATCAAAATTGTTCTCATTAATGATTATACCATTCTCCAATTGATTTTGTAAAGCTTTAAGCATGGATTTTATGTATTAAAGGTAAAACTCCCTTAGCGTGTTCCTGAAAATTTTTCAACTTAAAGTATTAATTCCATTCTTTTAACCATAACGGAAGCATATATTCAAAATGTATTGAGTGTTATGATTTTAAGAAAGATTTTGTAAAACAAAAGCAAGGTTCCTTGACAAGGTAAGGCCTGTGGACGTGTTTGTTTGGTTGTTCAAAACGTTTTACTAAAACCACAGAGTAATCAAATATCTGGTTACTCTGTGCTAAAACACAAGAAGCGACCTTCGAACGCGACCGTAAAGAATTAATTGCTGTCTTGAAGCATTTAGACGTCAATGGAACGTAATTCTAAACAAATTCAAAAACCCGAATGAAAAGGCCCTCAGACATCACTGCGTATGAAGCATTTCAATTTCCTGTTCCATTGAAGAAATTCTCGGGAAAAAATGTAGAAACATATTTGGAGCGGGTAAACATTTTCCGGTGTGAAAGTATTTTTCTCCTTAAACGTACATAGATAATATATTTTGATGTAATATTGAAATAGGTACAAAGTCAAAATAATAAAACACGTATAATCAATCAGTAATTTTTAATGAAAAAATATGAATGAACAATCTAATTTTGTTAGTATTACCTTTCATTATTAGAAAGTAAAAGTTAAAACTATCAAGGTTCTAAACAGTATAAAAGCAAAAAAAATTATTTGGATTAGACCGTATTATTGAAGAATAAACATGTAAAATCGGAATTGGAGAAATTTAGTCAGTATTTATTTAATTATAAGTCGCATTGGAAAAAGTAAATTTATGTTAGGTTGAACTGTAACTGAACAGTGAGGTAATACCAGTTACAGCTTTTGGTGCTGGACATATGTAGCTTCAGGAAATACTTCGACATCCCACAGGAAATAACAAACTGATCGCGGTGCATCACCGGGTCTGGTGAAAGTAAATTGGTTTATTAACATTGCTTAACCGAGTTAAGTGCGAGGAAAACAGGAGCGTTCCGGCAATTATGTAAGACTTAAAGGTACATAATTTAGTTTAATGAAACTATATCGATGCTAAGAATGATCTGCTTTTGCTGATGCAGCCAAGAACATAACACACCTTTTTAATACTATTGGACATAAAATAAAAACAGTTGGGAGAATGACTGGCAGAAGAAAATTAATTCATATCTTGAGGTGTACTTTTAACATGACTACTTTCAAACAAACACCACAACACATATTATCATATATTTGAAATTAGTACAGTAACAGTAGTGTTAACATTCTATGTTTTAAACAATCATTAGACCAATATCCTATATGTTGACCACATCAAGCATTGAGAAGATACTTTTTACTATATCCCTCATGTAATAAGAAAGATTTAATAAATTTTGATAATATAATTTAGGGTTCTAACTAAAACACTAGAATAAGCCTTGCGATCTTATGAAAATAATGAAACTGACCTTTATCGATCTAAAAATAAATCTATCAAGACAAACATATCAAAAGTAAAGAATGTTACATTATTTCTTAAAATTAAAATAGGCTACTAGAGAATTATGGTTTTGATAATAGGACGTACAATTATAAATTCCATTGTTCAATTGATTCTATTAATTCGATTTATTATTGCTTACTGCATAAAAACCACTTCAGATTTAAGTTCAGTCGTTCAGGTTGAAGCGTATTAAACAATTTAATACCGAGAGTTTGAGATGTATTGACTTAAACAGAAAATCTTCTGGTAGGAAGTAAAAAACTCTTAGTTTAACTTGATCCAAAGAGTTTTTAGCTAATCATAAAATTAATATCGAATCAACTGTATGGGCGGACAGAGGCGGCAACCATATAAAAAGATAGCGATTTTTGTTTAAAATATTGCAAAATGGACAGCTAGATATATGTTTCTAATTAATTATTCCATTTTGTAAAAGATACATCACTAACTTTATGGATGCTCTTTTAGTCTACCATCAGATTAAGGGTGATATATAATTTTTCCCTATTCGAATTTTGTTGTCCAAAAACGAGGTTCAATTCTGTCAGCAAACACCACATGTGTTTGTACAAAAAAGGCGGTCCAATTGTCGTGTATTTCACAACCCTTAAATAACACCGTGTTACATGAAAACATCAACAAGTGGCAATCTGGCCTAATGCGGCTCCCTCCAAAAAGGCGCCCTCACGTGAATGAATCAGCTGACCGCAACGAGGATCAGCTGATTGCTGGGTCACGTGACCGGTGATGATACCGGGAGAAAGGTCCTCCAGTGATAAGGACCCCCCCCCTCCCCCTCGCACCGTGAGCCATGGACTTATATACTGAGGATGAACCCAAGATGGCCAGACAGTGTCTCGCTCACCATGAACGTAAGTACCTTCACTGGAACAAAATCTTTTTACGTATAAAAATAGTTATACTTTGCTGTTTGTCTTGCTTTTTACTTAACTATGTTTCACCCATTGGAGAAATATGACCGGCGAATTAGGGATACTCTATTTAAATTTTTCCAAGTGTAAATCTAAAGACATTTTACTGTGAATTTACTTAATCCAAGGAAAAAACACAAGACATGCCAGTCTATGCGCTTCACTAACTTTTGCCGTTCTTAAAACTCTTCGATAATTATCATCACAATCATGGTATAAGAAGAAGATTGTTTATATTGTCTACTGGAAAAGGAGATGTTTTTATCGTGCACTCGAAAAATTAAACAACAAATTTAAAATTCAACTTTAAATAATGAACATTAATTTTAAATCCCTGAATTAACTGCGAAACATCAACTATAACTAGCCCCTAATTGTCGGGTAAAAATAAAAATTGTAAAATAAAAATATTAAAATTTTTACCATCCATTTATATTATTTACATACCTAAACGTTGTATTACCAATTTTCTTTTTTTATTTTATTTCCATACATATAGGAAAACGTTTCCATTATGTTAGAAAATTCCTTAAAAAACAAAAATAATGAACTATTAAGGAGTGTTTGGCAGATGGAGGCTATTAAATCAGAAATTAAGTTCCCAGGAGTAAAATTTCTTGGAGATTAAAGACTGGCATATAATTCTCTTAAAAATGTCAAAAACACAGTTTGCATGGAAAGTTTTCTTAATATTTCTTAATTAACCACTTTAAAAAACGATATTTAAATATAAATTTAACTCAAGAGTTGAAAAAAATTAAGACGTTATTATGGTCGTTCCGTATTGAAAAAAATTATTCAAAATTTATGCATTAAAAAGGGGCAGCTGATTTAAAATTCATGAAGACACCTCAGATACGTCTGGAGGGGCGAAGGATCTGCGGGCCTTTGAGGTAATAGGGTGTCAGAGTTGACAAATCGTTCGCCGAAAACTACATTACTACCTGAGTGACTCAGCGTGTACCGTTAATGTATCAGTCATACATCAACTAAAGCACTAAAACAACAAAACAAAAGCGTAATTTCAAGAAATTTTCTGCCACTTCACTTAACAATGTTCACTTTAGGATTTGTAGATTTAACGTCGTCTAGGGTTGATCTTTAAACTGGTACGCATTACTTTTACCATTCTACAAAAGGAAGGGCGTATTTGTTTTTTTCAATTTTTTCGCAGAACAAGATACCCTCTGGATTGGAGCTTATTTCCAATAACAAGATTAATACTATGGTTAAAAAAGTCAGCGTTTCCTGAGGTATTACTTGTTGACCCATCAAACTCTATGCACTAACACGCTAAGAGAATCAATTTGCTCCCACTAAGAGAATCAATTTGGTTGGATTTCCCCTAGGGTTTTAACAGTCTTATTAAAAACCTCGAGCTAGTAATAGTTTATTCTATCATTATTTGTTTTCATCATACTGTCCCGAAAACAGCCGTTTTTAGTTCTCTAAATCGTACGCAAAATGATCGTTTTTGGATCACTTCGAATAGGAGTACTGAAAAAAATATGGTAAATTTTTCCGTACTCTAATGTCAAAATTTGTTTATCTTACGTTTGAAAGGTTGGACGATTTCTTAACTCATGTTTGTAAACAACTACCAGATGTGTAAATGACGATAACTATTTTGGATAACCTCAAAATCATGTAGTGCAATTTTTTAACGATTAAATGGTTATTTATACATAATGATGAAAATGGTTGTTCATCACTCGGAGCAAAAGTGTCTCCTTGGTACTCGATCGTATTTCCAAGCTCGGCTGCGCCTCGCCTGTAAATTACGATCTCGTACCAAAAAGAGCCACTTTCGCTCCTAGTAATGAAAACTGCTATTATATTACTTGCATCATAATGGAAAAAACTTGGAACAAAAAAGAGCACAGAACTCATTTAATTAAATAGGATTAGCCTAATTTGAAAAGTTAATACCTCGAACAATATATTTCTCTTAAAACACTTTTATTATAAAAAATTAAATTCACCAAAAGGAGTTTTTAAAATTAAGGGAATTAAGTAATATTCCTTTATTTTCTATCTCGAGCAAGCACATTGTTGGATTTTTCTTGATATTTCAGTCGCAAGAAATGTTAGGTCCACTTGAGCAGTATTTCTTAATTAAAAACATAAACTTTAGCGTGAGTTCCCCGTTTTATGTGACGGGTAAAATAAGCTTAGCACTGACCATTATTGCTCGTCATAATGTGAGCTTTACTAGCGACACAGACATACGATGAGATAAAATAAAGGTATTAAAAAAAGCGTTGTTGTCTGTAACGTAGCAGTTTGACCAAAACAGTTTTTTTTATGAAACTTACGGAAGTTTTCAAAATTTTATTTCAACCAGAAAAACATAATATTCAAACAAGGCAGTAGTCTTAACCGCGAGACATTTACTGGAAGAGGTGACTTTTCCGCCACGTAATTATGGGAAACAGATTGACTTTTTATATAGGATAACAGTGTTTAAATATTGAACAGTTTGAAAAGACAAAACTAGTCTGTATACATACATAAAATCAATATAAAATAGATTTGATCGATTGATAATTTTATTAAAACAAACAACTTTTATATATATATTCATGTTTTCCCTGCCCCGTCTTCAACGTTAAAGTAAATTCCGTGTAGTCATCAATGAATATGATTACTTACATTGGACATGGTGATGGGGTTACGGTCACGATATGTGTACGCTGCCACATTGGTGAAGTGTAGGGAGGGAGGTTATTGTATATTATTTATTTCAAAATATATTCCATTCCTCCTGTTTCCTTTTCCAACACTTATTACCCTAATCTCATTAAATCTTTAATTGATTCTCTAATTTTTAAAATTAGTCAAGAGTTTTGTATTGTGGATTTTTAATTTGTTTTCTTGTGGATGATTCATATTATTAAAATTCAAAAATCAAAACCAATGAAAAATAAAAGTCCAGTCAAATATGCCATTGTATCAGAACCGACAAATTTTGAGAGGCAAATGGAAAGCGCCGAGACTGAAGGATTCAGTACATATTCTACATTCCAACTGTTGAAATAAGACGACACAACCAATTGAACAGTGTAAAACGTTGTGTATTTGATTTTTTATCATGAAAACAACATTATTAATAATTCAAAAGATAAGAAATATAGAAAATTAGTTAGTCTCGTACCATTTTTACACGTTATCTATTATTTTAAGGACATTTTTAGTGGATATTGAAAGCGGACTCAATCTATCACATAAACAAATGATTGTAGAAATTACCTTTCAAATACAAAATTTAATTTGGTAACAGGAGGTTACCATAAGTGTTGCATAATTCGGTGGTTGTGAATATTTTGTTTCATCACACAAGCAGTTTTCTAGTTTTATTCTTTAATCAAACGCTGAATAAAAAACGTGTTCAGTTACGAAATTTTAGTGATAAAACCAAATTTTATTGGTCTATTCACAAAGGAATAGGAATGAATAACAATAAAAACTTGTCCCGCCTCCTCCCTCGTGGAGAAAGTGCATTCCTTGTGCATCTGGAGGTGCATCGAGGCGAGAGGTGCAAGTGCATCCCTCTCACACTGGGACGGAACAGGATGGTAGACACGGTAACTGCCAGTGTGCAGCTGTTGTGTAAAGCGGTACAATGAACAATACACGAGTGGCGTCACTAGCTCCCATGTTGATATAATACCCGTGGAAATATTTACACAACTACCAACTAATTAAACACCGGGTTGGGAAGGATTTGCTCCCTTTTGTTTCTGTTGATGATCGTAATTTTCGGCAATCAAGGCTTCGTTCCAGTTTTGTACATGTTACTTTGCGTGAATTTGACGGAAAACTGGTTAGTATTATTTTCAGATTATATTTCACATTACAAAAATATTCCTCACTTGTATTTTAAAATGGCAATCAGTCAACACTATAGAAGACTAAAAGCTTATTTGTGTGACATTTAATTTTTCAAAATTATTTTTATTTTAAAGAATTTCATTTCTGGACATTTAAATTCAAAACCTCGTTTTGAATGTGCCTAAATTAACCTTACAGGAATATATAGTATTCTATCATTATGATTTTGTAAATAAATAATGCGTTGACATAATTTATTAATTTCAAATATCTTAAAATTGGCGAAGAATTATCATCCTAAAGAAAATTAAAGATTAACAAGCAAACAATTAATTAGTTAGTCCAGTCAGACAGGGAATAAAAGGATACTTAGTAAAAAATAAAAGTAATACAAGCCTCATTTCCTTTCTTGGTTTTGAGTACATCCATTCCAAGAAAGATTGTGAGAATAAGAATTAAAATAATGCTTATTCCGTTCCCACTCATAACCCCACTGCATGTGGAATATTGTTGATCTAATGGTAATGTGCATATGTGTTGCCATTTACCAACAAAACTCTCGACTGAAGATTATGATCTTACTGTTTATACCAAGTTTTCAACTTTAATATTTTTTGGGCTCTTTGGTTTCATTGCTTTTGATTTTTCAAGCAGATTCGCAAGGCAATAGGATAATGTTTTTCAGGTAGTACTTTACTTATTTAATAGTATTAAAAAAAATTGATTCAACGGGGGGCGTGCAGACTGGGTGATAACTAAACTATGAAATTGAAAAATATCTTATAAAGGTTATGAGAAATCTTTTATGGGAAGTTTCTGAAATTATTTAAAATTGTGTACAGGAACCATCTAACGTCGAATGCAACTTAATTCTGTGAAATTTCTAATAAGTTATTATGTAGGTTCTACTGTTTAATCCAGATTACCTATTCTATGGAACAGCGATCGTTGTTTCCATTAAGAGGTTTTTAAGAGGTTTATCGGGCAAATTATTATTTATATATTGAGTTTCCCTTTCCAACCCCTCCACCCACCAGAAAGGGGCCAAAAAGGGACGAAATACCATTAAATTAAAACCCAAAACTGTAAGCTCAAAGGTTAAGTCTTCTGGTGTAAGCAGTGAGTCTAGGGTATCCATACACTATAACGTCTAAAGAGTAAGACGCTAAGGTAATTACTCTAATCGTAAGGTAAAACATTACATGATATAACTGCCCTACAAAATAACAGAATACACTTGGTGCATTATATCTTGACCCTTGGCCTAGTCCATTGCTGGAGCTGTTAGATATTGTTTATTGTCAATGATTTTGGACAACAAACAATATAAAACCAAATTTCTACAAACATCAACAGTATTATGTTTACAAATGACAATTAAGATATATACTGACAGCTGTTGGAAAATGATAAAACGTCAGGCTAGTACAACTTTGCGTATCAGCTGTGGTCTCCTGATGATTGTACTCCACTCCAATTGCTTCATGTGTAAAGGGTTCCCAAGTGTCAAGATATAATGCGCCAAGTGTAAATAGTAATTTGTATCATAGTTTAACACTAGAGGGACTTTAAATATCAGAGTCCAATATTTTCCTAGGGATATTATTTTTCTATTGATAGAATTCAATTGCGAACGTAAAATTCAAAGTTATGAACTGTTTTTACAAATGAATGTAATAATTATTATTCACAACAATACATCCAAACAACCTACGCCGACGGAGGGAAATAATTCAACCACGGTTGGGGGATTTAGTTCCGGGACGTTTGCAGCCATGAATGATGGATACTGATCCAGCTGTCAAACTCAGCTGTTTTAACATGTGACTAAATATTACACGTCAAATCTGACCCTTACACCACACTCGAATGAGGAAATTTTATCTATCTGCCACCTACCGGCATAGGAGTACTTTCAACGTCTAGCAACCCCATATATTTGTTTTGTCGTCAACAAATTGGAAGCCTTTCTTTTAATTATTGACATCGATCATTGAATCTAAAGCAACTGACACTACTCACTTTGCTGCGCCATAAACAGAAGCAAGTGCAATACAATTTTTACGAAAATGTAAAGCAAATTCATATTTACTAGTTTTAAGTATAAATAAAATGTAAATTAAAAAGCAAACTTTTCAAATCACGTGAACTAGACTAATGAGAAAAGCTATAATTTCTGTGCTTAAAAATATATGATAATCATCATAAGTACAATACAATAATAATTACAACTATTATAAATAATCTTAAATTATCACAAACTGTTTTTCCTTCTTCCTGAAAACTATTTCGTCTTTGTTTTCAAAAAGCTAAATATTAAATAAGCACTCGTGCATTTATACATACGAGGAAACATAGTTAATTTAACAGTGTATATTAATACTACCTACTCTAAATTTAGGTGGAATACATTAGCATTTTTATGATGAAGAGTTAGTTATCTTAGGTACAATTGAAAGAAAGATTGGCAACAGTATAAATTTATGAAGATTCTAACGAAGGTTTTAGAACAAAAGGTTCGATGGTCAGGGACTTGCAAACAGTGTCATTCTTCACTCAAGGCGTTCGATAAACTATTTGAAGCGATAGTCAATTATTAAAAGTCAACAATTAGTAAAAGTCAGAAATGCATTAAAAAAAGTGTAACATTAAGTGATGAATTAAATAAGTCAAACAATAAAATACAGATGTACAATAAAAATAAATTATTACAGATTTAGAGTTTTGTTTTTAACATATCTTATTTAAGTTTTTTTATACAGTATATAAATTTGTTTTATATGAAGATATAAATATAGCACACATGAGGGTCAAGGATGTTCCAAATGTATTATTACGTTTGCTAAGTTTCCTAATGTTTTCGTGATGTAGCACTTGATATTTCCTGGGGCTACTTTCACTAATCCTAACCTTTGCAGCTCCAATAACAGTTATTAAGCTGATATCTGCAATGGCAAATGGCGGGATGGAACTGTTGTATATATTAAATCTAAGTCACTAATGTTTAATGTAGTTTTCTTATGTTTATTTTTAAGAACTCTTGACTTTAAATACATGAAATGAAATATTATTATTAGTTTCTGAATCCTATGTTTTATCATGAATATTTTGTGTCAAAGCTTACAGATTAAATTATTGAATTTTTGTTGAGCATAACATATGTTTATTTATATTTTCTATAGCTTTTATAAATGTTTCGAGTGCTTGGTTTTCATTTAAAATGAATAATGGAAACCTGAACTAACAAAATTTCCAGCGACAGGAACTATTGAACATTTTTTATCGTTTCGTAGGTTCACTATGCCATATTTTAACATTTAAACTTTTATCTAATTACAGTACTCGGATTGATAACTGTGAATAGTAGACTTTAATGATTGAAGGTGAGGAGATCAGTTAAAACTTAGCTAAGCATTTACGAAATACTTTTTGTTTCCAGTGTTTCTGTGTGGGCGTGGTTTTGCTGGTAGCGTTAGCTGAAGTCCACTCCGGTGAGTATGGAGATAATGAATTTTACAGTTTACAAATATCCATTTAGTCTCTGTACGTATAACAAGCAATGTATATTAAAACGGAGCATATCTCGGATTCATCAGTACCCGCTTATAGAATTGTATAATTTTACTTTAAAGTTAACTTTTCCTTGATTGCCAGTCGTTTGTGGAATACGAAAATAGCAAATATAAACCTGTACTCTGTACACAACGCTAAATAGTCCCGTATGATTAGACTCAAGACTACACAAAGTAAATAAAGAATACTTTTAACTTTTTAGGTGTAAAATTTACATCCACAGTCAAATTTTTTATCTATAATCTATCAAATAAATAAATTGGTGTTGATTTACTCTAAAGCGGTCATTTTGTATACGAAATGATAAACAAAACGAGTCCAATAAACTGGATAGTTAAAAGAATAATGCTGCCCAACGATGCGCCTTTTCATTTCCAGCTAAAAGCGTTTATATTCACTTAACGAGCTTAAGTCAGCAATAACTCCAGATTATTTTCGTTATCTCGAAAGTCAATGTCAGTTCCCAAAGTGAATTATATTTGAGCTTTCAAAGCCAGTCACAGTAATGTTAATATGGGATCATGTAAGTCAAGCATTTGGGATCAGTATTATATAGCTTTTATCTACAGATTGAAAGATTAGTAAAAATATCGAGCTATTTACTAGTTTACAAGTGCCTACAAGTTTGTTTACCATAAATGAATACAATACGATTTGTGAGGTTAAGTGGGGTCCAACAAAATACACTTTATTCAAACTGCACTCATAATTTATATTATCCTTATTCTCAAACCTTTATTTACATACCTACAAACCTCAGACATAGACCACAAAATCAGTCAAAGGCCTTACATGCAGATGAAATATATACAATACATACTAAAAAAGAAACCAACCTAAAACTATTCCAAAATAAAAATACATTATTTTGCTAACTAAACAATAATTTATGGTTTAATCAGATTTTTCATGAAATGTTGAGTTTTAATGCACCAAATAACATTTAAATTTCATTAAATAAATAAAAATAAATATAAGGTTCACTCGATAATTACTAAATCTCGGAAATCACGGCGAGCAACCATCCTTATGGTGCTAAAAACATCTTACCCAGGCCCGAATTGCACGATAAATTCTCGCTGGAAGCAATAAGCCTAATGTAAGCTTTTAAAGATGTTGGGAAGACGAACGTCGCGCCCGCCTCGGCTAATGGTAGGTGGGATGGATGGAGGCGGTGCTGAGTGTCTGCTGCCGCCACTGGGGGCGGGCGTGAGCAGTTATACTGTGGGGAACTGGTTGGTAATGAATAAAAACCAGTGGTTCATTTTGCGATTGTACAAAGAATGAGTACGTTTACTGGCACGAACAATACGGTACAAATGCGCTTCTTTATGTCGGGATGATTTTATGTTTGGAGAGTTTTTAACTTGAGAAGGGGGGACGGTTAACCTTCCTGTATTGGTTAAGTAACAACCTTTAGAATAGTTATTTTTGGTTGGTTACAAAGGACATTACTCAGGATAAAAGAGTTTTCAAGTTAATCTTCAGTTTAAGAAGCGTACTCGAGATCCATATTCCATTAAGTAAATGCACTAGCAGTAGCCAAGCTACCATTAGGTTTGCTGCCGCATTGGTTTGGCGAGAAACTTTTGGGTCTTAGATTAAATATAAATATAATTATAAAATTTATAAAATCAATAAGCTTGGTTTTCTCAGTCAGTTTGAATAGAAAAATGTTTGGATTATAGAAGTTTGAGAACTATTGCCATTTTCAGAGCCTTATGATTTCGTACAATATAGAGATCTGAAGATGGCAATAATGATAAACTACAGACACAATTTCAATTATGATTTAGGTATAATAGGTATGTAAAACCAAGTTAGCTCAAATACAATTCAACAACTTAACACAAATATGAAGAAAAAATAGTCTTTTCCTAGTCCACAATTCACATAACACATACTTCACCTTACACATAACAACGCTATCAAACGACGCGTAAAGCACGTAAAATATTCCAATATGAGCAAATGCAATTCTCACGATGACGTGGTGCAACAGGCGGTCGGCCAGAGGTCAGGGAAGGTCACCGGGGTCACCGAGGTCACGGGGGAGGGAGATGGCTCAGTTACCGTAACTTTCACCCGCGGATTGTTGGGTAACAGGTCGCTCGGTCAATGGTTGATCGTTACTTCCATTGACCGCTTCTGACCGTACTACTTTCCTGGAATGATTCCAGGGGAAGATTTCATAATTTTAATTATACTTCATTATCGGTGGCTTGCGTTGGATTTAAGGTGTGTATGATGATGAGATGATGCAACGATCAGCTGTTTACTTCCCAGGACAATTTACAGCGTGATATTTAAATTTATTTTTGCTTTGAAATAATTTGTGTTGTATCTTAATCGTTTATGTAAAGTTTCATTAGTTGTACATCTTATTTAGAGGGTGAATAGCACTTTTTAATCACGCTGCAAGAGTTTGTGATCGAAAAGACAACAAACTTTGCTATCCTGAGAAAAGTAATAAGAAGACAGTAATAATTTGCATTTTCAGCCGACCACCGCCGGCCAGAGTGGCCATTCTGCTATTGATTAATGATCCGCCTAATGAATTTGTTGGTATTAGCCATAACAAGGGTGCATAAATCATCTTGCTCTTATTGCAATCATTATTCATTCGTTTTAGCCCATAATACCGGTACAATGTTGCGTCTTTATTGAGAAATTGATCATTGTTAATTCTTTTTAAGATAATTTATAAACTTAATAATAAATATAGTTTAAATAATCTTGCCAATAACGATCATTTGAGTTAAGTGTATATGGGGAAACTAATAATTTAAGCGCTATAGAGACACCAAAAAGATACCCACTCAAGCTGATGCTCCAATTGAGCATCTATTTTTAACTTTTAAGTTATTTTTAATTGTACAGTATGATATAATGAAAGTTAAAGTTTGGCTGATCTAATCAATAACAAATATAGAAATTGGTTTTATACTTCTAGGCAATACAGTTTTGTTTGAATTCAAAATCTGTGCTGCAGTTACTCCTGTAATAACATTCTCATTGGTTGTAAGGGGGGTTATTTTTCTTAGTATGTCTCAAAATATTCTCTCTCATTTAATTCAGTTAGGTTATCGCCTTCACATCTATTCGTTTTTCAAAAAACTCTTTACTTCTTTATAGGATCCCTAGTTCATACTGCTTGCGGCCTATTACACTGCATACATGTTTAGTCGTGATATATACTCATAGGCTAACGCTCCTAATTGTCCATTTGTATGAAATTAAGTCCTGTAATACTTGAAGGAGAAATTCTAATCCTATTTTCTCGCCTGTGGTGCTGTAGGCTACATCAGCCGGGGCTGGAGTAGCGGCGGGGGCGGCGGCTGGAGCGGCGGCGGCGGCGGGGGCGGCGGCTGGAAACCCAGTGGCGGCTGGAGCAGTGGAGGTGGGTGACAAATTATTCTTTATTTCAAAGTCTATGTGTATTTTGAAATTTACATAAACACGCCTTCCTATGAAATATACTGCAATCAAAAAGAGGGAATTTCAGGAAAAGAAAGATAGCTTGCCAGATAGAAGCAAAGGTTAGTGGTGGTGGTTGGTCTGGTTGTGATTAGCCACTTTCTCCTCTGAAGGCATACATAACCGCTACCAAGACATCTTCTGGGTTTGAAGGCCAGTGGAAGAGTTCTTAGGGTCACAGGACAAGATCCACCACCAAGAGACTACCTCGCAGATTTTACCCTAGAACATACCGCTCATCAGATGGGTTTCAACCATCGAGATGTCGTCTTCCGTCCAAATGGACAACGAGAAAAATCAGGGCCTCTATCTCGAGAAAAATACGAGACTTGAAGTTTTTGGAGAAATGGGAAGGACTTAAAGTGGAGAAAAAACTAGGCTAATTAAAATGTACACAAAACAGGTTACTTTCATTGCATCCTGGTCAATAGTCGTCCTATAGCGTAGACGAGTAGGATGAAGGATCAGTCTTATATCATCAGTAAAGTATAAACGTCTTATTAAATAATTCTAATAGAGATTTAATCCATTCTTATAGGTGGAGGCGGAGGCTGGAAGAGCGGAGGAGGAGGTGGAGGCGGATGGAGCGGCGGCGGTGGCGGCGGAGGCTATGGAGGTGGCGGAGGCGGCGGTAAGCCGACCATCATCAAGATCATCTACCTGAACAGCGGAGGCGGCGGCGGCGGAGGCGGCTACGGCGGCGGTGGACACGGAGGCGGCGGTGGCGGATACGGCGGTGGCGGACACGGAGGCGGCGGCGGCGGATATGGAGGCGGCGGTGGTTGGAAGAGCGGCGGAGGCGGCGGCGGATGGAAACCCAGTGGCGGTTGGAGTTCAGGCGGAGGCGGTGGTTATGGAGGCGGCGGTGGCGGATGGAGTTCTGGCGGCGGATCCAGCGGATGGTCGTCAGGAGGAAGTGGAGGTGCGATTTTCTGTGGAAAACAAAAAAGATGAGACCACAATTTGGAATCAAAAGTTGTCGTAGATTAGATTACCATTAAGACGCAGTCCACGATATTTTAAGGCAAATATGAGAGAAGGATGAGTGTAGGATGGTTGTATCGCGATTTTAGAGTAGGATAATCGATTGTTGTCAGGATACAAGCCATTTTTCCTATAGCATTTATCTGGTCCTTCTAAATCAGAGAGGGCGCTGATTTACAATGTTTTGTATTGGCTATCACACAAAGTAGTCATTCATCTTCAGCACTAGAGACCACAGTTTATGGATAAACATGGTATCCCAGATTTCTAAATTATACATGAAAATATAGTTTGCCCCGTTGATCTGAAGATGTTGCCTCCTATAATCGAATTTTGGTAACTCTGGTAATGTTTTCTATGATTGAGCTGACTAACTATTCAAAATTAACCTCTGAGAACCGCGCTTATTTATTCCAAAATAAGACACTCAAGTCCTCCCAGCTTTGCACTCCTCAGACTCAGCCATGTAACAGAGCTCCAAATAAACGGTGACATGGGTGGCACAGTTGCGTCACAGATCCATAACAACCGTGACAAAACACGTTACTGCCCGGAAACTGATCCGCAGGAACGGAGAAAGTGGGAAGGGGAAGGTGTGGGAACAATACTTACTCTTCCTCTCCCTTTTGGTTCCGGTAGATGGGTTTTATGACTATTCCCGTCACTTCAGCGATTATGCTAAACATTAAATAAATGCGTCGAAATCACCCGAGGTCGCACATCCTGAGGTAAAAGTCACCGGTCTTCCTTGGCCGTAAAGCCCTCGGGATGTTACAGTCGTTAAATACCTTTGATTGTGATTAAATGGGCATTATTACATACGGCCTATGTAGTAATCATCTGGTGCTTACATGTCCCTTCTGCAATCCTGATGTGTAGAATTGCACTCCGGTATGTCTTAATTTGTACAGTTTCAAGAGAGGAATCTTCAATCACCATTAGTTGAGGATTTTTAAAGCTTAAAATGGAAGAGGTTGTATAGTTTTGTACTTACGAGTTTTGAACATTAATTTTGCTCAAAAATTATCTGAACAGCAGGTCTACAACATTTAAATATTTTCAGTCTGTCAAAATTGACGTACAAACTACTGAAAAAAAAGAAAAATGAAAATTTACACCTGGCAACAGACACAAGGGAGTTTGCACTCAAGGGTAAAATGATAAAGTAAATAAAATTTACTAATTAAATAAACATTTAATGTACCATGCTCTTAAGCCAGCAACGCAGGAAGCAGGAAGGGTTGAACCTCCCTTTTCACATCTGAATTCCAAAAATGACGTTTTCTAAGAAGGTTTCAATTTTAAATGTTATCTAAATTTAAACTTGGAGGTGTTTTCGTATAAGACAATGATGATTTATCAATGCGTTGTTGTTAATATTTGGTTACTTTGTAGGAGGCTGGTGGGACGACTAGAACCTAGCACCTCACGACTGGAGGAGTCTCCTCAGTGAACATCATGTTACCATCGCACCCTCACCTCAAGCACCTGCCAAACATTAATGTACAGTGTAAATTAAATGTAAAGTTTTGTAAGATTACATGTGTGGTATTACATAGTTCCTGAACCACCTGAGGATACTTTTAAATAGATATCAATAATTTACGTATGAAGATCGTGATTTGAATATTGCCATGACAATAAAGTCCTTTTGAACACACAAACAACAAAGTACTTGTACAAAAATATATTTAATGAACAAACAATGCAATGTTAGTTTTAAATCAAAGTATTATAGAATAGATTAAATATAACGTTATGGTACTAAAGGATCACTACCAAATACTCTTCCATCAATAATTGTATCCAATCAATTTTAGATGTAACCTATTATTTGAAGTTTCAGTCAGTTTTCATTATTCTTCCTCTTCAGCCAACTAATATTTAAACTTAAAAGTACAGGCTTGTTACAAAAAAGTAATAACACCAAAATGGAACAGAATGTTTCGATCTGTGTAAAGTGTAATTGCCAATCAACACTTAACAAGGAAGGCTATTGGCCGTTGGGCAGACGTTATTGGTGCCGAGTGATGGTAAATATAGACCGTGAAAAGAGTGCAAACAACTGTCCTATTCTGTACAAATTGATAATTGGAACGTAAGAGTTTAACTGACTAATGGGAATAAAAATTGGGAAAGGACCTGTAAACGATATAATTTATCATGTATGAGACAAACGTAATGAACTATTCAAAATCTATAAAAAAATCTTAGTCTGTGTCTAGATGAATTAAAAAATGGATGAGTTTCAGCATCTTTATATAAATAATAAAAAAATATTCAAACACAATATTAGTTAGTTAATTAGTTCATCAATTTGAACATATACTTGCAGATTGTAAATTTTTAGTAGTATAAAGGGAAACTTTTATTCAATCCCAATCTCTTTAAACATTAAATTTCGAGCTATATTGAAAGCTTTCCAATAATATTTGAATATATATTATATATTTAAATATTCAAGAGCATCTTTTTGCTATAATATTGTGAGTGTTTGGTTGCTGACTGGTGTACATTTACAACAACTGGCACTGTGCTTTGGTGTTGTCAAACTCCTATAAACTTTTTCATAAACAAAAACACACTATGAAATAAACAACGGGACCAGTACCAGTTAAGGCGGTTTAGAAAGTCAGCTGCTGGCTAAACTAGCGTTTACTTTTTTTGTGTAGTCAATCTACTATAGACAATATGTTAATATAGAAAAACACAAATTTCAAATTTACTCGTAAAAGGCACTGAAAACACAAACAAAGATTTCACAGTTCAAGAAAAACATTTCGGCAGAGTTTTAGCAGACGATTTTGACGAGTTTACAGTTTTTCCCGCCTTATTTCGTAATGCCAATTAAAAATAAATCTGTCTCACCAAGCCAGCAACAACCCGGGGTCACTGTGCAGCCGCCGCGCCGCGCCGTGTCACTCCGATGATGTTTCGCTCTCCACGCTTCGTCGGGTCTGAAACCAATTAACGTTTTCATGATTTTACCTGAAGGTATCCAACAAAAACTGTCCAAAATTACATACAGTAATGTTGGATTCTCATAGGTTAAGCATACTTTCAACGATCTTTTTTTTAACAAAAGCATGATATTGTTTTAACAAATTTCTACTCTAGAAGTTGACTATTAATCAATGCAGGAAAGTTATGTCTAATAAAGCACTAGAGTTACGGCCAAAAACGTTGGTTCATATGAAATATCTACTATTAGAAACGTTTTAAATTGTCAATAAAACAATACATTATTAATTTAATTAATTCTCTTTCAGATTACACCATCAAAAACGCAATCATGGAGTTTACAAAGTTTAATAGTGTTTTATGTTAAAATACCCCCGTTGCAGCAGACCTGCATACTCAGCGAATTTCCAGTACAAAACAAAATATTTCAATCCAACATAGCGAGATTTTACAGGTTTTTGAAAGCTCCATAAGAATAACATGGGGAATGAGTATGCAGGTTTGCTGCTACGGGTATATTAAAACTGGGTGGTTTTAATTCAATATTTAGTAGATCTAAACTAGAAGAAGCCACTTACCAAGTTTTATCAAGATGTGTTGAGAAATAAGCGAGATATAGAATTTTACTTATTTCCCATAAGGTTAACATTGGGACAACGTACTGTGTTTACCACTTTCAATATCTCGGTAACCAATGGACATAGAGCAGTGATTCAAATACTAAATTGTTTGTTTTTTTGAGCTGAATTCAATGGTGCCAACAAAAATTCGATTATTTTTATTTTTCTATGTAAAAAACTCAAAAAACCCATTTTTGGGGGGGTTTACCCCCCTTTACCCCCCCCTTCCGGTTGTCGGATTGGGCTGGATTACGAACTCGTCCGAATAATTACTACTTTACACATCCATGCCAAATTTCATTAAGATTGGACCATTTTTACGCGAGTTATCGTGCTTAAAGACACATATATATATATATAGAGATATATATATATATATATATATAGATATATATATATATATAGATATATATATATTTATGAAAATGAACGAATAGTGTTTTTTGCTTCTGGGGGCCCCAAAACGAAAAGTTATCATGATCTCGGGCTTAGGTCTTACCATGAGTACTACGATAACAGCTTCTTCCCTATAGGGGAAATTCGCTAAAAGAGGGTGGAAGGTCTAATTATTTAGGCCTATCTACTGTGGCAAACACCGTCCATCGACTGATGAACCTTTGTCTACGTCAAATGGACTTCGACTTCAAACAACTGATTGGAGCTGGAATTCTACCGCTGGTTGCAAGAGTATCTGTTTAAAATATCGACTTGCTTCTTTTAATAATGTTGGGTAAGATGTGAAACGCAAAACACCTCGGCTATCAGCTATGGCGGCTTAGAATTATTTTGGACAGTTTGGAAGCTTTTGATTTACAAACTCTAATTATGTAACAATTTATTATTTGATTGAGATATAAGAAAACCACTTCATTTCAACCACTTTTTTAAATTCGTCTTTTAAGTTTGCTGGGGGTAAAAGTTCAATCCAAGCTGAGAATTCCCAATGTCTATGGAAGACTATTTTTATGATGTAAACCTGCTAAACCTTTAACCTGCGTTTTTTGAATAAGTTAGTCATGTCACGGTGTCGAATTGTAAAGGTTAAGCTTAACTTCATAATTACTATTACTTAGCCTTTCATTTTTTGCTATGAACTGAATAAATATTTAAGTTTTTGTTAACAGTTTTATTACTATTGTAATGAACTAAGAGTGAAAAGGTGATACTGTGATCTTACATTTCATGCAGTTGTTATTTTATAATAAATCAATAATAGCGGAAACCTTTCATTTGCACAGTTTTCCATATTTTGTTTCAGTCTGAGATGTTCAAGATAGGCAGTTTAACTATCATTAAATTTAAAATAACAATACTTCACGCAATGAATGTTTACAGTTTAAACTTATCAGTTATAATACAAGGGGATGTGAAGTAAGGGCAAAGGTGGCTGAGGAAATGTAAAAGTGGTATAAAAGTTAAGTATAATATATTATTATAAAATCGTAAATCTCATGTGTGGAATGTGCCTCGGGACGACGGACACAGCTTTACTGCCGAGCATAAAACATGTCTAACTGCCAGAACCGTTAGTGGAAGGTTAGTCAAGAAAATATGCTTTAAATCTTTTGTATTATGTTCTTATATTTTACAGAAAATTATTTCTTTTAATTTTGTTTGACGTGTTAACTGTCAGTAATTAGAAGCAAGCCTTGTTTTGTGAGTACCGGCGCGTCGAAAAATAACTCTATAATATAATTCGAGACAATCTGTAATGAACAACCTTTGATGGACGGTTTTGAAGCGTCTCATTGATTCCTGGAAACCCTGTTGTTTATTTTGCGACCGAATGTACGTCATGTCGTGTTGCCTGTCTATGACACAACGCCACACGCTCGTTTAAACCTCGCAAGGCATTTTTGGCTGAAGTATTGCTCTGCCATCTAGTTGGTTAAAAAATTAACTTTGGTTAATTATTATCAATGAGATTGATAGTATACAATCTTAAGGGGATCTGAGATCAGAGGAAGGTTATTAAAGGACAAAGTCTAAGTTCAAAGAATATTCGTCCTAATATATACTAGTCCTAGTTCTAGCAATTTAATTTAACCAAGTACAGTCGACTAAATATTGCAAATTTTAAATATATATATATATATATATATATATATATATATATATATATATATATATGTTAAACGTCACTACTTTTGATTACTCAACGTAATATGTTCATTATGACAGTGTTGACTTGGAGGTGTTAGATCACTTTCATGTTTACTTGAGCTTAACTGCTTGTTGTGCAAATACCTCCGAAGCTCCAGGCCTTTCCACCTAGTTGGTGATGATTTATCAGTAGAGGGTCTAAAAACCATGACGATTTGATGTACGCGTACTAACTGCCGCATGTAGTTATTTCATGGTCAAGGGGTGTTTACCTACTACTCGGACCAACCAACTCGGATTGGTAACTTTAATGCTATATTTTAATCAAGTATACACTCGCAAGGGACACTCGCCTCCTTAGTAGGCAGTATGATAACCAATAAATCACGGACTAATCGTGACACATAAACTAATAGCCAAATTTGGTCTTTTTTGTAAAGCACTTTAATCATAATTATTCAAAAGTCTTTAAAATCCACTTAGTTAAAGTTAACTTCATTTTGGTTAAATGATATTTAAATAATATTCGAAGGAATGACTTCAGATGCCTCAAGGAGGCCTTCAGATCTACTTGATAAGAAACTTTGTAAAAATATGGTTGCGCTATATAAACATTATATATATTGTTTTTTTGGACTTCTAATAGTTACTATTAGAAGTCCAAAAAACAAGAAACTCTTAATAGAACAAAAAACAAATATAACAACTTTGTACGATTTGACGATTGCAATTTGAATTACCAGCCAATGATGTGCTGTAAACAAACTTGATATAGAACCACATACACCGGAGCAAGCGGAGTGCCTTGAACTGACAGACTTGTACGGCTTTACAGGCCAACGTAAAACACGTTTAACTGCCCTTACCGTTCACGGTCAGGCGAGTCGTGAAAATGACTTTTATTTCTGAACTATAACCTTTAAGGAACTTTTCCGTTAATTCACCTCAATTGTTAATTTACCCCTGAAGCTTTTTAAGGATGAAAGTGGTCGATCTGATAAATTTGGACTTAGTAGAATCATTACATATATATGTTAAGTAAGCCTCCCAGTTGAAAATTAAAAAATACTCATAAGTCGGTAAAGCTGAATGCAGTACAACATGCACTGAGCTATCTCAGCTTGCTACAGAGGACATAAATCACTTCCCACCGACCCAAGTTTCCGTTCATTATTGCTTTATTTGCTTTCTCTTCTTATATTGAGGAGCCCTTTGAGACGCTTTTTAGCGTGTTCCTTGGCAACCATTGCATCCATGTTAGTTGGGTTCTTTTCTTAGTACTTCAAATCTAGTTTTTTATCTAGAAATAGAAGTATTAAGTTGGAGTACCTGGTCAAAATCTCCTTCATTTAGGTGTTTCAAAAACGAATATAGTTGAAGGATAATTAAGTGACTTATGAATAGGATTAATTTGAAAGTCACGGTATTAGCCATTGGTTTTATTTGCATTTTGCTAGAGCACATTTTACAGAAACTTATAAAAGAATCGCGTTCCTGAGCTGTACTTACAATCAGTCATAAACGTCATTCATAGTTTGCAGTTGTTCGCTCTCTTTCAATTTCACTGAGGACGTGTCCAGTAGTTTATAGCCCAGCGAACGGTCGGAGCAGTTGTTCAACGTTTAACATAAGCGTCCGACGTCTTTAAGTGCCCGCTTTAGTTATAATGATTTCCGTTTTTTAAACTCATTATTTATTTCTTCCTCCTTTGTAAATGTAAAACGGTAAAAACAATGTTTGAACGTTAACTGTTTTTTTCGTTTTATATCATAATATATAACATAAATTAATTTGGGAATATTTAATTACCGGACACACTCAAAACAAAACTAACGAAATATAAAATTACTGGCTGACCTATATATTCTTGATTGAAAACTGAGTGTCCACTGCGTTTTAAGTCTATCAATCCTAAGAGTTTAACCCTAGTATATATTTATGTTTAGTTTAATCGTGTGTGAATATAAATATATATGTTCAAATAAATTATTTGTAAGCGCCAAATCTTTTTTAAAAACTTGGCTTTAAAAGATTAAAACTAAATAATTTAATCATGTTTGTGGGACTATGTTCAAAATTTGCCTAGTCATTATCGTTTTATTAATAAATTTATTTTCAATAATTCAACCACTCGCACTCATTAATTTGTCCAACATGACAAATCTAGACATTCAAGTACATATATGTACCATGTCAAAAATAATTTTAGAAAACCACCCTTCTATTATAAGTCTATTGAACAAGTACGAAATTACTTAAATTTTATTTCATAAAACTTCATTATAATAATGTTTATAGAATTAATTTCACAGTTTTGTCTTTAATGAAAGAATTTATGCCTTCAATCGCAGCCCAACGACTGCAGTAGACATTAATTTCAACGAGACACATCGCACACAATGGCTGTAGCAGTTAAGTACATCCGGCCCTAATCAGCTGTTTGACGTCGAATTCCTTTTGACGTAAACGAAGGCTCATAATTTTGATGGCAAACAAAGGCTCGAGACCGTAGATTAATCGACAAATAGGAATCGCCTTCAGCTCTAAATTCAACCAGAAAATATTTGGGTTTAGTTTTTACTCATTGCTTCAATTAAACGTGATTGTATTTGTTTACGTTTGTTGTGTTCTGTATCTATCGTGGCAACTCATAAAGCCCAATTTTTCCAAAAACATAAAATTATTTTTAAGTTCTTAAAAACTGTTGTAAATTATAATGGGATTGTGCAAATCCACAGGAAAGTATTTTCCAAAAAGATTTTTCTCAAGCTGCACACAACCGAGAATAAAGGATCACAACAATCGTGCTTGTATAATAATATACCGAAGATATCTTTAACATCCAATGTTAACATTTGTTAAAATTTTTCAAATTAGATAGAATTTAAGCCTTTTAATTTTTATGTATTGTGCTTCTAAATCAATTACAGTCTCTATAAGGTACAAACCCTTAAAAAAATCAATTCTAAAAGGCCTGGTTGTCAACCGTTGCCTGATTTGGTTTTTAAAAGATTTTGCGCATTTTGGTATATCTAACAAATATTCATGCCATCGTCAAGGTTTTTTTGACAAACCATTTGGGGAAGGAGTTGATTATACAGAGAATCTGGTGATGGCATAAACATGCCGAAATACGTAAAATCCTTTAAGGACCTAACCAAGATCATCGGCGGACTATAAGGTATATTAACCTTTATAGAGTTTTTTTTAAGGTTTAGTTCTACTAAAATTATCGTATAAAAATGCGATTGTGATTAAAAATCGTTTATTACTACTTTGAAGGTTGATAAAACGTTTTTATATAAAAACTGTAATAACATGGGAATTTATCGTTGGATAACTCCAGGTAAAATAATTTGAACGTTAATTGGTTTCGGTCCCAGTGAGGCGTGAAGAACGAAACATCATCGGAGCGACAGCGCGACGCCATGACAGGTAAACAACGTAACTGTTGGGTCGGGTAAAACGGAGGTAGATATTGAAGTTTTATATTTCATATTGTATGTGTATGGGAACGAAAATAAGTATTTTACGTTCCCGTCCCTTGTTTAAATAATTAAAAACTAAAAATTTGTATTGAGAGTTCGATTATTTACTTTTTATATAATATAGCTAAAAACATTGCAATGAAATATTTATTTTTTTTAAATTTTGAACACTCGCCAAATTAGTGTTAAGATAACCGGTATCAATTTGCAAAGAGTAGTATTCCTGGGAATACATAACCGGATTAGTAGTTTTATTTCCATTTATTGCTTAAAATATTAAAAACCCCTGCAAAAATATTTACTAGAAAAAATGTGTGCACTTAATAGTTATTCATCTTCTTTATTCATATAAATAACAAGTAACCTAAAAAACCCACCATATAACATTTACAAAATATTTCTAATGTTAAAATTCTACTTTATAGAGTAAAATATTTTTTATTTTCTTAATCACTCTTCAGATTTATAATTTAAATTTGCTTTAAAAAGGTTTACAAAATGATTAAAATATTTAGTGTTTTACGCCACGTTCCAGGAAACACAATCCATGTTTTAATTGGATTCACAGTCAGACTGACATGACGAGCAAAACGTCGCATTCGAAAACTGACTCATTTTGTTTTTGATGATTTTAACGAGAAAAATAGTACTGCACCAATTTCGTTCTTATTTCAGTGACTGAATTTTTATAAAAAACAATGTCATAGGTGTTAATATTTTTCATAAAAATTAAATTTCTGTTAACGTAACAGAACTATTATTCATTTTAAACGTTTTCTTAAACAATGGGGGCTATGCGTGTGTTTTGTTTACAGTAAGTATAAAATTAATCCAGAACAAATAGTATTAAGTATGATAAGCTTTAGATCTTGACTAAATTTCCCATAATTTTGTTAAAACTGTATATACCAGAGTAAAATATTATTCGTTTTTCCTCTTTTTTCTAAGACATTAATGCCGATTATGTTTTAATTTTTGCGGACGCAAAAAACAAAATCAAAACATAAAATTTATAGCCAAAGAATTGAAGAAGTTTGCATGAAAAATGTAATTAAGTAAATCTTCAGAAAATGTGCAGAAAACATGTGCAATCTTCCTTTTAGTTTTATCAACTTTAATAACCGCTAATAGAGTTATTTTATAAGGGATGAATCATAATCACTTCAATTTGAGTTTTCTTAAGAAAACATTAACCCTAACAACATCACTACGAGATTGAGAAAGGAATTCTACTGTTATGTTAGTATGTTTGTGTGTATTTATTAATAGTATTATTAGTTAATTAGTTACCAAAATTAATTTTATAATTTACATACAAATGTCTTGAAAAATATATTTACACCTTAATAAGTCAACTCGGTCCAGACGGAACAACTAAACGTTTTCATCGCTTCAGGAATTAAGAAACTAATTATCCAGGCCATTTTGGACGAAGTTAAAAAATAAAGTAGTCGATAGTAATATTATTGTAATGAATTATATTTTTCGTCGACACAGGAAACTTTTTTTATCAGAAAGTCTTCTTTAAATAAATGATTTAAAAAGAGACGTGAATAAATGATTTATGGAAATGATTATCGAATACAATAAAATAGACAATAATAAACTATCTACAACTTCTGAAATATTTCAAATTCAATGAGGAAAAACTGTAACTGTTTTCTGCCTGAGCAAGGGTTAAATCGAACTAGTATCAATAGAACCTGAGACTTGTAGTTTACCAGTAAATGTGCAGGTGTTGGATAATTTAGCAAAGGGGGTGACTAATACTTATATTATAGGGTAATACTGTGTTAACAATTGTAACTTAAGCATTCATACACAGTCAACACATTTTTAAACTTAACTAATATGCTAATTAGTTTTATTTTGTGTTTAATGCTAGTTATTTTTATTAGTTTTATTTCGTGCTAAATGCTAGTTAGTGAAACTGATCTATAGATCAGCAAAACTCTTCTATTGTAATTGCAGAACTTTGAATCACTTGGATTTTGGAAGCTATAGCATTATTTTCTTATTCCACGGAGAAGCCAGTAAATCTTTTCTTTATTGTCCACCTGGACCTTATAACAAGGTCAGGGAGAGAGTTGCTCACTACGTTCTAAAAATATTTATCTTTAAATTAACTATGGCATGTCCTTTTTTATAATTTACTGCTATGTGTATTTTCCATATAATTGCTCGTGTTGTTTTCCTTAATTCATTGAAAATAAACTCTGATTCAACTCTGAAAATAAACCTTAATTCATTCAAAGGAAAGTCTCTGACTAGTCTAGCACTATACATTCCATACTTTTGGTTGTTGTTTTGGATTTAGTGATAAACGGTAATTTTCAACATGTTATTCTTCGTATTTGAGCCTTTTTTCGTACTCGTTTAACATTTTGTCTATATACATTTTCATCAACTGAACTCAAAAGAAAATGAAAGAACTCATCATGTCTGCTTCTCTTATTTTTCACGTAAATGCCAGGTTCTCTTTTATGTACCTGTACTTTGAAAATAAAATATCTCAATAATTTTTTGATCAATTGTTACCACATTTTAACTTTAGAAAACCAAAATAATTTGTTCACAAAAATATAAGTAAGTACATAGAGTAAACAAAGCCAAAAAACAGAAAACATTGAGCTTTTTGTCTTCAGGTGACTTTTACACACCACTTATTGTGTACTTCGGCTGAGGTGCTGTTGAGATCCAAGTCTGAGATGCAAGATTAACTGATCATGTATTTAATAAATTGGTTATAATAAATAAAGGCCATAGGCTGCACAGTAATTTAAAAATTCATTTTTAGGAATAATTTTACCAAGAACCTACCTAACGTTTTACAGCAAAATGAATTTAAAATACGTTATAAAGAACACATAGTATAACAAAGACTCTCCCAAACAGAAGAAACTTGAACCTTTGGTTTTCAGTTGATTTTTTACACACCACTTACTGTGTACTTCGACTGAGGTGCTGATGACAACCAAATCTGAGATGCAAGATGAACAGATCAGGTATTTAATAAACTGGTTAGGATAAATAAAGGTAATAGGTTACATGATAAATGAAAAATCCATATTTAGCAATAATTTTACCAGGAAACTTCTTAAAGTTTTACAGAAAATGATTTAAAAATACGTTATATTAATTTTAACAAAAAAAACTTAACTAGATTAACATTGCTTGCAGATTTAGCAGTCTAAAGTACATTAAATAAACAATATAGTAAAGAAAAAAATATAAAATGTCGGTAGTCTTGCTCTGGAGGTAGAATTATTTTTTTTGGGTTTGCATCACAATTAAAATTTGAAAAATGGTTTTGGCAAAGTAGAAAAAATACATTAAAGTTTCGAAGTAATTCGGCTTAGGTTAAAACGAAATTTAAACGTAAAATAAAATATATAAAATAAAACTAGAAAGGACTTTGTTTACCTTAACATAAAAAAGTATTCTGTGATTACAGGACACATTGAAAACAAAACCTGTATATAATTGTAAATTATTATACCGGTTGGACTTATTTAATTTTCAGCTGCACAGTTACACTTTGGAGGATTAGGCTTACAGACCCAGGTTTAATCAAACCATATATCACAAAACGTATGCTTTGTTTACTACTTTAATCAACCCCTCCCCCCCCCAATCTTCTAGTTAACTGGGGAGTGGATTGGCAGCTCCTAAAAGTGAGGGAGTGAAACAACATTTAATGTCTCAAACTGCTCTTTTACTATGAACAGAAGTTTATTAATTTTCTAGTTTTTGGTTAGTATAATAGCCTAAAACCAATTTTGTATAGTAACAAATTATTCTAAAAAGTGATGTATTTCTATTTTAAAACGAAAGGTACGTTATCAATGTACAATTAAATATTTTCAAATTTGCATTGATAAAATTATATCGTGTTATTTTATTTTACGTTTTTAGTCTTATGCGGTTTTATTACTAGGCCCATCTTAAATATTTTTCATATAATATTATAAATCAAAAAGGTGTGTAAAATGACATTTATAAAATATGCGAATGTTTTAATTACTGACTGGCGTAACAATTTACAATTTATACTCTACAGTTGGTCATACTTAGCGTTTTGATAGGCTATGGTTTAATTTCAAGAAGGGCTATTTGGCTCTTCCTCTCTTCAAAATTTGAGTTGTGGTGAGATGCAAAAATAAGGATCGGTCATCTTTGTACAATATTATACTACGCCAAAACTATGACCAGGCATGTGACCAATAATGGTTATTCGATCAAGTAATTATAGTGGCCCTGTAGCAAATTATATGTTTAGATTATAAATTTTAGTTTGAAAGAAGTATTTATATAATTTGAGTTCTTGATATTTTTAAACTGTAGCTGAGGAGAACTTTGTTTTGTATCAACGTATAGGCTAAAAGGGCTTCATAACATTGCAAGGAAGTTTTATTGTCACAGTAAAAACTGCAAATGCTTAACTAAGTATGCTATAGGATACTACTTAAAATCCATATGACTAATATATTTTGTCAATTTTGGTTTCAATAAAAAAATTATTGCAAAAGGAATATATATACACTTTAAACATAATTTATGCTTCCTCTGCTGTAGACTTCATTAATTATCAAGCTATATTTGAAACAAATTATACTTTATTTTCTGCTGTTTTTTTAAGCAAATGTGGTTTTTCAGGCGGCAATGCGATGTTTTGTTAGTCACGAAGCTGAGACTTAGAAAGCAATTACAACATAAACTGTTTGCCCGAAGCAAAGCGTGCAGCACAAGTATTCATGTAATGTTTCATTTTGTTCATGGAAACGTTTGAAACTGTTTTAATGTATAGGGTGAGTATAAAATACTTAAATCCACAAACTGAGACTGTATAGCTTTAATTATCTCATGGACTTTTAAAACGCTGATAGTTTTAACAGATACTTTAATTTTGGTCCAATTAACCAAAATAGTATTTGGTAAGAAAATCGATGATCGGGATCGCAATTGTGTAAGAATCAAAATAAATAAAATGGTGTACTTTATTCTGTGGTCAGTTCCTAAGGAAGTGATACATGTTTGCTTTGAAGCTAATGAACTCGAAAAATCTTTAGTGCCAGTTAAGATTATAACGGGAAAAATAGTTTTAAGTAATCAATTGTTTTCCAAATAGTAATTTAAAATACATGTTATTTTATTGTTAAGATATAAAGACCTTTTTTTCTGAGTTTAAATAGCGTTGTGTTATTTCAATGCAAAGCAACCCCCCCCCCCCCCCCTTAAACTGATTGTATTTACAAAAAAAGGTACACACTCCTTGTCGACAATGAGCTCTGCACGGTGTCTATTACAGTTGTGTTAGAAAACTTAAACCCACTTTTACGCTCATCCAACGTTTGGACTTAGCATTTGCCAAAGCTACATCACGACAAGTTTAAGTATACTAATAGCTGAGTATTTTTTTGTAACTTGAATGTATATTATATATTTTCAAAATTTGTCTAGAATTGGGGTATACTGTCCCTCTTCCTTGATATCATCTCATATACTTTGGCAACACCGACAGTATATCTTCAAATTTCACATGTTCTAATTTAACATTAACCTTTTATTTTCAAACCTCTTTCCAAGTCCTCTTATTTTCATACCTTTTTTTATTTAATTTTTGTAGGATTTTAAAGTTAATAGGAAAAAGAAACAATTAAATCAGGGTTTAAATACGTGCATATACGTGCGAATATACGTACATACGTACATATATGAGATCAGATCAGGTTTTAAATACGTACATACGGTGTGAAAAAAATACCGGAACGGCTAAATATCTTTTGAACAGAATTGATTTGAGAGATAAAACTTTGCGAATTTACTCCTATGTAAAAAACTACTTTCTGAGGTATTTACTGACACTTAGCCCCCAGTGGGGGACGGCCCACAAGGACTCGGCACAAAATCTTAAATGTAAGCATAGGTCGATATGCACATCTTTTTAAAGAGCTAATTAATTAGAGTTCAATGCCGCAAACCGCACTTCAGAAGGTTCATTCATTACATAATGGCGGCTGATTCAAGTTTTCAACAAAAGTTCATAGGCTTAGGTTTGTTTGGGGGGGGGGATAAAGTTTTTATAAATCAAACTCCGTATCAAACCTAAGCCTATGTATTTTGTTGAAAACTTTGAAAGTTTGATTTCAATCACCCGCCATTTTTTGACCAATAATCATTTTGAAATGCGGTTTGCGGCATTGAATTTTATTTGATTAGACCTTTAAAATGATGAGCATATGGACCCATGCTTATATTTAAGATTTTGTACCGACTTCTCGTGGGCCGTCCCCCATTGGAGCTAACATCCTTTTCGGCACCCCAAAAAATAGTCTTTTAGGTCTGACATTCAATTCCGGAGTTTTGATTCACCAGACGTAGGCTGTGGACAATTTTTAGACAATATTTAGGCGAACACTTTGTAATTCTATTAGATTTTTGATCAGCCGCCATTTTGTAACGAATGAACCTTTTGAAGTGCGGTTTGCAGCATTGAACTCTACTTGAATAGCCCTTTAAAATTATGTGCATATCGACCTAGGCTTACACTCAAGATTTTGAACTGACTCCCTGGGGGCCGTCCCCAACTGGGGGCCAAGAGTCAGTAAACACCTCAGAAAGTAGTTTTTTACATAGGAGTGAATGTGCAAAGTTTGATTTCTCAAACCAATTCGGTTAGAAAAATATGAAGCTGTTCCAGGTCATTTTTTACACTCGGCACGTATTTTAGCATCCAGCTTTATTTTTGGGGTGGAAAAAAATACAGTGTTTAAATTTTAGTATCTTCTTTGAAATTATAAATTGCACATTACACCTTAAATCCATAGGATTAAAAGCTCATCTTCCCGACTTGTTTGCCCGTTAACGGGTGCACAGCAGTAAAACAAGTTTTATGTTCAGTAGTAAAACTGTACGAGTCCACCGGCTCAAAGTACATTCCCGTTCACACGAGGTCGTATGGATCAATAAAGAGGCTGCTATTAAATAAACACTGCCCGGTAAAACATAACCATAATCTTCATCTTGTACACATAAACAATTTTAGTATACTTTTATAATAGAAAAATATTTTGACACATTTTCATGAAAACACTAATTTTTTTCCACATTGTTTAGGCGTTAAGTTTATTAGTGGGAGACCATGACAGGCAACCAGCGTCTCTCGCGTCTGAACGTGGATTACTGGCTGGTTTACTCGTCATGTGCACTATTGAAGTTGAGTTTCCAATTTTATTCCAGTAAACCAGTTTCCAGTGAGTTTACAGTTGAGTTGAGAGTTACCAGCTAGTATTGCGCAAAAAATAAATTATTGAAACGGCGAACTAATATTTTTAAATTAACTCTCAAATTAATGTTATCAGGTAGTTCCTCTCTAAAAAAGATGTTGAAATAGCACTTGTCAATCTTAGGATTCTTTACAATCGTTCAAATTGTTTACATTGAATAATAAAATATGAATGTTCGAGCAGCACCCAGAATAAAAAGCCTGAGAAATCTCTACACACAGTAACGTATAAAGCGTTTCTCAAGTGTGACGAAGCATGTAGGACGTATATTGGCAAAATATGTCAGAACCTCGAAGACGTGATGAAGCGTGTACGTCCACTCACGCGGCAGAGCAACCAACATTTCACTATTTTCGTGATAAACATTTAAATAATTTATTTCGTGATGAATATTTCGTGATTAAATATTTTCGCAATGTATATTAAAAAGAAAAAAAATAATATTCACAAAAAATATTTTCCTAATGAGTCTATTTTTTTATATTATTATTCTTTTTGATACTAAAATTTCTAAGCGATGATAATTGGATCATTATTAATTCACAGCTGGCCAAATGAGCGTTCATTAAGTCAGTCGATCGTGTGCAAATTTTAGTGAATATTGACTTCTGTCATGATTGTTTACGTTAATGTCTGATATATGCTTCACAAACTTTTTTTAGTAGGCCAAGCCCCGCCATGTACCTTGGTGGATGGTCAAGCTTTGTCACGTACCTTGGTGGATGGCCAAGCCTTGCCACGTAACTTAGTGGATGGTCAACCCTTGCCACGTACCTTAGTAGATGGCCAAGCCTTGCCACGCACGTTGGTGGATGATCAAGCTTTGTCACGTACCTTGGTGGATGGTCAAGCCTTGACATGTAGCTTGGTGGATGGTCAAGCCTTGTCATGTAGCTTGGTGGATGGCCAAGCCTTGCCATGTACCTTGGTTGGTGGCCAAGCCCTAATATGTACCTTTTTTAACCGTGGGCTAGTCTTCGTAGTTTCTATAGACATGCATTGCAGAACCAGCAGCAAAATGCAGCTTAACGTAACTTTGTATTCAGCTTGTTTTGACTATTTTGTGAGGTGCGGTATTATAAAATTGCCATTTAGTCCAGTCGATTTACTCGATGACTAAAAAACTGCAAGAAGACGGTTTTTAATGGGGTTCTACTAAAAAAATGTGTAATTTAACATATCCTAAGTTTACCAAGACCCCCCAACAGTAAGTCATTCGACTTAATTTTTTATTAGTTTATTGGATATACTGACTTTGGCCGAAAGTTTGCTCGCATACTTATACATTGACGTAATTTAATATACCACGTTCTTGGAGTCTCAGCCATTTTTTTAGTTTAACTGTAGTGACTTTATTCATTAACGTTACATTTGTTGCCGTCCTAATTCCAAATTTGTTGCCGTCCTAATTCTAAATTTGTTGCCGTCCCAATTCCAAATATGTTGTTATTTTTGTCATACTTTCAGATTTTACTTTTATGTATGGAAAGAAAACTGTATAAGTATAGTTAAAATATACCTTATTAATAAGATTCTTCCGATTTTTATAAGATTTGGAAAAATCTATTTATTTTCTAACACATTGATTACTATAACATAAAAACATTATATACGGTCATTTGGTACCGTAACTGCATTTTTTCATTGTAATCTGCAGTTTTAATGTTCATAATCCATAAAAATGCAGTTTTTACTAGCGTCATTCAACACCGAATCAAAACTCACATAAATCCACGCAGCGAGTGCGTCCCGTTAATTAAACCTGCGAGCGATGAAATCGATTTCATTAATTGAAAAGAGCTTTTAAAGTCAACTTGACTGATTTACCCTCAGCTCCCAGCCAAGCAGTCGGTCTAAGCGTAATCGCGTTTAACAAATATTCCTTGCAAAAATTACTTGTATCTTTTTAAAAACCAAGAGCAATTATTTATAACTATAAATTACTATACTTTATATAGCTTTTAAAGTTTTAATGTGTGTTGTTGACAAAAAATAGTAGAATTGGATTGCGTTTATGCAAGAAAATATTCCAAGAATAGCTTATTCTTACAATTCCAGTAATATATATTTTTCAATTGGTAATTTATGTTCATGGTATAAAAATTGAACTGCTTACACTGCTTACTGCTTACACAAGATTCACAACAAAAAGAAAAACTCATCAACGCCAAAAAAGGCATACGATTTATCAAAACATGTCTGCGGCATAATATCTCATACCTTAATATAGGGACCCCACAATGAAATGATGATACATTAAAAATATTTGTAATAAACATATATTTAAAAAACTAAAATTAACATAAATATATTTGTGATTTCGGAATGGCTCTTCCTTACTTAGTACACATTTTAATGTCCCAAGAAATAATTAATTATATGATAGATTTATAATGGAGACTTTTTTTATACACGTATAATAGTAATATATACTGAAGAAACACCCAAAGTATGAGCGTTTAATGTTGATATTGTATTTTATTAACTATCCATATATGTTTTTATGTGATCGTTTAGGTTCGTTTTTATTGGAATAAAAAGGTTGGTAGGACATTTTGAGAGATCCTAACATTTAAAAACCATAAATAATGAGGAATGTTTACCTTACAAATCGAAAAGAAGTTTTTTCATTATTTTAGAGATGTAATTAGAAATGCTACTAAATATCTTATAAGAGTGCATCACAGTTAAAGGGCTTCATATGATTTTTTGTATTTACTTACTACTTATCCTACTCAATCCTTTACTAAACGTTTAAACACATACTTCCGCTGAATCATTGTAATAGTAATTAATTAATTTGTTTTCAATCATACTACCTGCAACCATTGTAATTAGTTAGTAGCGATTTGTAATGTCGTGCGTTAAATATAAAGTGAGTGATTCAGATGATTTTAGGAGTGGAATCTCTAATATGCGACATAATTTATTTTATTCTGTACCTAAAGAACATTTGATGTTTGTAAAATTAAGAATAAAGAAAATCTGTAAAAATGTTATTTAAAGATTAAAAAATCACATTACACATTTAAGCCATGTGTTTTTAAGCAGTTCTGAAAAAACTCAATATTAGTATAACATTTGATGAGATAATAAATTTAATAGCAGTAATTTGAGTATCAGGAATGTACAGTAATATTCATTGATTTTGAAACTAACGTAATTATTGTACCCAAAGGTAGAGCCTTTGTTGACCAATAAAGCTATGAATTCAATTTGTTCAGCCTTTGTTCATACCAGCTGAGTGGCATGAAAAATGTACACTTTGTTAAGGTTCATTAGATTTGTCATAAAGTACTGCCGTGTTGTTTGTTCTATTTAAATCATAATTCATTTAATTTCCATATGTTGGATTAAACAATGAACGCAAGAACAAACAATTAACCTCTTTATCCTGGAGGAAATAGGAATCACATCAAGACAACGAACTGCAAATATGTAATTTTTTAATCTTCACATTTATATTAACATTTAATTGACATGTTTTAGGTTTAAATATACTTCTTATGTATATTTTCAATTAATATGGTGTTAACCTTTGTTCTGGGACGTAGTTGCTCTAAATCTCTCACAAAAAAGTACGCACCTCTCCACTTTTTATTTCAGCAAGGTATGTTCATCACTAAAGTATTTATACTTCTGGATACAAGTGATAAGCAGCTTATGACCATTCTCTAACGCGCCAGCAGCAGTCAAATATTGCATTATTTTCTCATGAGAGCGTCATAAGCGAAATGATAGTTGACAGCAGTATGATGGCGTCTGAATTTGATCATATTTTATTTTAATCTTACAGAACTAAAAGTATGATAATTTAACAGCCTTACCTATAACAATAATGAAAAATATCCTCCTCTATTTATTAAATACCATAATTTTAATTGTATTGTGTAAATAATAATTATTTTGGGTCTGCAATTACCGTACTTACATTTTTGGATAGTCTGTTTCATAAAAAAGCAGTGTCCAAATTAGTGATTTTACATATTCATATAAAATACTATTAAATCCAGATAAAAACTTAATTTGTATAACTAAATCATAAAACCTAAAAATGTTATTTGATTATAAGTTTTTATAAAGGTATTCAAATATGAAATAACTTACGAGCCATGTTTAATTGAATCGATGGTAAGTTAGGGAGTGTAATTAATAAAGTTGACTTGATTAAGCCCACGGCATTTAGCGAGATAGATTTTGTGACTGTGTCAAGCCTAATTAACGGATCACGCTTTGTTGCGTGGGTTTATATAAATGACGATATAAATATACTCCCTCTGTACAGATGGATAAGAGAGGGATGATTACTTATTAAGGCTGGACTTGCTTTGCAGAATCGTCCTACACATTAAAATACAAACTCAAGTACGAAATTGGTGATCAGAAACTTATAGGGAAGTATTTTATTATTCCTAATCAATTTTCGTCCGTGCAATAAAATTTAACGTAAAGCGCTTGGTAAGATATATAAAAGTAGTTTTCTTGTTGAATTTAAAAATAACTCGTAATAATTACTGTGTGACACGTGATACAGTGAAAAGTAACGCAATATTACTTTTGAGAAAAAGTTAAACATTTACTTTTCCCAAACTCCAAAAACAGTTGTGTTTGGAAATGTTAGAGACTTTCTTTACCTGAAGGAGTTGCACTATAGTGAACCTAATTCAGGGTCGCTTTAAATTTTACTACACATTACTGAAAGTCAAAAAAATATATTTTCAGTAACAGTTAACTCATTAGTTCTAGGAAGAAATTAAATAATAGTCTTAGAAATAAGAACGTTGACTTTTTGTGAAAATGGATCCTATACGTAATAGTGCATAAAGTTGGCAAACTCTAATCTATATTTTTTTAATACGTTTAAGTATTAGTGTATATCTTTAATTTTAATTTAGCAATTTTATCTACATTTAATTTAAAATTTTATGTAAATAATTTACGTGTCGTTGGAAAGGACTCAGTGGCATTTTTGGCAAGAAGCAAAATTATGAAGGTCGGACTTTAGAGCCCATGAAGCCATTAAAGCTTAACATTTATCAATAAGATTTAACACGATTAAATTAATATATGATATATGTATGTTGAATGTTGGTTTTGTAATTGTTTTAACATACACATTTTGAGTAAAAGAGCTGAATAGAGAAAAAATCGTTTTCAAGAAAGCCAGACATGCTATTATTGGAATTGACGCTATTAAATATATACTGTTAAGTAACATTTTTAAAAACATTTAAATGTAAATATCGTGTGATCATTGCTCCACGGACCACAAGTATTTAGAATTGAGGCATTAAACGTAGAGACATTTAAGTTGCAAAGAATAATTCACTACATTCACTGCTGTAAAAGTACATAAATTATTTCATATGATTATACGTGTGCGTGCATACAGTTCGTGGTAGAGTTATATGAATGACAACAGCCTCTAAAGATATAATTTAAACACTCAAGAGTAAATTAAATCAGGGATTAAGCTAAACAATAACAGTGTTACTCGAAAGGCAGAAGTTACTCTTTCCCTAAGGAGTTAAAAGGTAAATTAATAACACAAGAAAAGATAAAATTAAAAATTGCAAAATATAGTTCGTGTATTCAATTCCATTTTGAAACAATGATTAAAATAAATTATTTAATAATTATTATTTTATTTATTATCAATATAGAAATAAACTACATTCAAAATAAAAAAGTAGACCCAAAGTAGACTGTGTCAGTAGTTGAACGGTTGCTTCAGTGTCTCTAAGGTTCTGACATATATTTCTGCAATAAATGTCTTCCTTATCCCGTCACACTTGAGATGAACTTTATTTGTAACTGTGGGCTTGATTTACTTCCATATATTTCTAATAATGCAAATATTACAAATATATCTTTCTTAAGTTTTGTTTATTTTTTGGAAAAATGTAAAGTGTACAACAGCTAAACATACAACAATGTAATTGCTGCTAAATTATTTTAGGTGAGTTTTCAATTGGACTGGGACGGTGGCGTGGTCCCGTAATCCAGCTACTTGGAGGTCACGAACAGTTCGCTAGTGGGGATTAACGTCCGCAATATTGAATACTACGTTCATAAGACCGCCCTCATAAGTAGACCAGTTCGTAATTTGTGAACCAGGCAAAACTGTGATATGGACCCCTCATTAAAATGTAGGTCACTTAGTTGCCATTGGCTATTGAGCTATTAATTAACAGTTCTGTCTATCGGAACATATCGGCCTTAGTAACAAGACTACAAGATCGCGCCACAATCATCCTTCACTCATCTGTCATTCATACTTGGCTTAAAATACCTACCTGGGAAGGTTGCCATTTCAAGAAAAGTATAAAGTATATTACACTGATTCAGGCGACAATAATTTTTGAGAGGACTGAATACTGAACACACTTTTAATAAAGCGCACAAAATGTAATCAATTACCAAATCCATTTAATTAATATACGGGGTACATTATTAGTTTTATTGTTCACCTTGGTTAAATGTCAGTAAAAAATTAATGAATGAATCAATCAATAAAAGCTTATTTATACATGAAATTAAACACATAGATACAATATACATATACATTGAATATATACAATACAATATACATAAATATAGATACTATAGGCCTACTAATGATGTGTATTATTGTATAAATGATCTGATACCGTTCTTGTATAATACCTTTTTCAGCCAAAATCCAAAAAAATCAAACTTCCACGGAATTCATCAGGTTCCAAAGGTTGAGTGTCAATCCGGCGCGAGATCAATCTAATTATTAATCTACTGTGCCAGGCCTTTGTTTGTCAAGTGATCAGTTAACAAGCCCCGGACTCATCAGCCGATCGTCAGCTGATTCCACCGTGGACACAGCTGATTGGAGCTCGACGAATCAGCTACATAAAAGAAAATATAGTCCACTAAATTTCCATGTATTCAAAACAAAATAATATGAAGCTTGCTTGGGGGTCCCCATGCCGCTTGCAGAATCCCTAATAGGTGACACTGTCTGTTTTTCTGGGAAAACAGAAATTATAACATCTATAAACTCTAGTACGTGGTTCTTCACGTGTGACATTTTGTAGGTTATAGTCCAGTAAAAATACTGTTTAACCTAGAGCAAATTGCAACACGAGCGTTTTTGACGTTATTCTGCTCAAAAAATGTGTATATTAACATATCCAAAATCGGACAAAATCGGTCCATGGGAAACCCCTTAAAATCACGTTTCAAAATGGCGGCTTTTTTTTAACATTGGAAAGTTTATGAAAAAAGCCACTCGGTTGCATTTTTTATCTACATTTAACAAGATATTGAGTTGGGACCTCCGCCAAGAATTTTTGAGTGGCTAGTCGTGCATTTTGAAAGGGTTAAAACTTTTGGCCGCCATCTTGGATCCGCCATATTGGATTTATAATATTTTTTCAAATGTAAAGGTGGTCTTGTGCCACATAATTTAGAACTAGATTTTTACGCTGATTCCAATGCTGAAGTCCGTTTTCAAAAATATTGATTCGTTTTCAAGATATGCTTAAAATAAAATTCTTCCCTGTACATTTCTTATGGGGGTTAAATAAATGATAAAATTTTTACAATTATTTTTCTTATATCTCAAGAACCAAGCAAGGCTTTCAGTTCGTTTTGGTCTTAAAATGCTGAGTGATTTTTTGGCTTTTATTTGGGCTATTAATCATTAAAATCGGACAAGTGTGAAACGAGCTATAAAGCTAAATGCTACATGAAAATTGGGTTTTTTAAAATTAGTTTTCTGTTAAAGATTTATATCTCAGGTTTAAATGAGTTATAAAGTTCCTTCTGGTCTCAAATTACTCGTTAAAGTATAAGCTTTCATATGAACTAAGGCTATTCGAAATCTGACTAATATAAATGGAGTTATGATCCATAATCGAACCTAAATTCTTCTTTCGTAATTTGTCACTACTTAAAGACTTATATCTCCAGATTTAGCTAAGACTCAGGCCTAATTAAGGTCTTAATTAACTCTGTATATTACTGGCTTTAATTTAAGCTCTTAAACATTTAAATGGGTTGAGTTTGATGCAAGTTATGGACCTTTAATCAATATAAAAATAATTTTTTTCAGAATTTTTTAAATAGTTAAGAACGGGTATCTCCAGTTTCTTTTAAGGCATATGGTTTGAATGGTTCAAAACTCTCAGTGAGCCATCAGCTTTCATTTGAGCCATTGATCATTAAAATCTGACAAGTTTGGAGTGAGTTATATTGTTTTATTAATTTTTTGTAACTATTTTTTGTGTCACATTTAAAGCTTAAAGGGTATCAATAAAACCAACCATTTGCCTATTTTAAAGGGGAATCTGTGTAATCCAGAAACGCTAAACAGAATTCTCCTCCACTATCTCAGATATGTAGAATTCATTGAAAATGTGTTCATCGCAATTTATCTACAGGGTGTTCCACAAATGAGGGCCAAGGGTTAAAATATCACAATATTGTTATGTAAACTTATACCAAGTTGTATATCATTTTACAGGTCCTGCTGAACAGAGCATTTTGAGGAAAACTAAACTAAATTATCTCTAGCCGTTTCAAAATGGCGGCCATTTTAGAGACATTTTCCAATATTTACGGAAAACATTGGTTTTTTTTTAACCACTACAAGTATTTTAGTTCTGTTTCGAAATTCTTAATCCTTGTCAACTCAGCTTTACTATGGTAACTGATATGACCATATTATGCAAACCAACTATAGTTCCTATGGAAACCAAATAAAAACTACAAACATTATTCAAAACACTAGTGAGAAATAATGTATACGGAGTGAAACTTAAGGGGATATTAAGGATCTGGGTAGACCCATGTGTTGCCTGGGCACATGATATACCTACCTTAGTGCGAAATTTCAGCCTATTCCCCTCTGAAGTTCTTGCATTTACCTGGAACAACTTACACAAAAACAACACCGAAACAACATATATTTCATATTATATAAATAAATAAATAAAATATACATGTATCGGGTGTCCCATAATAGTTCCCCTCTAACTTTTTCCTATATTTTTTCAAATATCAATTCTACACCGCCCCCAAACATTATTGGGTAGTTATAATACTTCATTTTGAGAGAGTACCCAATTATGGCCGCCATCTTTGATCCGCCATATTGGATCCAAAATGATTTTTTCAAATGTAAAAATGGTGTTGTGACCCATCATTTCGAATTCCATATTTTCACTGATTTCAATGCCGCAATCCGTTTTTTTAAATATCTTAATTAGTTTTCAAGATATGGGTACTTAAATTAATTTATTTTCAACCAATTTAAACATTACAGATTGATATAATAGGCCCATAACCACAAAATAATGCTAGATAGTGACGAATAACCACCATCTGTCATTGTTGAGCGCTTTACACTTAACTTTCACCAATGTAAATTTTTTGGCCGCCATCTTGGACTGCCATTTTCGAATGAGGTAAGTTATTTCAAATATGAAGTTGGTATTGTGAACCATAATTTCAAACTAGTTTCTTACGCCGAATTCAATGCCGCAACCCGTTTATACATATACAACTCAGTTTATAGGTTGCTGATATAGTTTATAGGGGGCTTCGACACTGTCCATGATTAAGAAGCCATGATGGTTTGAATGTTTTTTTCTTATTAGAATTAAGTAAACATAGCTCTACAAAACTATCAGCAACTAATTACTCGCAAACCGTGGTTGCTGATGGATGGAAGGTTGTGTGATTGAATAAAATTTATTTTTTCCCCTTTTTTGTAAATATAGTTTTAAGTTATTTTGTAAATATGATGCATAAGTATTTATTGTACTCTATTATATCAGGTTAAGTGTAAGAAAGGGCCAGGAGGCCCTAGCTTTGCCTGTATAAATAAACAATTTTTCATTTCATTTTCATTTCATTTTTCATTTCATTTATGAAAAATTAATATTTTTCAGATATTTATTAGAAACATGTCAATATCTTGAAAACTAAACACTATAATTAGAAACGGGTTGCGGCATTAAATTTGGCGAAAAAATTAAGTTTAAAATACTGGGTCACAATACCAACATCATATTTGAAATAACTTGCCTCATTTCAAAATGGCGGATCCAAAATGGCGGCCAAAAAATTTACATCGGTGAAAGTTAAGTAAATCGCTCAACAATGACTGGTGGTGGTTATTCGTCACTATCTAGCATTATTTTGTAGTTATGGGCTTATTTTATCAATTTGTTATGTTTAAATTGGTTGAAATTAAATTAATTTAAAGTACCCATATCTTAAAACTAATTAAGATATTAAAAAACGGATTGCGGCATTGTAATCAGTGAAAAAATCTAATTCGAAATAATGGGTCATAACACCACTTTTCTATTTGAAAAAATATTTTGGTTCAAATATGGCGGATCCAAGATGGCGGCCAAAGATTTTTACCTTGCCAAAATGCACGAATAGCCATTCAAAAATTTTTGGTGGTGGTCCCATATCAGTATTTTGTTAAATGTAGATAAAAAATGCAGCCGATTGCCTTTTTTTCAAACACTTCCCATTGTTAAAAAAAGCCGCCATTTTGAAACGTGTTTTTGGGGGGTTTCCCGTAGACCGATTTTGTTAGATTTGTTAGATTTTGGATATGTTCCAATAAGTACTTTTTTTATAGTTCCATGAAAAAGGACGTGTTGCAGTTTGGTCTAGGTTGGTGAGCATTTAACAAATTAAAAAAAAAAATAAATTCGTTATATCTTAAAAACGAAAACAGATTTTTGAAAACAGATTTCAGCATTGGAATCAGCGTAAAAATGTACTTCTAATTGATGTGTCACATGACCACCTTTGTATTTGAAAAAAAATTGAATCCAATAGGCGAATCCAAGATGGCGGCCAAAATTTAAAGTTCTATAAAAATGAAGTATTACCTCCCTAAGAGTTTTCTGTAGTATTCCTAATTTTATATCTCTAGAGGTGTAGTTGAAAATTAAGAGTAAAACTTAATTTTTAATTTTTCCATTGTAATCCGCCATTTTGAAACGTAATTTTAGGGGGTTTCCCATGGACCGATTTTGTCCGATTTTGGATATGTTAAAAAGCACATTTTTTCGGACAGATTTCCTCCAAAAACGGTCGTGTTGCAATTTGTTCTAGGTTAAGGGTTGTTTTTTGCGTAGATTTACTGGACTATTATTAATGATTTTGAAATTTATCGACAGAAAAAAGCTGGTAACTTTGAAAAATCAAAAAATACAAACCTGAAGCCGTAGTAGCACATGAATCAGTATAAATCTTAAATATATTTGTTTGCAAATGTTACACATTTCCTAATGCCATTTTGATCCCTTTTGAGCACAATCATAAAGTGGTAGTTAATAGTATATTAAACGTAACCCCAATTCCGCTGCGTTTAATGCTCATTTTCCCAACTTAGCTGACCGTTAACGGTTACGGCAATGAAACATGTTTTATGTTCGGCAGTAAAGCTGTATTAGTCCATCGTCTCAAGATAAATTCCTCTCACACGAGGTTATATGGTTCTATAAACGAAGTTGTTTTGTGGTTTCTAAACACCATACAGCTACAAATAACTACACTACATATGTACTGTACTCTCTTTTATATGTAAGAAGTTGAATTTTAAATCTAGTCAGTGTTTTAATATTTAATCCCCCAGAAAAACGTTAGAGAGCTCGGCCTCGTGTGAGTTTTAAGGCCAATTTTAGTTGTGAAGTGTCATATAAAGGCACTTTTCGAGATTTCCTGAATTCCTCGGGAAATAGAACTTTCTGCATTATTATAAATGTGGTGTATTATATAGGTCCTGAATAATGAAAAGTATTTATAACGTATTAAGTAACAAACATTTTTGCTTTTCATAACCATAATATATTCACCGACTTCCAATATCATCCTAATATCCGCTTCCAATCTAGGTGTGATTGTACTATCACACCGACTTCCAATGGTTAGCCCCTCCCCCTAAAGGCTTCCCTCAGTTGAACCTCAGTTCCAATTGCAAATCTGAATTTCCAACTCTCTTTCCCAACAACAGACTAAAAACATGAGCTTATATAATAATATATAAAACAGAGAAGTAAAAGTCTATTAGGTTTATTGGTTTATTTAATACATTCGATCGGTAGTAAGAAAGTATTATCACTGCGCTGGTGGGTAAAGAGTTATTTCAACAATAAATCAGTTTAAAAAAGGTAAAATCGAGATAAGAGGATAACAGTCAGTTGCTGGTATCGGTCCGCGAGTTGTAAAGCGGCTTTGAATTGCATTCAACTTCAGAAAAGTTGATGAAGTCGGTTCACTATTTTTTTCTCTCTCAATCTCAACTGTAAAGTGCAGATGACGGCTAAAACCAGTTGACTTGCAAATATTCAAACCAAGAGTTAAGTTGTATGGCGGTTTCATTGTAAAAGTACAGTTTATTTCTATCTTAATATCTCTGTGATTATCTAATATTGTAGTTTGAAGTTTTAATTAATAAAAACAAGAAATATTAAGTACAAAATTATAGGGTAATGGTGAAAGAAACTTGTGGTGAACTTTCACTTTTTTTTTACAAGTTTTTTTTACAACCTACAAGTTTTTACATAGCCAAGGAAAATTAGCCGTCAAGAGATATAAAATGTCCTGGCAATCGTTTGAAGCCTCCTTATACACCATAAATCAGTTTATAATGAGCTTGCCACTGATTCTGACCTGTGCTTAATGCTGGAGGGAAAAAACCCATGAAAACGTTGCGCTTTTTTAGCTTTTACCTAAAACTTTGCAACTTACAGGAAGCGTTACTTTTTTGAAGATTGTGAAAAACTGCGTGGATTGGCGTTAAAAGCATTAATATGGGTGTAGCCTTTCAGCCACGACTTTTGTTGAGGCTATATTATGTATGCTTATTTAATACGCCGGGGTTTTTGTAACAAACTACCTATAATTAATTCTGAACCGGTCTAAATTATACTGGTGTCGTTTTGTTGATGGGAAGAGCTCGGCGCAAATTTTTGCTGGTAACAGACGGCTAGACATAAGGGAAGAGCCCTGAAGACCCTTGAAATGTGATAATAACTATAAGATTTAACTTTTGACTGTAAAATAAAGTCAATTATTGATCTTTATAATAGAAATTAACTAGTAGTCGGTATAACAATTGATAAAAAATAGTTCTATCAGCAAAAAAAAGTGTTACTGGAATTGGTGACGTAAATTCTAACGGAAAACCACTAGATTAACGGTATAGGCGAAAATTACACCACGAGATATATCAGTATAATTTCGATTTCTGATTAAAATACTGATAAAATGGGCAGTAAATATATTTTCTCTTAATATTCCGTATCTAGGTACAAAGTCCCAATATTTTGAGGTTTTTTAAATCTGACTTTTAAGGACATTAAACCCTTAGGCCTAAAATTCACAAAAAAGAAAAAATATAAAAAAAACCGAAATGGCGTTAGAGATTTTGAGAAATTTCATGGTTTAAAATATTCAATATGCTAATCACATTGATACTACTTGCAAGTCCATAACAATAATAATTAAATTTATCAGTCATAATTTTATATAATACGACGAATTAAAAAGAGAAGAAGTGTGGATCAGATTTCTCGTACCGTTTATTATTAGCATGGTATAATGTATTTTAATAAACAGTTAATCGTTTTCAGTTAGTTTTTTTAATGAAATAATTTAAAGTTGACACATTTTACTGATAATTTTAGAGTGCAATAATTCAGCTATGTACACAGCATTGTTACCTATAGTTTTATGAAATAATACAATATTTACATTACGAACGCATTACATAAAAATTAACCACACCAATGATCACGGTAATAATCAATCATGGTTTTGTTGGTTATATTTACACTCGTTCTACATTCCTGGAAAACAATTCACGTTTAATTGGTTTTGGAGTCCCCGTGACGAGCCGAACATCACATTGACAGCTCGCTGTTGTTACATGAACTGTAACAACGTCAGTCTCGATGTGTGGATGACACTTTTATTTGGTAAACTGAAAAAGACAACTTGATGTTAATGGAAAACAACGTAATTGAGATGTAATTAGGACGACAACTGTAAAGACCAGGTTCTAACTGGGCCAGCAGTTGAAAAAATTCCATGGTGGATCACAGATAACCTCGGGGCGAGGATGTGCTGGGTTAATGGAACGAGCAAGAGTGGAATTTGTCATATTTGACGATTTCCCCTTTATGTATCAGACTTCAAGAGCCTCTTCTGAAGAAGGCAACGAGAAGGGGGGGGGGGTTATTGTTACCGGAACTATGAGGTTTGGCTGATCTCGACCTATTCTTTAAGGCTACAAATATTTTCTGTCATTAAAACTGCATTAGTTCATTGTATTTTTAAATATGACCTATTGTTAAGAGGGCTTGCTTGAAATATGATAATTGTTGGTAGAACTACGCGCCTAACAGTTTACATACTCAGGGAGTTTTAGGCGTTTATATTACCAAAGTTCTTCTGAAACAAGCTTTTGCCGTTGTTTTACGAGGCGGCATGAGTTTTGTTTACAGCGGCAAAAAGGTTACCTCCGCAGTTAAATAAATATTATATTAATTATTAACAGTTTATGTGTAATTTCTGGTCGTGGAGCATGATTTTTCAAAACTTTACCACGGGATTTTTAGAACATAGAATTTTTATTTTCTTGTGTTGGCACGATAGCTCTTTTAAGAACACGTCGACACAAATGAATATTATTAGGACAAGTAAATATAGGTTTTTTTGCGTTGGTAAACCAGTTAGATCGGCCCATCCAAAGTGTGGTGAAAGAGAAGGTTTAACCCTTTTATCTTTTAAATACACTAAAGTTACCTAATTATCGATTTTATAATTTATTTAATCGTCACAGGCCTCTTAGGGGAAACAGTTTCATTTGAGTAAATTAAAAACGAACTAATTAATCAGCAATCTTTATCAGCATATATAGTTTCCCAACTTAATTAAAAATCTAAAAATCAGGGCTTGATTTCCAAAGGCTTCTCTACAGGGACTCGAGTGAAAATCAATTAAGTAGACTTGGACTGTCTCTTAACCATTAATGAGATTGGTTTTGTCACTGTACTAGTTTATCAAAAAACGAATTTTGTCCCAAAAGTTTAAGGTTTCGTATTAATTAAATTAAATTTTGGAAGGAAAAATGTTTTGTATTTAAAAATTTATTTTACATTATATAACTGTAATTAAGGTACATCTAACGATACAGAGGTACATCTAACGATAAGTATCTCTGGAGGATTACATAGGGCGTTACAAGCTCTTGAAGTTTTCCTAGAGGTTTAAAATCTCTAGATTTACAGGCCTATATTGTTATACCAAAAAATGCAGGACTTGCAAAACTTATTTTTCCTACCACTACATGGAAATAATCACATTGCCACACCTGTGAATAGTACACGAAACTGTTCATTTTCTCTTTCATTTCATTCCCGCTCGCTAAATCAGGGTTACTTATTAGGTTAAGGTGGCACACGAGAGAGATAACTATGACGTCAAATGCCAAAGACCATTTCTATTGGTCAGAAATCCCATGACACTCACCGTATTCTAAATTCTAGTTGCCTTGCTCTAAATCAGCTGGTGTCACAGTCGGCGTTTCCATACACTAACTTCCGGTTCGTTCCAATAAGCAAACATAAACTCAATGAACATTTTGTGTGAAGGTTAGTTAATAAGTTAAACTGTTTAAATAACACTGGTAGGTAAAGTCTTGTATCGATTACAAGCACAAATAGTCATTACCACTCACGAAATGTTTGGCCGCACTCAGCTAACGTTTCGTGCGGCCATCTACAATTCTGGAGCGGCAATGACGTTCTTTTCGCTCTTAATACAAAATACCTCTATCATGAATATTTTATTAATCTTAATGTACTTTCTGTCTTTATTCTCATTTCAATCTTATTTCGTTAGATTTTTAACTCATGATTAAACACTTTTTTGTAGAGGTAGTTCTCAACTATAAGTTCTCAACTACTTAAGTTTTAGAAAGAAGACGTTTTGTAAACAATGGTTCTGAATGCTCCACTCGATGTTTAGCCTACGTTATAGTTTTTACTCTACAGCTAATGCTGTTACTGTTAATTTGTCGATTACCTTAATTCAAAACGTACATCTGTGTGATCTCACCGCTCTCAATGGCAATTCACATAACAGTCAGTCTAGGTCCCATTGTACACAGATTACCGTACCGTCACAGGTCACATTGTAAAGTTTACCATTAATGCAGAAAAAATCGATGAAATGTCACAGATCCCACCACCTTTAAAGGTTTCAGCTCACATAGCATACCTACGGACAAATAGCACTACCACACAACGGCAAGACGACTCGATCGTGACGCTACGCTGACGCTAAAACCAATATTTCATAGAAGAGTAATCAATGAAGAGAACCTATCCCTATTTAGAGAAGCTTTAAGAAAGATAGATTGGCATAATGCTACTCATACTGCAAATCCTGAGATAGTCTTTCAGACATTTCACACACTGTTCATGGAAGTGTTTGATATATTTTTTCCTCAGACTAGTAGGCCTAGAGTTAAATCAAAACAAAGCAAAAGAAAATCTGTCTCAAACACATGGTACACTCCCGAACTTGGTAGACACAGACTACTGGTTCAGATGATAAATGATCGGTGCAGGACTGAGGCATCTCTTGAACTAAAAGAGAGGCTCTATGCCTTGTACTTAAAGGTTAAACGTGATTATAAGATTAAAGTTGACTTAGCCAAAAAATTGTCCGTGGTTGACTTGATCGAAAAGTCGAACAACAAATGCAAAGCTGCATGGTCAGTTATAAATGAATCAAGGAAGAAGAAAGAAGTTGTAAATAGTCTTTTAAGTCCAGATGATTTTAATGTATATTTTGTAGATGTAGTTAAGGATATTGTAGCTAATGTGCATCCTCCCTCTGGTACCATGAATGCTGCAGATGGGGTATCATGTCCTGGGTCAGCCGACTTTAGTGTTTGGAAACACACGACACCTGATGAGATTATAAAAATAACAAAGGGTTTTACCAACTCACGAAGCCCCGATATTTACGGTTTTTCAACATGGTTGCTCAGGGAAATTGTTGAGGTCATAGCGGAACCCCTCTCGGTTGCCGTAAATAGCTGCCTGTCTGTGGGAATTTTCCCGGATTGCTTAAAAATTTCCAGAACTGTTCCAATTCATAAAAAGGGCGATGTGAATGTTGCATCGAGCTATCGACCAATCTCTATCATTCCGACCATGGCAAAAGTTGTCGAGAAAATCATGCAAAACCAGCTAGTTACCTTTTTTGAATCAAACAATCTTTTCTCGGACTCACAGCACGGGTTTCGAAAGGCGAGATCTACAACAACTGCACTCACTTCTCTCGTGACGGAAACTTTGGAGGCTTTTGATGAAAAACAGTCAGTGGCCCTTGCTCTCTGCGACTTGTCGAAAGCGTTCGACGTTGTATCGCATGATATATTGTTGGATAAACTTAGACGATATGGTGTTGGGGGCATCGTATTCGAAACATTTTGTGCCTACCTAGCGAACAGACGGCAGATTGTGGCGGTGGAGGGTGCTTTTTCTGCTCCTGCTGTGATGGACAATGGGGTGCCCCAAGGCTCAATTTTGGGGCCGACCTTATTCCTCATTCTAATGAATGATATCGGAAGGGAGGGTGAAACCCTCCTTTTCGCAGACGACACAACACTTATTGGCAGGGCTCAACACCCAATGGATGCGGTCGCAAAAGCTGACCAAATTTTTAACGAAACACGTGATTGGTTTTCGCTAAACGGCCTCAAGCTAAACGAGGATAAAACACAAAAACTTCTGTGTACTCTCAGTCGATCATCACCATCATTGGATCCCCCAGCAAAGTTGCTCGGCTTTACGTTGGACTCAAAGCTTACATGGGACTACCACATCGATGCAATATGTCTTAAACTTAGTAGAACCATTTTCCTCTTACGTAAACTTAAACATCAAATCACAAAGCAATATCTGTTGTTAGTATATTTCTCATTGTTTCATATTCATTTAAATTATGGCATCCAATTATGGGGCCATGCTTCTGGATGCACAAAACTCTTGAAGTTGCAAAAGCAGGCCTTGAGAATACTGTCAAATAGTAGAAGAAACTCATCTTGCAGACCACTTTTTAAAGATCTTCAAATATTCACAGTGTTCAACCAGTATATCTACAATTGTCTACTCTACGTAAAGTCAAACCTTATCAGCTATGAGACCAGAGGCGAAATGCACAACCATGACATCCGGGGTGCCCGAAGATTGAACACAGATCGCTGCAGGCTGGCAAAGAGGAGGGACAGTTTCCCAGTCATTGCTGTCAAGATGTATAATGCCTTACCAAGTAAGTTCACTTTATTAGAAGAAAAGTTTTTTAAAGCAAAAGTTAAGAAAGTGCTACTGGATAATCCATATTATTCAGTGTCTGAATTTTTTGAAGGCATCGCCACAGTATAGTGTCCACCGCCATCACAAAGTATCAAAAGTATTAAATATATGTTATTAGTTTTATTAGTTCTTAGTATTGTTGACGCTATCTACCCGGCCTAGGCTGGTCATTGATGAAGAGGAGGTAATAATAAGGTAATAATAAGGTAATAATAATGGACATATCATTTCACTGCCAGTCGTCCATCAAAACTTTCTTGCATTTTAATTTGGCTGCAACGTAAATTAATTTAGGAAAATATATTAATTCCTCTGTACCGGACGTAAAAAAACAAAAAAGTAGAATTTAAAAACCTACTTCTTGGCCGTTATAAAGTGATGGAGAGTTACCTCCTGTTATTTAAGGAATACAAATGATTATTAGTCAGCGCATAATTTGTTTTATTAACTTTTCTTTCAAAACAAAAATGAGTCTGTTCAGGTCGCCAAGTCGGCCTTTTGGGCACATAGGTTTTAGTCATCGCAGTCCAAGTCGCCGGTTCCAAATCGAAAAACGATTTATTGCCGAAGACCTACAGAAACTGATTTGGTTTACTAATTTGGCTACTTAGTTTTTATATTTGTATTAGTAACACCATGATGGCCGACGTTGGGTAAAATAGGAGGTTCATTTATTTTGGTACGAACATACATAATTTACTGATAATGCACACAAACTTATCTCCAAATGACATTAATTTAACGTTGATTTTTACAATCCAGCACTTAAATGGCCGAGAAATTACGATTTTAAATCGTACCTTTTATCGGTCTACTCTACAGTACACCTTAATGGGATGAAATACATTTAATTTCAGTTAACGATACTGCGTTTTTATTTTACTGCTTGACCCTGGGACATATTAATTCATCACATGACATGTAATTTCACAAGTGATTAAATACGAATACTATTAAAACTTAGACTTACTTTTTTCAACTTAGAAGTTGGAAAAGATATTTGACTTAAATTATTTTAACATCATATGACTGTGTGCTTAACTTGAGAATATTATATTTACCACATAATTTGATAAATGCATTTACTATGGAAACAATTATAAATCCATAAGTCCATATAGTTAAATTTCTTAATGTTTTGGTTCATAAAAATTAATTCTGTATATAAATACACCATATGTGAATCATTCAAACTCAAATGTTACTTACTCAAATGTTTTACATGATTATTTACATCATTGGCTATTTTCAATGCAAAATTACATCTACAATTTCGATAGGTTTTAATCGTCAGTTCGACTATTAAAAAAATACTACGTCCTCAAAAGTTAGAAGCATCTTGTGGTCGTTAAAGTGCCATTTGGACTTGGAGAGACGTTTTATCCTTTAATCAGGTGTGTTGGCCGTTCGCCGTGAAGCAATAAACCTTCAGAGACACGTTCGGGGAAATTGAAAGAGAGAAAATAACTGGCAAAAACGAACTGTGTTCATGGGCGGTTCTGACACATTCGCAGGAAGTAGCATTGCGAAACCGCAATATTGTCTTATCGAATTATACCTGCGATTGCACAAGCTGTACCATGAACCACTGGTCAACTGCGAGTGTTGTGGGATAGAGCAAAAATGTAATTTTATGAGAAAGTCAGAAAAATTAAAGCGAAACTATTAATTTTCAGTTTAAAATCTCCTGTGTTCAAATCATGAGCCCATTAACATTAAAGTTTATAACTATTTACAATACGTTTAAATTGATCACTTTATGTTTCAGCAGGTTTTTGAACTATTTAATATTTCAATTTCCAAGCGAGTGTTTTAACATTTTTAAATCATTCCTCTTTTTATACTTTAGTTAAAACAAAAAGATTAAAAGCGTGTACATCTTTGGTTTACTAAAAATAAACAGTGAAGCGATGTGTAAATTGACCCGCGAGGAGGCTAGATCAGCAGCTGAGTCGGCATGCTTCAGCGCGTCTCCAACGTTCTGACATATTTTGCCAATATAAGTCTCACATGCTCCATCACACTTTGGGGAAAAGAAACATAAGGTGGGGCTCAAACAAATACCGGTATATATAATATATTCTTTTATTAATCTTAACTTTCTACTAATATGACTTGAGAAAATAAAGGACTGTAAAATATAATTAAAGTTATCACACTGTATTTGTTCATTTATTCCGTAAATTAAAATGTTTTTGAAATTGCCATTAAAGCGAGTTAGGATACAGAACAAATAAAAAAAGGTTCGTCGTTATGAATATATTTTATTTTTCACACATAGTTTACAATGAAATAGTTATTGATAGCCTAGCGGCAGTAATAATCTTTAAAAGGCTTAATGCTTCTAGTCTTTGGTGAAAGAGCAGTTAGAGTCATTGAAGGTTGTTTTACAGCTCCACCCATGTAATGAGCTACTATGCCGTCCTCCAGTAAACCTACATTCAGTACATTGCTGGGAGTTGATTAAAGTAGTAAACAAAGTAGGAGGTTGCGATGTATGACTCGTGGCATGATTTTCCTCGAGACACTATATTCCTAAACTCTATTTAAGTCATCAGTGGTGATAAGATGATTTGATTAGATCGCAGCTAAGTTTAATACTTACCGCGATGATAGACCAATTAAAACAGTTGGTTGAGGTGTTAAGCTTACCGAAAAATATTTTAAGATTTGTTTAGTTCCGATGCAGCTCTTAGTTCTTGGTATTCGAGGTGAGTACCACTACCACAGTGTAAATATGTTTCTAGAGTTTACAACCACAATATTAAAAATAAACAATTTTCAAGAATAATTAATTAGTCATGGACTATTGTATGGCCAAAGACAACACAGTTCACTATTGAAACAGGAACAAATTTTAAATACTGTTTTGTCTGATTCGGTAAGTTCAGACACTGGTATCACTAATTTCATAATCAACCGACAAAATATATTTATTTTTTAAGTTGACAATTTAACGATGTATTGCTCCCTTTATCTTAGAAATATTAAGACTGTACACCGATATAAGGTTCCAAGCATACAATAAACAAAGATAAAATAGTTTTCAGTGATCCGACACAGATAGACCATTTATTGAATCTTTTATGGTTTCGAACATTAACGGACAGACAAGTTGATCAGCTTTCCGTGCGATACAGAGGTGCGACATAAAACCACCGTAAAAAAACTGCAATTCTAATAACAAGTGCTTGTTTTTTGTGGGGTTTGTAAAAAAAGCCTATTCTAATTATAAAGCTAGATGATGACAGTTAATTAACAGAAATAACCTTTGAGCCAATATCACGTGATTTTGACGGGCTTAACATTTTCGGGACCATCTTGGATCCACCGTTTTCAAGCGAGATAAGATATTTCAAAAGTTAAGCGGCCAACATAGCAACTTATGGCTTGTTTTTTTAGGTTTATAGGAAGCGACCCATAATTTTCAACTAAATTTTCAAAATAGGTTCTCTTACCTTTGTCAACAGTCCAAATCGAATGTAAATCAAGGTTAATGTTTTTTGAGACTGCTACCAGTGAAGGAGCTCATCAGTCCGTCATGATAGCGCTATCAAAAACATTTAGTTTATTCGCGAGAGTCTGTGTTGCGACTGTCTTTTATTTTAATGTTTGATGATGTTGCAAAGATTTGATAATGTTGCTTTTGCAACGAAACATGTAATCTTGATTTACATAAACTATTACTTTTTTTTACTCTTCAAACCTAGCCTATAATTAACAAAAATTTGCTACTGCCACCAGTCCTACCACTACATTCCACTGAAGAAACCATAAACATGCATTAAACGTCCGTCGGTTTACTGCAAACAGCTGATTGTAACTTTCCTGCCAAGGCACAGAAAACAGATATTTCTGTGTAATATGATTAAAAATATAGTTTGAAATGATGGGTCACAACACCACCTTACTTAAAAATATTTCGTATCCGATATGGCGGATCCAAGATAGCGGCGGAAAATGTCCACCCACTTAAAACGAAGTAATTACTACCCAAAAATAATTAGGGGTAGTCTGGGATTGATATTTAAAAAAGTGTGAAAAACGTTAGGGGGGCATTCGAAACTCACCCTGTATGTTACTAATTTTTGTATCTACGTTTATTAGATGGCACAAAGTCTTTCACTAGATGCTTAAACTGGTCATTAATCGCTGAAGCAATAAAATAGCGGTTAATGGCTCCATCTGGACCGAGTCACGGTGGGCTCACTTTTATAGCTACAGTAATCCGTTTATTGGAGTATATACGTATTTTTATAACGTCACATATTTCAGGTCTACATTGCTTTATATTACAAGACTGGCAGATCACGCGTTTTCGCTCACGATAGACATTTTACAGATTTTTTATTTTAAAAACTATTTAATCATGGACTGTATGTTGTTAAATTTTAATGAATGGTCAAAAGACTAAACGTTTTTATTCTTATGATTCCTTGTTTACAAAACTTCTTGATAAGCATGATACTTGTCGGATTTAAATAAAAATTAACAGCAACTCTGATAGTATATTTGCACTGATAGTATATATTCACACTGATTAGCTAAATAATCTAGTTAATATATTTTTCAACATCATAGAAACATAAAGAAATAAACTTTGATTGTTGTGTACTGCAACATGGTTTACAGGAGTATAATTTTATCTTCATAATAAAAATGAAAGTTAAATTCCAATGTCAGAGTCGAGAAATTTCTCCCCTGATTCACAAAAATAAAAACCGAATCGTAGGAGTGGGAGCTGTAATTGGCAATTGGTGACAGCAACTGAAGTGTAATTTGTTATTTTGCACCATACAATCGTAAAAGTATCAAAGAATTATTTAAAGTTTTTTTAAAGTGTTATAACACAAAAATGATTGGTTCTAGAAGTAATAGCGTCTTGTTTAAGGATAATATTTAGGTTATTGTTTTTATTATTATTGTTATTGTTGCTTTTCATCGAGCAATGTCTGAGCTGGTTAGTTTTTATTTTTCTTCCTCCAAATGATAATCCAATTTATTTAGGTATATTATTGTAATCGAACGGTCAGCTCAGTTAATATGAAACTAGGCATTTTTCAAGAATTTACAAATCATTCTTACAGGTCTTCTAAGACTTATAGTAAGAAAAGTTTTATTGGTCGTCTAAATATTAAGATTTTACCTCTAGTATTGAAAATTCTATACAGGTATCTCCATTATTCGATGTTACGCGAGGAAATACAGTAATTAATAACAGGTAATAATACAATTGACAATATCTAAATTAAATTTGAAACAGCCAAAAGTAACGATAAATTATTGAAGGTGCAATACACAAAGCAATATTACAATGGAAAAATCTAGAATCAATATTATATTTAAAATACATAAAAGGTATTCATAAAATACTTTAAAAATATAATTTTTTAACTATTCATATTAATAATGCCGCAATAAACGTTCAAGGCTTTGAAGATCATAAAATCTACGAGGCGGAAAAACAATGGTGTTAATACCAATTACTATTTTGTTCTACAGTTAAAAAGTTAAAATGTACAATTTGTAAATTCGTATCCATTGAAGTAACCTTTAAATACTTTAAGAAAAGAACCCATTAATTTAAAAAAATGCGAAGCTGTTTTTATTAGTTCCCCGAAACACAACCTTTACCGGAATCCAGTTCGTTGGCAACATCTGGAGAATAAAACATTGAGGGTGGTTTACGGTCTGATAGTAAAGTCAGGGTGGGAATGAACATTTTGATGGAAATTCTGTGGATCATGCCTTCTTTATTAAGCTATTTCGTATAAGGCTTCTTTCCTTACTGTGTGACAAAAACACGCCTGTTTTGACATGTGTCGAGAAACATATTTTGGGTAGAAATAAAATACAATATTTAATAGAATTTTCCTTACTTGAATTATAAAACTTCCAACTTTTCACTCAAACTGCAGAAAAGAAAACTCCTTCCTGCCCTGAGGTCGAAATAATTGTCACCTGCGCTAAAACTACTTTAATACACTATGATTATGATATAGCCAATCTGTTCTAATCGGGAATGGTCAGTAGTTAAGGTTTCTAGGTTCCGAAACTGGAGGTAAAAAGGTCAATAAATTTAAGTTGTGTTGATTGGTTATCATAATATTGTTTGCAAGTAGATGCGATCTCATTTCCGTATGGTAACAATTACGTGGCCAGTAATAACAGTGATTACGTTTACTCACACATGTAACTATTGATAAAGAGCTGGTTTCAAATATGTAATCACTATTGACCGATGGGAAGGGCTGAGGCTCTTGGATGGTGTCAGAAGTCATATATACTTGCTGGAACGGAAACCTTCGCATATTTCTCCAGCCTAGGCCAGGAAAAGTCTACTTCCTGCACCCTCAGCTGATATTAAAAATACCTGTTTTGAAATCAGTGTGATGAAAAATATGGTTCAACGCTCAGTATAAAAGTGACTTTTTAAACCCCGCTTTTTTCGTTGATAAACTTGATCTCGTATCTAAGTCAATTACTACGAGTTGTAAAGTCTATAAGAATTCTGCAAATAAGCCTTATTATAACTGATGTTGGGAATATTCGCATTTTTCCTGTCTCTTTTTTATATGTTAAATGTCATATGTTAAGAATTATTGAATTGTTTATGTTTATGTAAAAAAGGAATATAAAGTAACGAACATTTTAACTTGTCCTTTTTTGTAAGTTTAAGAAAACTGAGGTGCAGCAATTGAGAGGTGACAAAAACCTAATTACGTAATGTTAAAGTTGATGTTATTACAATGTTAAGATTTGTATTACATCAGTTCAATAGTGAGGAGGCAGTTTAAACGAGTGGGTTATAAATATTATCATAAGTGTAATAAATATTAAATTATGAATTAATAAATTAGTAGTATATTAGTAATACAAGTATATTAGTATCTTAGGTAATAGAAGATTACAAGTACACCATGTTATCTGTAATATTGATATACAAATTGAGAACAAAAAAGTAAGCTAGAACGATGGCCGGCAATGTCAGCCAGTTGGCGTTAATTGGTTTGTGTCTCCGTGATGAGCAAAACATTCCGGCCGACAGCGACGGCTATGTGACAACATGTCATCCTTCACAATGCATCTCATTACTAGCATAAAATTATATATAAAACTCAATTGTACTGAAGTTAATGCTATTAAACTAATTCCAAAATAAAAAAGCCATGTAAAAAAGGCAATAGTAATTCAACTTGGTAAAATGTTTTTAGTTTTGGGAATGGTGTTTTTAGGCAATAAAATATTTATTTGTTTATTACTATTTATAAATAAATGTTTTTTACGTAGAAATTTCATTAATGTTAATGCTATTAAACTAATTCCAAATTAAAAAAGTCATATAAAAACGGCATTAGTAATTCAACTTGGTAAAATGTTTTTAGTTTTGGTAATGGTGTATTGGGCAATAAAACATTCATTTGTTTATTACTATTTATAAATAAATGTTTTTTTACTGAGAGATTTCATTATTTACTTACACTTGAACGAGATTTACTGAGAAAAATTATACTTAAGTCGAGCCAGCTTAAGTAATTGTTAAAGAAACCTAAAAATATCAGCAGCATGTTATTACTATTATATTAGCATTTTCTTTAGATACATAAGGATTCTTCCCATCCTTATGGACCAGCTGTATCTGTTTTTGTGTCAGCCAGAATTTGAAGTGGACGTAGTTTAACTGAATCACCAACAGATAGTGCTGCTATAAATAATGTATTTCTAGTTATCTATATACGTTTTAACAACTTTATGCGCTAGAAAATAAGAATTCTTTAGCTTGTATTTGCTCCCTGAATACAAAATTGCCTAAATAACTCCTATTCACAGCATAATTATGTATCCAAAGTCAATGCTATTCGGCTAAAACAAATAATTAATTTAATATTTTATGTTAACTTTCTCGTTCCTTCTAAAAATACTTAGATAAACTATTACCATTTTATAATGTTGCATACAAAATTTGACAAAGAAATAAACTAAGTCATAATAAGTAAAGGCTGAGAATAGACATACTCTGCCTTTCCAAAGGTTTTGTGTTCTGTGGTGGAGTTATATTATCGTTCTTATTTAACATGAATATGCAACCCTGCATTCTCACGTCCCGTATCATTCTAAAAGAGAATATTTACACATATTATTCATGGAAATACTTTGATACGAGGCTTAATCAAAAATGTTATTTTGAGAATTTTAAATTCCTTGAATGATATATGCAGGCCCACTGTGATGGTCGCATTTATATTGAATGTTAACATAATGTTATAGAAAAAAGTGTTAAAGAGCACTTAGTTTCGTATCTAGAATCCGATACGGTATTTGAAAGAGATATGTTAGGCCCAGCTGGGCGTTTGTTTCGGTAGGAACTGAAATATAAAACAGCGGAAACCGGTATATACTGAAGTGGTGAAACCGAATATAGTCATGCATGAAATATAAGTGTGTAAACCACAGGCGAGTGGCATTTTTGTTGCTACTCGATTATAAACTACGGGCACATTTAGTTCTTCATCTGTGCTACGAGAGATATTTGTAACGCGCCACTGAACAGAGTATACAATTTTGTTTTCTTTTTTTTCGACAATTCAAAACCTCTATGGATTTTCTTTTTAAATTATAATACTTTCCGTATAAGTTGTTACTATAGACATAGTTTTTTGTTTATGAGTGTGTTATAGAATACCTTATCTTTTCGATACTTAGGCAACGTAGTATACAGAGTATTTATTATCAATTTGGAATTAAATGTAGTCACATCAGCTTGAGTCAAGAAAGTATCCCGATCAAAACAACCATCAACGTCACAACGCATTAATGTCAGCTGATTTTAAAATACAAAATAGCAAACTTTTCAATTACATTTACAATCGATATATTGACATAAAAATACTGAAAACCCAGGTACTCCGCATAGGGCTGCAAAGTAAACTGAATGTCCCTACTTACTTCATTTACTTAATAAATAAGTATTTATAAAAAGTAATAGAAAGTTTAGTCTGGAAGTTGGTTTAGTAATTGAACATTTTCAAGCATTGAAGGAAAAAAGTATATGTTTTCCTTTTGTTAAAAACCTAATATAAAGCTAAAGTGATTAATTTCTCGAGCTATATTGGCTCCGTGAATGCTATTTCCAAATTAACAAAAGCCATTTTACATTTAATATTTTCAATTTCTAACACAAAACCAAGACATTTTTTTTATTATTTCTTAAAGAGAGGAAAAATTAAAAATACTTTTATGCGGTGTACTACATGATGGCCACATTGAAGGACTTCAAGTCTTCCATAGTAAATTACTTGTTGTGCAGTCAGATTCATCAACCAACTTAATTTAAGAGTTTTCTTGTGCAAAGTTCAAAACTAGTAGCGAAAACGAAGCTTAGAAGTCATGTTTTTTACACAATGCAATCGTTTAATAAATTAATCTAATCCTTTTGTTCTTCCAAATACTTTCTAAAGCATTCGGAGAGTTATGATTAACTCGAGAGTTGTGGTAAAGTTCGATTATGATTAACTAAGGCGTTCTTTGTTAAATTAACGATTAAAAGGATTTGTCAAGTACGAAAGATAAAAATATGTTACATATTTTTGAGTCAAAAGAAACTGAACTAACTTGTTAGTTAGCTAATAACAATTCGGTATAAAATACGTAAATTAATTCTACAATCAAAAGTTTAAATTTGCACATGGTGAAAAGGTACATTTTAAATTTGCATTCTGTGATTCAGGCTAATGTGCACTTAATATGTATAGAGGACGTGTTCAATTGAGTTCCAATCACTTGCCGTTTCACAGTAATAGTTTGTTATTCACGTTTTGGTGTTGTGTATGTGACTCAATATCCTCGTTAACTTATGCAAAACCGTCAGTAATTTAAAATTATTGTCATTTCAGCTTCATTTACAATATATAGTTCAAAATATTTTATTGGACTCTTCATCAAACTCAGTCTTATAAGCAATGTTTCAATGTTTTCAATGATAATTGTATTGTATTGCATCTTTACGGAATTTAATATAATAAATCTTGAAAAATGACTCAGCTATTCAGAAATGATTACTTAATCCTTAATAAAACGCCTATTTTCTCTTCTAAAGTACAGTAGGTTAGAACGATATTTTCTTCAGCCCAAATATTTATTTAACTGCAACAGTAGTAAAGAACTCCTGCAAGTAAATTAAATATCAGAACTCCTGACATTCTGGGCTCAAAACTTGATATAAATATTTTAAACTAAACTCCACTCATCATCAGTTATTAAGTGTAGTCATATTTTCTTTTTATGATGAAATATTATCAGGATCTACTGATTTATTGAAAAAAAACGTTGATATGCTTAAGGGAATGAAGCTTGAATATATTTCACATGCGAAATGCGTTTTGTATTGAACGAAAGTGACCTCAGGTACTTAGAAAATGTTTGAAGAATTTTGCTAAACACATAATCAAAGCCGAGTATATAAGTCGTATCTGTGAGTATGAAGACACCTCGGAAACCATTGTTTTAGAATAGCTATTACAATTTATTTTTAAGAATAATTTCTGTGTATACAAACTACATGCAAATCACAATTATTGCTTTATTTTTAGAAGCCCCCTTTAATCCCTGTTTACCTAAAGCGTTATAAAAACCAGATAAACACGCGAATTTGTTAAAAAATGTCTGCTTCAAAAATATAAATGTAGGTAAAACTAATAATAATAAATGTAGGTAATTCATTTGTGTAGAGCATGATTATGAGTTGATGACGTAGTACTGTTGCACAGTACAATGTTGCTAAAACGAATTGGCGTTTGCAATCAAGAGCATTAAAAAGCTACAAATAAATCAAACTTTCAGTGGTGGAGTAATTTATTCAAATATTCCCGAGGCGGATCCTCCATACCTGCCACGTCAGCACCGCTTACTGGCGCTCACATGCTCTCGCTGTATTTTCTTTCAAAATCGTTTTTATGTGGATCTTGTACGTTAAAAAAATTCAGAAATCACACTTTTGAATCCGTAATATTAGTTTGCACATTGGCCATTGTTGAGGCTAAGATTTTCTATTTAACAGATAGACGAACTTAAACAATGATTCGACAATTAAAGTTCAATTAGGACCAAGAAAAAATACCTGTAGAACAATCATTGGCCAGATAGTTTTAGATGGCCAGATACAAGTAACGATATTTCAAAAATGAATCTTAATTAAGAACGATTGAAAAAAGAGATTCTTTTCTACAGTAATGAATAAAATTGATTTTAATCGTGAAAAACCCCAACCTCAGCTGGAGTCCAGTTTGTTGGCAGCATCTGGGGATAGAAGCAGCGAGAGCCATTTTATGGCCTGATAATAAAGGCGGGGCGAGATTTAACAATCTGATGGTTATTCTGTGAGGATTCCGTTTTTACACCATAAATACTAAAAGTTTGCAATGAAAAATTACAAAGCTTAATTTATGTTACGGTTGCTGCCGAAGGAATAGTTTACTTAAGTTGGTTTTTATTTTCTATATAGTTTACAAACTAGTCTGTGGACTGTTCAATTATTAACTGCTTTATTTTATTCTCTAGGAAATCAGTAATCTTGTAAGTATGCTTTTTAAAATTAGATGTGTGATGAAGTTTAAATCCAAGTTTATCATATAATATTTTAAGTCTAAAAATTTGTAGGCTAGTTAGTTTATTTCTTAGTTGTTTTAGGCTTTATCACACTTAAACCACTCAACAGAGTTTGCTGGTGTTATTTAGTAGGATAACACTTCAAATTAAAAATGCTACAAATTTAGAGGGGGAATAATCTATTCGAATAATCCTGAGGCAGATCCTTTAGACCTGCGACATCAGCACCTACAGAGACACATTCCCATACTTAAATACTGCAAATACCCGTGGCTTCTAAACCTCTATACCTGTCTTTAATAGGCCTGCAATTTTATTGATTTAATATTTTTTAATGTTGCCTCCCTGGCAACCGTTATTACTTATCCAATCCGTTCGATGAACGGGTACAGCAGATAGTAGTATTATATCTAAAAGTTTGTGAGTTTGTTAATTTGTCTGTTTGAGTTCCAACACGCCTTAAACTAGTTAATGACTTTATTAAGCGGTTCCTCGAGTATATCAGATTTCATTGAAATTTAAAACAAATTGGAAATAGAGATTAACCGTATTTTGATGGAACCATGAAGAAAAATACTTCCTGTGATTTCTTGAATACGAAACCCCTCCCTTGCTCTGGGGCTCGTGCTGGATTCGTGCCAATTCCTTGTTTTGCATCGTCTGACTTTTATACGTGATATTGTTCCGCATCAAACATCTTCTCTTCTTTATTTCGTATGGAATGAAAGCATTGAAGTTGAAAACATTTAGAGAGGTAGACAGCTGATTATTTCAATAATACAACGTGTTTAGAAAAAAGAGTATTTTCAGCAGGAGTTAAGGATAATTTTGAAAACAGTGAATTCAAATAAAATAGTTTGTTACAAAAAACAAAACCCCTTGTCTTACAGGGATAGCGTATGTTGATTTGCAAAGTAAGGAAGTATATTTGTCAGGGTTACTTAAAAATATTATTCACATATTTCAATTTATTTTCCACAAACATATACTTTTGTTCGAAAAATAACTCATGTATAAATCTTCAGAAGACTGAGCTCTCTATATATGTTAAATTTGTAGCATCATCAATAAAATCAAGGAAGTTAAGAAAAACATATTATATTAATATCTGTAAAACTGAAGTTTTTGTAACTGTCCTTCAATTTATTAAAACTGTTGATTATTGCAACTGTTGATGATGTATTGCGAGTAATGCTTTAATCTGACCGAGCAGTTTTAAAAATACCCAATAATGAAATCAATGTGAAAAATAAACATTTTCTCAACCACTCGTCTTCTGAGTTTCCAAGAGAATATAAACTTCAATACACAGCGCCTCAGGTAGGCCAGCGATAAGAACTCCCACAAGTTCCCTTAAGTGAATTACTTGTTGTGCAGTTAATATAATATCTCCGTTGTCCTCATTCTCAAACCTAACTTGTTCCTAAGTTAGATGAAAACTCTGCTAACTTGACCTTAAACGAGCATAAAATTTTTAACCTTTCTTTATAAAAGTAGGCCAATTTACAGTGCTGGTTGACTACTTTAAGGTAGTTATATTTTTATTGTTCTTAATTATTTAAAACTGTAGTTAAAATTTTAAATTTAAAGATATTTTTATTTATGGCTTTTGTAAACAGGGAGATTATAATAGTTTTACTCCTACTGTGATCCCATACTTGCAAAATGGTTTCAGGTTCAACCATCTTCGAGCTTTATAAATTATAGCAAGCATGCTTTTGAGTAGATTGTTCCCTTATTCCTCTGTTTCAAATGTGTACAAATGCTTGAGTTTTTTTGTTTAAGCCGAATTTAACGTGTGCATCAAAACATACGTAATATTTAGCATAAGTTATACCTTTTACTTCATAAAAAATGGTATAAAAAAGATATATAAAATATGGTACGGCTATTATTTCTTCGTGATATTAACTAGGATTACGTTTCCCTACAAAATGTTATACAGTCTTTGCTAAATGTTTCTTGAAGCATATTTGCTACGCAGTGTTAACTTGGCTTTACAGCTCTTCATAGAAGGCGGAATAACTATAATAATACGGGTCAAAAACCAAAAGAGAATTCGTACAGGAAGCCAAAATGGGGATTCGGACCGATAGACTATTATTTAAAATCATACAATTGGAAAACTAGGTCTAACAGATACACATATACATCTTATTTCCGTTTCAGGAAGGCAAGTGAGACCAAAAAAGTGGAGTTGAGAGAATCGCTTTGAATTGTGAAGTATTTCTGCAACACTAACCAAAAGTTTTACAGAAATTAAATTTAATAGTTTTATTTTCCACAAGCATACAAAAAGTCACACCTTGAGTTTATACAGCCTTATAAAAAGCTGAACCTTTTTTAGAAAATCCTCAACTGACCGTCGTCATGGGCCAAGAAGCATGTGCGGCGATGTAAAGAGCGATACTGTAGAGGCAAGAGTCACATAGGTCAGCCAGAGGTCCTATTACAGAGGTCCATTCATGATGAAACAGGAGTCGCCCGCCGCCGCGCCGCCGCGCCGCTTGGACCAAACCTTCAACTTTTGACACACCTCTGACCTACCGTCTCGGTAAATATAGTTATATGCATGTATAGAAATATGCTTGCTATGGTAAAGGTAGAAATAGTCATCTGAACGTCTAATTCTGGATAATAAAAAGTATTAAAAAGAAATATAAATATCCTAAAAGCGTTTGCAAGTTAGTTCCCATCGTATTCCTAATTTTTTTTTTCATAGAAGAGCAGAGATGATTAATGATTTTGGGTTCAAACATAATAGAATATGTGGTCCCCTTTAAAAAGATTTATCATGAAAACAATAGTCACTATTGTCAAACCAATTACGATTACTTTTGTAGTGAAAATGTGACTTAAATGGTTAGGTCATTGAACAAATTCAAATACTACGTTAATTGATAATTACTGCAAAAAAGTTATGTGCTCAACACAAAATTCTGTGTAATAGTAGGGAAACATTGGATTATTATCGCAATGAAAATGTTTATTTGTGGTGGAGTAAGGGTTTTGATTAGAGCTGGGTTCAAAGGAAGAATGTTCATTGAATGGCGGACGAATGCAATTGGAATCTCAACTAGATCTAGTTGTTCATATATAACATCAAATACATCAGGAATAATGCTGCGGGCTGTTAAAGAAAATAAATATTACTTCGTTTACGAACACAAGTCAGTATTACTTAGGGAGAAGACATTATGTAGCTTAAGTTTACTAAATCAGCTGTTTCGAAATATTATGACAGAGACCAAGTAAAAAGATACTAAAAGATAACAAATATGTTAAAACAAACGAATATGCAACAAATAAAATTATGTACTAAAATATTCAATCCAAATTAATATAAAATATTTACATTAAAAGATAATATACCAATATTTTATTATAAAATTTCAAGAATTGAAAAACAACAGTTATTTTATTTTAACGCACAATGTAAATGAATTTTGTTGGTCCCTAAATGTGTAAGCAAAATTTAGGTGTAACATATACGGTTTAGACCTTTAAGAGGAGAGGAGTTCTTATAGTCTGAACCCTTTTGGGGAGTACTACATAACAGTCAGGCCACCTGTGCTACGGTCCATCAGCATTTCCTAACGTCGTTGTCCTAAAACAATAGTTATATTTGTGTTTTAAATAAAAAAAACTCTTATAAATGTATGTTTTGTTTTATTTGTACAGTACCCCTTTTTATATAATATTTTAGAAGAAAGCTAATACTAAAGCAATAAAAGCTGACTGTTAATTAGGTTTTACCTTTACCTTAATGGATGTTGAAAACAGTTAATTTCTAAAACCTCAGCTGAAATTCTAACTTTCTGGAAATAATGTTTTTTGCCATAGTGTATTTTTTAATAATCAAGATTCATAGACATATCCTTGCATATATTTTGATTTCAACTGCTTTATAACTTAAAAACTTCATAAAATGTCTTATAGTAGTTTATGGGTAGCTATTCTTCGCGTATTAAGATACAAGCCAGTATCCCGTTTCATATCCGTAAACATTCAAGTAAACCGTAACAACTAACACTTTCAGTGGCAAAGCTTAATATTTCATGCTTTTATCTTGTAACAGCCCTTGACTAATCGGTAAAATTGTTATGAAACGGGACCAGACTGTAATATTATTACGAAGGCAGCCGATTAGAGCAGTAATAGAGTAAACATTGTTGTAAACAGGCCGTTACCAGGCGCAAATGGAACCAGGTGCTTAAACTAATAAAATGAAGCTCGATCCCAACAAGTGGCTGGCAAATTGCATTTGGAACAGAAGAATGAAATTGTTTCCGTTAGATGGATAAATACAATTGATTGTAATTATACTATATGTTCGAATTTACATTCAAGGTTTTTATTTCGACCAATCCTCTTAAACTCTACTACTACAGTAGTACAGTTTCTGTGGTATAGACGAGTTAAATTGTTACCTGAAGATAAACAATTACAGTTGATCGTATTTATACTATAAGATTCAATTCTAAGGAAAAAATGCAGAAAAACTAAATCCTTAACCGAGAAAAAAATAAACATGATAATACAATAGTGTAAATTAAGACTATATGGTTAATGCTGTTATACGAAGCTACGAAACTAGTTACTCTTGCAACAACGTGTGGATTAGGATTTATTTATAATTGTATATATTTAAATGTTACATTTGAAGTAATACATAAGGCAGAAGAATTTGTACTGATCATTAAAATAACTAATATTAAAACCCAAACTTTTTTACCTTATTACTTTTAATGTTTGAGATGAAACAAAACTGACTATATCTTTGAAATGTGTTAATAAGTTGATTAAATTTAAATTATACGATAAATGAGAGAAACATGGAACATTTAAAGTGTAATATAAATAAAAATTGTAACCATTACGTAACCAATGGAAGGAATGACGTGGATATAGGGTTCACATAAGTCAATATACAATCATTATTAAGTTTTAACAGCACAAAATACTACTATAGTATAGTCCAGATCAAATAACAACGCTAACTCCATCCATAAACCCAATGTTAAAAATTAACATTAGTCTTATGGACGGACTCGGTATTGTTATTTGAATCAGCCCGTAGAAATATTTCTTTGCGTTGTAATAAATTAATCATCATTAATATAATTAATCATTCTCAATAATGTAGTCGTTCAGGAACATAAAGTTTCCGATTAAAATTGTGAATAATTATCTAATAATAGTTATTCTTAACTATGTTTGAATTCTTTGCAATAATTGAACCGATTAATCAATAACAATATATTATGAACAATACAGGCCCTCTCATTATTTACATGAAAAAAAAAAAAACTAAAGCACAACTAAAGCTAATCCTAATGCGCTTTGTTTGTTTCAAACCTATTCCGAATGGTTGGTTTGAATTACAACCGACAAGAATGGTGCTTTAAAAGCCTCTGTTTAGGGTCATTCCAAACATGTGGGTATGTAAAAATATTTAATTAATGGAATAATTTATAACACGGAGTAGCGATTGCATATTGCATGTGCGTTTATGTATTTACACGTAATTTTGTTTTGGAACTACCACCTCGTGATCCAAATTATTTTCACTAAAATCAACCGTTTTTTATTTTGTTGTGATAATAACAGTCTGAAGTACAACTTTAGTTATTTATTAAGGAATCCTTACAATTAGAATGTAAGTGTGAAGATTAAGATTTTTTATTTTAATTAATAGAAGTTTTTAATTCTATTATTAATTTTTGCTGTGTGTATCAGCATTTGTAGCATTTTTCAATGTTTTTATTGGGAATGGATTAAACCCGGTTACCCTAATTTTACGGTAATGGTGGTATTATTTCATTTTTGAAGATTATGATAGATTGACTTCATAACTTTGAAGACTTATATAGATTTGTTTTTGGAATTTACACAAACCTAAACATTTCAACAAAACTGTCTCTAGAAATGTAAGTTCGTTGTTTCTTTAGCAAAGAAGCTGTAATACTTTATTTCACAGACTTCTGCAGTTTTCCTTATAAAATCCCCAGAAAACTGTATTTCTGACAGGTTGAATTTGTTAGTTTTTTATAATAGCTTTTCCTTTTCATATGATTTTATTATTTTCTCCTTGTCTTTTTAAAGCCTCTTAATGTTTTGTGAACAAATAAAATATTGTTACATCCACTAGTTAACTTCTTAACATTAAACTGTAACCATTCTTTAGGCTAGAGATCCAATCAGTTGTATTATTTTTATTTTGAACCTAAAACATGAAATGAAATCCCATCCAATCACAACAGTTTATTAAGTTGCCTTCGAAATAATAGTTTCCTTCAAAGTAATTTGTTCTTTATATTTAGACAAGAGATGAGTATGCGAGGGAACACCAGGGAATTCATTCATTTTAAAGTTGGCAACCATGACGGTCAATGGTTTTTCTTCTTTTCACTCCGGTTTAATAAGAGACACTCCAGAATGAAGCGTGTAAGACTCTAGAAATGCTTTCGTCCGCTTTGTTAATTAGATTCAGTTGTACTACGCAGTGATTTTTGTCATCAATTTAACCTAATCAGCAATCATATTATTCATGAAAATTGTAGCTGTGGTAAAATGTTTAATAACTATCGCTTAAAGCTATCCTTAGTTATTTATTAAGGAATCCTTACAATTAGAATGTAAGTGTGAAGATTAAGATTTTTTATTTTAATTAATAGAAGTTTTTAACACGTAATTACATACATACATTATGAACACAAAACTAAAGCACACTATACTTTTACTTTTCAGCCCGTTTTCTATATGATAATATATTTTATTTTTGAAATTGCAAAACTTTCCAATTAGTGAATACAATTTACGAAAGTAATTTTTGTAAACGATTATTTCTGTGCTAAACATCAATCTGAAATTACGTGTGTCTTCTCTAAAAATAACAAAACAATTTGATATAATCATATAGAGAAAACTACTGTCTTTTAACATTCTGTAATGTTTTGTGTTCTCCTCAAAAGATTAGGTATAAGGAAAAGCTCCTACCTCCTCCATATTTCATGAGAAATAATTGATTATTTTATGTTAAAGTACGCTTAAATTTCTTAAATAAAAACAATTGGTGTGAAAACGGGTTTTTATGTAATCGTTAAGTTGTTATGAAAAAATTAAACATGACAGACTACTTATACTTGAACATGACATTTTGAGATCCGAACCATGGGATTATGTCCTATTACACCATAGTTGTAAATGTTATCTTCACTCATTATAAAAATATCATAAAATATAACATTTCATTATGATTTTTATCTGCTAATTCATTTAAATAGATTCGCCTGGTTAGCTTATTTGACGATTTCTTCAAACTGTCGTTATCTTTGGCACATATATCTAGAGCCAGGTCAGAACCCAGAGATCTACCAATAATCAAACACCTCTCCATCATCATCCGTCATTCCGACTCCAAACAATCCCCAACCTAGTCTCTCACGTCATTCATCAAACATCCCTCTCCTCTATATGAAACGTCTTTCCAAGATTCTCACTGCCGAAAGGTTTATATATTTTGTATCAAGTTTTCACAAAGCAGTTTTTGATCGAAGCGATAGCACAAAGGCAAAGCGCTGGCCCAGAGTGTCAAACGTCGCTGATTCGATCCCAGCTGCGAGTGACTCCTGTTCCATCATGAGCGGTCACCTCTGGCTTGCCGTGACGTTATCTTGCTGTCTTTAGATCACCGCATGGGTCTATTCGATGATAGTGATGGGCAGTAGAGAATTTCGAGTTTCAAAAAGAAAACTGTAGGCAGGAATCAAATCAAGTCAAACTGATTTTGAATAGGCAAATGTTGTAAGATAGGCATAATACTTATATTGTTCAATATTTAGTGCGGCTATTTAAATCAGTAATTCAACTTGTGCATTACATTGAACTAATGTAATTTCTTCATTTATAATTTTGTTAATTCTTTTGTTAATGGCAAAAATCACTTAATACTAAATCAAACAGAGTAAATATAGATGGTATTTTACATCCGTGTAGTTGGCGGCGCTGCCTTTCATTGTAGGTACATTCCACACCGCTCTCATTACAACACGCTACTTCAGTTGTTGCGAGTACAATCTCTCGAGCCTCACTCCAACTTAATTAGGATTTATACTTATTTTTCAACGCTTTCTTTTATTTTCACCTCCAACCATCTTCTTATGAAAAATCAATACATGTATCCCTTGTTATTAGTCTACTGAAGCTTGCAATAATTAATTAAATAGTAATCTTTTGTCGATGGAGTTTCTTTGAAATTTCACTGGGAAGTAATTATTAAATCGATCCTGGGTTAAGGCAAAGGCTTATAAAGGAAATATAACTTTGGACTTGTGGATTTACATTACTTATACTAATAAGTATTGTAAGGACTTATGAAGTCTATAAAGAATCCGTATAGTTTTTTTTTTCAAAATACAATTTTAGTGACATACTTTCCTAGATAAATCTTAAAAGTAATAGTATATTACGTTACTTGCCCGGTAAGTGCCGTTTTATCATGCGAGCATGATAGTTTCCGCGCGAGCCGCTAGGCGAGTGCGGGATTTTCATGAGAGTAAGGTAAAACTTACCGGGGTAGAACCTTACGATACTTTACATCATAATTCTAAGAAAAAAAACATATTTTTAATTATAATGTATTCCTTGCATAAACTATTATGTTTCTCAATTCCTCAAACCTAGCCTACAACAAACAAACAAACAAACAATTGCAGCTGCCACCTGTGCTGCCACTACAATCCTCTGAACTTACTGGAAGTAACCAAAAAACATGCATTAAACGTCGGTTTACTGCAATCACCTGATTATTTTGACAGTTGTCTTCCAATATTTCTGTCTTTTAGTGCACGGTAAATTTACCGTGCAGTGGTCGGTAAAGAGTGATTTTCCAGGCAAGAGTAAGGCACAGAAAACTGTTCTTTCTGTCATTGACTTCACACAATGTTTCTGTGTAGTATGACGTATATTAAATGTTTAACCTATAGCAGTATTTACCTATAGTAGTATAGTATGTTTACCTATAGCAGTATTTTGTATCTTACCACTTCATATTCCTACATGTTATAAATGTTAATGTGAAACGTAACTTAGCCAAATACAATTTTGGTTTTCGATTCGGCAAATTTGTTGCAGCTCCTTCTATTTAGGAAAAGGTGACCGCTGTACAGTGCTGCTTGGACTCTGCATCGTCCTCCGTGCGGCTCCACGCTGGAACTCAGGAGAGATTCGCCATCAAAGAACAAACTGTTAAACATAGATTTGCAAAATATTTGATCGCAAAACGGTCAAAGTAACGACAGTCAAGCAGTTACAGTTACATATATTCCGTGGTGTAGTTTTTTTTTACCATTGAAGTGATCAATTTATATTTTTATCGAAAAATAAATATTAAATACACTCTTATATTTAAATTTAAATATATTCCTATATTTATATTTCAATATATTATTAACTTTCATAGCTACCAAACTATTTATGTATGGTTAATAAATTTTTTAATGGGTTTGGTCAGCTTGTATTTTTGCCTAGTAATAAGGGATCAGTATTGAGTTTTCAAGACAACGTTAACATTTTTAGAAAAATACTTTCCTAAATTGGGCTTAAAAGTAAATAAAATTTTTTTTCTGAGTACTGCCATTTATTTCATTTATATATTATGATTGTTTTGGTTATGTCATGTACTGTTTAAACTGTTTATTTGTTTAAGTTATACCAAACAGAGGTACCTTCTAATGTTACGCTCAGAGTGTGTCGAGCGCTGCCCAGCGTGTGTCGAGGTCTTAGTTTACCATTAACTCCGCAAGAGAACAGCACCGTCGCTACCCTATCCTAATTTAACTTAACTGTAACTAGTAACTGGATGTAACTAGTAACTAGGAACTTAACTGTAACCGTAACTGAATTTAACTGTAAATAGTACTTGGGCGCAACGGAAGACCCATTTAAAAGCGACCTCTGTTTGATTATTCTCTGTGGTTATACCATCGATTTATAAAAAGTACACTGGATTAGTAACTCAGGCCCCGCAACGCGAGCCGCCGGCAGTGGTTGCGTTTAAGATTTTGCAGGGGCGATGGGGGAACACATCTTTTGCCGGCCAACTTGTACTGACAGTGTAGTTAAATATTAATTGTAATTACTTATTAGTTATGCAATACATCTATTATAACAAGCTTTACCCGTAAAACTGCTCCCAAATCTGTGCAGTTTCAATACGGTTAACAATACAGTTTCGCCATTTTCCCCCAACGCCCCTTCAATTCGGCCCGGCTGCAACCCCAACGCACAGCTGTGTTGGCTCGGAAATCACTACACGAGCCTTACGGGGAGCGCGCTATCCAGTTGTATTTATTTAAATCGATGGGTTATACTAGTTAAGATAGCTATTTTAGGTTAAGTAGACCTGTAGCTATCCTGTAAATATGAAAACAAATAAATATTTTTTTACCTGCACAACTAATACCAGTATTTTGCATCTCACCTCTTCATATTCCTAAATGCTAAAATTATCTACTAATCCTAAGTTTGTGTGTTACACTGAGGGAACCTCTAACCTTCAAACATACAAAATCTACTAATAATGAGAAAATATGACTGGATAAAATAATTTACTCCACTTATAAGTGCGTCCTTTAATGAACTAAAAATGCATAGATAATGCCTTGAGACAGACAGCCTTTAGGAAACTATTTTTGTCTCAATGAATACTAGAGATTCCTTTTAGCGAATTTCCTTAAAGGAATAAGCTATTACCGTAGGTCTCATGGTAGGACCTAACCCCAAGACCATGTTAACTTTTCATTTTGGGGCCCCCAGAAGCAAAAAAAAAATCGTTCAAATATATATATGTCTGTTAACACGATAGCGGCCGTAAATATGATCCGATCTTAACGAAATTTGGTACGGACGTGTAAAGTGGTAATCACTTGGACGAGTTCGTAAACCAGCGCGATCGGACCACCGGAAGGGGGGTAAAGGGGTGGTAAACCCCCCAAAAATGGATTTTTTGAGTTTTTTTATATAGAAAATTAAAAATTATCCAATTTTTGCTAGCATTATTGAATTCAGCTCAAAAAACAAACAATTTAGTATTTTAAATCACTGCTCTATGTCCATTGGTTACCAAGATATTGAAAGTGGTAAACACAGTACGTTGCCGTTGTCCCAATGTTAACCTTATGGGAAATAAGTAAAATTCTATATCTCGCTTATTTCTCAACATATCTTGATAAAACTTGGTAAATGGCCTCTTCTAGTTCAGATCTACTAGATATTGAATTAAAACCACCCAGTTTTAATATTCCCATAGCAGCAAACCTGCATACTAATTCCTCATGTTATTCTTATGGAGCTTACAAAAACATGTCGCATCTCGCTTTGTTGGATTGAATTATGCTCTTTTACATTAGAAATTCGCTGAGTATGCAGGTCTGCTGCAACGGGGGTACTATATACTTACTATAGTGAGCGATAAAGTATAACTTGTTGCTGCGTATTAACTGAATAAAATGTTTTAACTGCCGTCATCACACGAATCGTGTTGTAATAAAAATACAGTTATACTAAAAGTCATGGCTTGCTCTACGAAGCGTTAAATAGCTACAGAAAATTATTTCACAACCGTAACTGTTGGTTATGCTTTAATAGTCTTACGAAGTGTATGACTTTTACGTTTTATGAGGCCTAGATTAAGAGATTAGTTTTAGGTACTTTTATAACCAAACAAATTATAAACACTGTATCGGGTGCATGGGATTATTAAAACTATAAACCCTCTCGAGTATGTTATTATAGGTAGTCTACATAGATTTATCATAGTATCAAATTAACTTTACTTAATCAGAAAGACATTCAAAGAAATATCTAGGGCGCAAATCTGTGAACATGTGTAGCCTACACAACAAAGAGCCTCAGCAAACAGGCCTCACCAATCATGTTTGATTGGTGAGGCCTCTCACACTTAGCTGCAGCTAAGTGTGAGAGGTAAGTAGGTTATTTAAGTATCAGAAACAAATAAAATAAACTACAAAATGGCAGCTCTTTTGATTCTATACACCAAGATTACTTTTTATTGCACTTATTAGATAGAATCCCAGCCAAGCGCACGAAACTTTTGCCCATCTATCATACAGTTACAAGACAAATTATTACGTCACTCTACCTTTTTTTCCATTGATACGAACACACATTTTTCCTCGTTTTACCTACCATAGATATGTTTTGCTCTTCCACCATAATTAATTCAAGGTTCGATTTTATTTTATTAAGTAACATCTCCCAACTGTATGACCTAATACACCGTCTTTCGAGTACCTCCATTTTTGCATCAACAAAAGCTAGGCCGTGTCCACACTGTAATCGCTCCGTACGTTAATCCACGTTATAAAACCACCGAGTCAGTATGTATAGTAAAAAAGTAATTATATAATGCGCTAATTAGAATAGTATAAAACCGCATCTGTCAAGTACCTCATGAACCAGCCGTACGAAGGTCCCTAATTGGTTTCAGTTTGGAAACCCTACCACTTTTGTAGATAACTGTGAAAAGGTTTCCAGTTAGCAAACTATTTCTGCAGTTCTGCGAGGTTCAAATGAAGACCCAGCTGCCCTTTGGCTATTGATTAATAACTAGATTACTCGTTGCAGCTTTGCTTGCAATAACTTTTATGTTTTTTTTAAGACCTGCAATCTAGGGTCAATCTTTAGAACTATTACAAACCATGTACATATGTTTTGTTGTAAACCAATTGTTTTTGGTTCAGTGTCTATGGGTGACGTTACTGTTCCGGAAATTCCTTTGTTATTCCCATTCACAAAATTATGACACGAATTAGCAAATCTCCAAATTTGACTCCATAAAAGTAAATATCCGTCCAGCCGTTTTCGAGTTATATAGGTGTGTAAAGAAAACCCCTTGCGTATTAATATATGGATTATGAAAAAATCAGCTGGTTAGTAACGAGGTTAGCTGTCATTCAATGCTTATCCTTTGCTATTATTCACTTTAAAATACGCACCATGCATGGCACGTCGTTGCCTAACTTAAACCGTGTAAAGTATTTAAATTAGTAGTTGGAAATTGTCTCAGAAAAAGTTAGAAAAGCAAACAATTCCGTCCCAAATTCTCGTTTCAATCAAGCCCGTAACAAAGCCAGTCGCAGCAAACAGCCATCCAGACATCAATTAACATTGGTAAACAGGATTTGTTTGCGCAACTTTAGATTCCGCCTTCTGCACCGCGCTGTCTGGGCTTCATTTAATCTCTTATACGGAAGTTTGTGTTACTTAGCAATTTACCGTATGTAAATACACAACTATCGTTCGCTCCATCACCATGAATTTTCCCTCATCTTTTGGAAAAAAATATTAAACATATTTCAGCTCAAACAAATTATCCCTTTTACTATATTTAATACAAAAATAATAAGTTATTTTTAATAATAAATCAATTTTACCGAATGGGTTAATCTTAAACTCAAGTAAAATGGTAACTAACTGACGTTTTAGCTATGATGATTGGGATGATTTCGAAGAAATCAGATTTTTTCCACCTTATAAAATTATTAAAAAGATGTTCATCACAACACAACAAAATTAATAATTTTTTAAATTATAACTATTCATTATTATTATTATTTATTCTTTATTTTATTACTAATTATTTATTATTGATTAGTTAGTTTGAATTTCGTCTTCGACCGATCACTTCGTAAAAAATCGCATAAAAACTTTTATTAATTAATAATAGGCCTAAAAAGCAAATTACCCTACCAAATTTATTTATTTATTCTTTACCAAATTTTTGATCATGTTTGAGTGAGTCAGATTCGTTTATTTGAAACTTAAATGTGGGAGAAACACTAAATCAAGTGATAAGGTAACGTTGCTTTGTTTGCATCACATACAAAATTAGTACATTGACAGACGAAATATTTCGACAGTGTACTGATTTAAAGGTATTCTTATAAAACACGTCCAGGCAATTTACAAAGTTATGAGTACTGTTTAGCTAGGCTGTTGATGGATTTTGAGTGTTGAATGAGTGAGATTCCGCCATTTCTCGTGAAGCTTCTTCAGCGGGAAGGATAAATTTATCATGATTAGTCACATAAACGGTAATGGTTTGATCCGTGGTCAAACAGTCAACTTCATCAGGTTTTAGTTTATATCATTAGGTTGAGATTCTTGTTTAACAGGTTAAAATATTGCTTATCCACGACTGTGGATTTATGTTTTATACATGACCTTTAACACTATTACATTGTTTCTTGATCGAAATGATATGAAAAGTTTTAGGTGGGGCGAATATATCTTTTGAAATTCTTGGACAAAACCCACCTTAATTTTAATGATGTGCTGATCCTCGACAAGTTGCAAATAATTGTTACACTCGAACAAAAATACCGGATCGAAAGAAATATTTTCCAATCCTGTATTGTTCGTGTGTGACAATTATTAATAACTTGACAAGGATTAGCACAATTTCAAATTAAGATGGGTGTTGCCCAAGAATTTCAAGTTATTACTTGAAATTCTTGATTATATATAATTATATTTAATTACACGTTTATCGCAGTTGTACGAAATACAAATCCTCTTAGCAGAACAAGGTTGAGGGAAACCACGGGCGTTTCAAAACCATAGCCTGACTGGAAGTTGTTGGGATTAGCTGTAACAATAAAACAATACCGAACGGACAGCGGGGGACAGTAAAATTACGTTAACCGCTGCAGAAAATCGTAAGACACATCCCCGGAGAACGGCGCTGTCTGTAACAACAGTTGCGCAACTAAGTGGAGTCACCCAGGGCCCCGTTCTGGTTCCTGTTTTCCTTCTTCTCTTTTCCTCGTGGTGTAATGTGTTGTTCATTCCGAGTTACTCTCCTAGATATCGCTCGATAAATAAGTCGCTATGGAAACTTATGTAAGTGGGGATCGTTTGAACAATAGGTGTTGGCCAACTAAACAAATTATTATAATACCTAAAGTTTCATGATTTATTTGATTTTTATATGCCTTCAAATGTTTTGTTAAGTTGTAAGCTATGTTTGGACATTACCAGAGTGCTTACATGTCAAGTATATATACAGGATCAAAACTAGCAGGTTTTAATAGCAATTGATGGGAATTGCAGGCCTTTGATGACCTGCGCTCTTAGATCTGGACAAATTATTCATCTGCGGAGTTGTCACTTAACAAAACTTTAGGAACTGTATTTAGGTGCTGAGTGACTTAAGGAAATTTCTTGTGCTTGCTGATGAGTGACAACAGTTAGTAGGACGATATAGAATGATAAATGCGTTTATAACATCGAAGTGCAAATGAAATGTTATTGAAGAAGTGGAAAGAAAGATTTAGCCCTCAGAAACGAAAACTATAATGCAATGTCAGTATAAAAATTGAGTAGCACAATAAGCTTCAAAATATGGCTATATTAAAATGAAAAGAAATTTAATGAAGAAACTTTTAGAAAAAATCCAAAGTCTTCATTACGAAGCAACTTGGATTCCTGGGATTTCTTAATTAGACAGAAGCATTTCGGAAAACACGCTTCGGAAAATTCACTGTTGTATTTTTTAAATTTGATTTGAATGATTTCCGTCTGCCCGCAATACCGGCGAATAAATTTTTCGATTAATATAAATTTTCAATTATTTTTTTGCAAAGTGTGGACACTTTTTTTAATGAGATCGCTTTGATAAACTACATTTTCCATTGCTTTCTTTTCCTTTAATTTTTTGACTCGATATACATCATTCTACATGAAAATATCATTAATATAGATATTATTCATTAGACGTGTCCTCTAAACACGTTTAAGCCCGCGCGTTGTTTCCTTAGGTGGAGTTTCCTTGAAACCAAAAAAAATAACAAGGTAAACTAGAAAGTGAATAATCTTCTGTTATTCGACCGTATATCTGGCTTAGATGTGTTCATTTAACTTTAGAAGCAGTCGTATTTTGTTATTTTACAGTCCGTCTGTTCTTTATTTTTTCTTCTCCTTTTTCTCTCGTCCTAAAAATGTGGGTTTTTTTATTCCCAATGCTGTTAGCAACGACATAGATTAAAAACCCTGAACTGAGTGAGGTTTCAACCTAGGATTGTTATATATTGATTTAAGAGGTCTAGGAGTCGAAAGCATTAGCGTAGTTGCGTTTGATTCCGAGACATCATTGATTAAGAGAATAGGTACTCTTACCTTACCCTATAATACCCCAAAATGAGTAGAGATGTCATTCTAATTGTTAAATTTACACAAAATGTCTGTAATTCATGAATGAAAGCGTGAACAGATCGTATAAACTGCATGTAAGCGAGTTTCACGGGCGGCTGGCGTGTGGCGTGTGGCGCACATAGATAACGCAACACCGTGGCGCCCGTGATTTGGACACTTTGGACAACAGGTTAACAACCCGTCGTACCCAGTCGATGTTTGTACTTTTAGAGGAGAGACTTAATAGTAAATTTGCTTTCCTCTGAAATTATTTACTTGTATTCACTGACAGCCAGTTTTAACTGAATAAAATAATACCAAAATAGGTTTACATTTGCCTAAAAAATCAAACGAATCCATAAAGTTAATTAATAGTTTGAGAGCAGGTTGTGTGTCCGGCTGACGACACATATTTTTAGAAAGCAATAATTTTCTCAATTACTCTATTCTACCTACCATTCATAAAAATGGGGCCCGTTAAGCTCTGTTGCGTAGGTAGGTTCAGGCCCACCCATGGGTGAAATTGGTGACAATTTGACATAACACTTTAAGAAGGCTGCCGTTTGGATATGTCACAGTATACACTTATTATGGTAACTCGAAAACGGAAATGGCAGACCCGAGGTTGTGACGTCACGGCAGACGCTTTGATAATGGCCGAACACGTTTTTTTCTGACATATTTTTAAAAAGCTGCGATTTTGGTATGTCCAAATATATCACAATTGTAAGATGAAAACAGTCATGGCAGACAACTACCGCGGTTGTGAAGGCACGGCAGACGCTTTGAAATTTATAAAAGTATATTACCCTAATCTTAAAATTATGCTACATAATAACATTTGACTACCGTTTGTCAAACCGTTAGTCTATTGTTGAGCCGTCTCCACTTGATTTTGACCAAAACAAAACTTTCTGCTGCCATCTTGGATCCGCCATATTGAAATGAGGGAAGCTATTTAAAAAATAAAGTTAATGTTTTGACTCACCTTTTAGAACTAGTGTTTTACGCTGAGTGCTACAGCCCGTTTCAGTTACACATTATTTTCGCAAATTTCCTATATAGGGAAGAAGCTGTTACCGAAGGTCTCATAGTAAGACCAAAGCCCGAGACCATCATAACTTTACGTTTTAAGGTCCCCAGATGCATAAAAACCATTCGGTCATTTTCATAAATATATATATGTACATAAATATGTGTATTTAAGCAAGATAACTCGCATAAAATTGTCCAATCTGAATGAAATTTGACACATAAATGTAAAGTAGAGATTAATTACTCGCACGAGGTCGATAAACATTCTGATGGGACAATTGGAAGGGGGGTTAAGGAGGGATATACACCTCCAAAAATGGTTTTGTGTGATTTTTTACTTTTAAAAATTAAATTTATTAAATTCTGGTTTGGACCATAGGATTCAGCTTGATAAAACAAATAATTTAGTATTTTGAATTATAGCTATAAGACCTTTGCTTACCGAGAAATCGCTAGAGGTAAACACTACGTTGTCTCAATGTTAACTTATAGGAAATAAATACAATTCTAGAAGTATAATATAATGTGATGGGTGATGGGTTTATTTTGATATATAATTTTATTTTGAAAGTGTTCAATGAGATATAGACAAGCCACTGAAATCGAAAACTTAATTCATGTGAAATTATATAATCGTTAGTTTTAATGATTTATTAAAGTTATTTTATTTCGTTTCCTTTTTTCGATATATTGAATCAATACAGAATTTTACAAAATAAAACATTTATAAATTCAGGCACTTAATTTTATTAGATTTGAAATAAATTTGAAAGTAAATAAAGGACAAAAACAAAATGTTTCAACCAGTTATTGAAAAGCTGATGAATAAATCACACGACATAGTACTACATCTATTTCAAATGCTTCACCATTTACCTTCACATATAAACAGTTTTATTAATTAATGATGTAACAATTAGATTGAATTTATATATTATAATAGGTTATTTTAAAATTCTTATTTGTTTAGTAAATTTTTACATAATGGCGGAGAACTTTCCTTGTTAGATGAACAATTGAATTTCCAGCGAACATGGTCGTCGTGAACATTTGTTGAATATCAGCGCAGCATCAGCATCAGTAAATCAGAGAAGTCAAGAAGTAAGAAACTGCATCACTGAATGCCTTACATGAAATACACGTTAAATTTCATAGCATTAGCTCCCCATGGACCCAACGATTTTATAGAAGGTTCCATCCGATATTTCATTATCAACCACGATATCATAATGAAACGATCGACATGATAATGACTGTGATTCATATGTGAGACGAGAGTAATGAACAGTTGGATACATATTGGCGCTACAGTCGGCGGAATGTAGTGGACACCTAATTACACTATTGTAGCCGCATTGTCCTCTGCGATCGATATTGACAGTAAACTTGCACTGCATTCTGCGTCAGCGTGTTGTATTGTAGTATGTTTTCACATACTTTATGTTGTTTATACTGTTTCATTTAAGAATAAAAATGAAAAATTGTATTTTAAATGTGTAATTGATTATGAACTGCCCAAGAGTATATCGTGATATGGGTATCGAGAGAGAGGTGGTTATATGAATAAACCGAGTGATCCGAGATCTAACAATTTTTATAAACTCGGGTTAGCAGTTTTATAAACATATTACTATAAATAATATATAAAATAATAACCGTTGCAGCAGACCTGCGTACTCAGCAAATTTCCGGGTTTTGCCTCTAATTTCAGATGTATCCAATTTGGACACATGGCAAACATTAAATAAAAATCAAATTTTCCATGTAAATCGATGAAAAAAATTCTGATTTGAGAATCATATGTCCAAGGGTAAATGTCTGTTTTGAATACTTTTTAGGGGACCAGAGCAATCTTAGAAAGATAAATTTCTGACAAAAGTAATCCACATGTTTGCAGATTCTGGTACAAAAAATTCAAAAAATTACGTCAAATAAACTAACTAAATTAAAATACACAAAAATCCATAAACGTTGAATTGGTTTATATTGTTAAGGTGACATCTCGTTTTCTACTGGACTTCACAAGCACCTAATGAATTCAAGTTTCCTAAGAAGTAGAAAATAGTGGAAATCACAAAATAAGAAGTATGTCATGTCTGATTATTTCAATTGTTGTCAGACCAGTGGGCTTTCGAGTTTGCTTCTTCTAAGGCCTCAGGAAATCGTGGCGGAGAAAGAAAAATCACGATTTAATGGGATCTTCAAGAAGTCTTGAAAATTATGCATCATACCAAAAACACTCACGCTGCAACATTGAAGAAAACTACATGTCTATCAATCTGAGTATATTACTTCGGCTCAAGAACGTACCGAAGTAAATAAAACACCTAAACGTGGACATGCCGTTAAGCGGCATGTTTAGTCTGACCGATCCAGAGGTATGATGTTTTAAAGGAAAGAAATTTGTGTGTCTGTGTGCAATTTAGCCAAGTCTCGATATAAATGGAATATAAAGTTTCCACTTCATACCGTTTTAAAATAGATTATTTAGTCTAAATAGTTTAAAATATTGTAAACTATAAATTTTATGGAAATAAAAAATACTATCAATGATTTCGTTATTCATAAACACTCTTAGACACTTTAAAAATTTTCTACAGCCAGATCTCAAATACCTTATAAACATTCAATTGTATAAGTAAATACATTTTGAATTCGAGACCATCGTAAACACGATTCCTTATATCAGATGTAATGCCACATTAGCCTGACCACTGAAAATATCATAAAAAGGATATTTAATGGCTGATATTATTTAAAAAATTCGGTCATTGAATGTCACGAAGCTTCAACAATAAAAACGTATTTATAAGAATAATGGCTGTTACTTGCAACTTACCAATCAGTATGAAGTGGATTGATTTCTATCTAGCTATTTACCGTCTTGTGACATGATTATTTTATGGAAATCAGCGTGACGCTTTAAAAATAAAGCCTGCAGAGAACTGCATGATGGAACGAAATGCATCAATGGCAAGACGGAATAGTCATATTACACGAGTACTGTGTGAGGATAGCGATTTACACGGTGTTGCGAGAGAGTACGCTAGACGGCTGCAGACGTTGCGACAGCTGAGTGACCGAGGCCGGCTGGAGCGTGGTTCCAGGGAATGTCAAGGCCTCCGGAGGCATTGACCTTCCAGGGAAGTAAAAGAGCCAAGTTAAATTCATAATATAAAAGGGTTTTTAATTTACCTGTCCGTGTAAAGTCCAAAAATTTTCGAAAATCAAGACCTGGTTTCGGGACTAGGTTGTGCCATGATCACGTGTAGTCAGTCGGGAGAGTCAAGCTTGTATTTAGGAGTTGTAGTCACATTGACGTTGTAGAGAGTTAAAAATGACACATACACACTCACACATATTATACGAATGAACACAAACATTCGTTCGTTCGTGATATGAACAAACATTCGTTATATGTGATAAAACTTAAATAACAGGTTGTATAAAAAATGTAAGTATTAACAAAACAATGTTCACTTCATATTTATATGTGCACTATTCAATCTTAAAAATGGGTTGCGTTAAAAAAAAAAAAAAAAAAAAAAAACACCATGTACTATGTTTGGAAGATTTCTTTGTGCCATACGTTCAGCCAACTTCCTCATTTTGCACCTGTTAATTTCCTGTTAATTTTGTGCAGGTTGTATGTTTGTTAATTACTTATTAACCGTGAATTGGAGATGACACATTTTCATACAACTTAATAGTAGTTGTATTGACCGGTGATGATAAAGCATTATATTGAAATTGTTAGCATTTATATCTCAAGTCTCCCCTACAGAAGTCTGTGATTGTTTAACGCCATTCATCCAGTAAGAGATAATAGCAAAAGATGGGTATGGAGGTTTAAAAGAACATCTACAAAGTAATTTAGTATAATCTTCAAGTTTCTCTTGTAATTTTCTGGGTGACAATAAACCATGGAATAAGTATGGCCTACGATAAACATTCACAGGATATAAAAGACCTCAAAACAAACATTACAAATTTAATGCAAGAAATTCAAAGACGTACATTGCAACACGTATTCAGGAATTCGATGGAGAGAGCACAACTTTGTACAAATGCCAATTACGGATTGTTTAAACACACAATGTAAACTAAATGCGATCAAACTTAAATAACAGGCTGTATAAAATGTAAATATTAACAAAACAATATTCACTTCATATTTATATGTGCATTATTCAATCTTAAAAATGGGTTGCGTAAAAAACAGCGTGTACTATGCCTGGAAGATTTCTTTGTGTCGTGCGTTCAGCCAAATTCCTCATTTTGCACCTGTATTGTCGATCTGGTCAACATACTTTAATGTTATCAATACTCACTCGCATATTATTTGTTTTACCTAAATGCCAGTTGTTTTCGATTTCGCAAACATAATTTATAAACAAATATATTTAAAAACTAGTTTTTTGCTGTTTATAGCGCCTTAAGTTACATTCCTGTAAGCATCAAGGCATATATTAGAGGGAGGTTAGTAAATATTTCTCTAAAAAAACATTCGATATTTGTATTTTTTCCTTAAGAACAAGGGATCAAGCCCTTAAGCCTTTGCTGCTGTAGTTGCTTGTTTCCAGAAAGAAAAATATGTGGAAAAAAACGTTCTCTCCCACAAAAACGTTCTAGGTGTATCTTTTACAAGTTTATATTTATTATCAAATTCTTAGAGTAAGCGTCATGAATGATATTCAATTGAGTTTAAGGGAATTCACGACATTTGGATGTGAAACTATCCTCAAATTACTGTAATTTTTGCGTAACACCCAAAACGGGTGTTATAAAGTAGTTTGTTTCATGGTTCAATCTACAAACTACTTCCATGGCCAATTAAGCTCTAGTTTCGCGAAGATTGCGAATTACTCTTTCTAGATTCATAATGAAACGTTTGTAGATGCATTCTCTGTCTCCTTTCTCCCTTCCGCTAACTATCTGCCAGCATATAAGCATTGAGCGTATAAAGATTGCAACTCCTTGAGCCTTGAAATAATGATGTTTCAAATTACAATGTGATTAAGAAAAATGTCAACTTAATTTTAAGAATGGGTTGTTCTTTGGAAGTTAATTAATTAACCATGAATCGGAGATAAAATATCATCATATAGCTTAACAGTAGTTGTAGTGATCGGTGTTAATAATAAAGTTTAATATTTACTTTATATTTTATTTGTATTTGAATTTTATATAACGCCATGCATCCTCTGTTACATCCCTTTTTAGCCGTCCTACTTAACCGATTTTTACGATTGAGGTATCAATCGGTGTTAACCTACAATTAGGCAGGATACTAGTCAAAATGCCTATATTGAAATGAATGGTTATACTGAAAGTCTTATATTCATTAAAGTCTTTTATGTCTTTTATGTTATTTATGTCTTATATCTTCCTCTACACTTACTTACCAAACTCGCTTTGTCTTCTTGAAAACTCGAAAAAACTTGTTTTAGTGTACTGGTGCTCTTTGTGTGCTCATACAAATGCCAAAGTCATACACAATTCGCAGTGCCTTAATTTCTTTGGCCTTAAAAATTGTTTAAAAATGGGTTTAAACCATTTATAATAATCAAATCAAATCAAATCATAATCATATTGTCTTTCACTGAGATACTTTTCCTCAAGCTAATCCATTGTAATCTACACCCTCATATACTTCCTTAACCTATCAGGTTGTTCCCGTAAACATTCATGTTTTATTACAAGTAATTGTACCTGTTTTCTCAATCGATTTCTATAAAATCTTTTTAAAATGTAGTTAGTAACATCGTAACAAGTGCTAAGGAACGTCAGAACAGCGACAATTAATAAATTTATAAATGACTTGTTAGATTTTATATAAGAAAGAAAACGACTTATTACCCTAGAGAGATGAAAGGTTCTACTTTGAAAACATTGGAACGCAAATGAAAAAACGAGCATTTCGAAAAGCGTTCTTTACTTGTAACCTCGCTTTCTGCAATTTATGCATGTAAAATATCCATCAATTTATATTTCGTTTGAAAGTGAAATAACCGTTTGCTAGCGCCTTGTCCTGTCCCTGGTGACGATGTAACAGTTGACTATTGGTTTCCAGCATCCTTCCAGTTATCTGAAAGTGAATGTGACTTGTCCGAGTGCGAGATGCTTCCGCTGCCCCCTCCCCCGCCGCCGCGCCGTAAGGACGCCGACCGTCGCGACGCGGTTTCCCTGATATAAACCCGGCTGTGGGACCCTCCGACAGACAGGAGGACTTATCCCACTCTGGAAACATGAAGGTAGGAGTGCTTCTGTGTCTAAGATAGGAGGGGGTGGGTGTGGTTTTGTAGATAGAGTGGTATCGACTGGATTTTTTTAAAATATGCCTTTCATAAAATAAACACACTATTATGTATTTGTCTGTATTCGTAAAGGAAACAAAATATGTATTCATGACCTTCGCAGCAGATTTCATTATTTATGTCATGCCGCTGAGGCTTCTTGATAAAGTTTTAAGTTCAAGTGTAAACTAAATTAAAAATATTAATTATTGACATTAATAACAGGGCTTCAAAATAATAATTCACCACTGCTATTATTAATGAAAAATTAATATTATTAGTATTATTATTTATTATTGTTTATTATGATTTTAGGACTGAAACCTAAATAATCGAAACATCAACATTTCTTTTATGTTTCGGGATAAACGTCTTAATAGCTGACACAAAAGTTTGCGCAAATACCTCTTAAACATGTAAGTCCTGTTTTTCTTCGATAGATTTAAATTAAATTTTAATCATTAAGAAATAGGATCAATTTGGATTTTTCAGAAAAAGACTGTTGGACATGAGGAAGAGTGTAATAAGTTTTTCTACGCTTTTTTCTCATCAACACTTTTATGTTAGTTCACTTTCAAACACAACAGTTATACAGGGTGGTCTTGACCTAGCGTTGAAACTTTTTTCCCCGGTGATAGCCCAACACAAATGTTACTCAAATCCACGATTTAAAAATTCTGTTCCATACATCCACCATGAAAAAAATATTTTGTCTTTTTTTTTTTAAAAAGTACATTTACTCAAGAAAATTGAATCTTCTAACCTAAGTTGATATATTCCTTAAACTTTGACATTGCCATCGTCGAATTCTACATTAAATTCCAATAGAGAAAAGTATATTTCTAGGAACCTGGAGCTTAAAAATTACTATTTAAATTAATTATAATTTAAGTTATAATTTTATTAAAAATGATAGAAAACAGGCTTAAAAAGACATCTAATTTAGAAAAATGCTTGGGGCTGGCAAGTTCTGTAAACGCTGCTCCAAACCTAAGCTTCCAAAAGATATAATATAAAATTGTATTGGTTACCTTTCAACAACAGTTGTGCCAGTTTAAAGTACATAAAGCACTGTCAATAAAAATCAAACAAAATAGAAAACAATTACTTTTTGACATGTAGAATATCACTGTTTATCTTAGTTCAAAAAGATTTTATTAAACGAAGATGCACACATTCTGACGTGAGGAAGGGAGTTTCAATTTCAAGGGACTTAAAATTATTACTTTAGGCCCATAAATCCCTAATGTTAAACTTGATGCACCAATAATTAACGATAGGAGCGTCCCAATCCATCTCCTCCAACTAACTTGCCATTTAGAAATAATATCCCTACCAAATCAAAATGAAATCGAATGTTAATTACCGCAGCTAGAGTAGCTAGAGTGCAAAATACATTCATAATGACAAGAACAAGTGTTAAAAAATCACTTTTTTATGAAAAAACAAAATTTTTTTGCTATAATTCTGGGAGGGGCTTAAAATATTTGTGTTTTATTTTTTAAAATATTAAATATTTCAACTACTTGTTGGGCTCATCTGACACTTATTGGGTCCAAAAACCTATAATTTGGGGCATTTACCCCCTTCCCCCCAAATGGAGTTAGGGGTGCCCCGATAATTTTCCCAACGGACGTGCTAGGTAACATATCATCGGATTATTCATCCCAATGTTAAATAGTGCTATTTTAGGTGTCAACAAGCGGGTTTTCTGTTTTAAGTAATTTTGGTCAAACCTTGTTTTGTGCACGTTAAATTGGCATAACTGTTATTAAAAGGTAACCGATATAATGTTTATTATGTCTTTGGAAAGCTTAAGTTTTGGAGCAGGTTTTACAAAATTTACCAGCCCTTAAGTTTCAAAATAAAAAGTATTTTTAACCTTATTTTTTTGTCATTAAAAAATTATAACTTTTAAGTTATGATTAATTTAAATAGCAGTTTTTAAGCTCCAGGTTCATGGAAATCTACTTTTTCTCAATTGGAATTTAATGTAAACTACGATGGTAGTATCTAAATGTAAGGAATATATCAAGTTAGGTAAGAAAATTAAATTTTCTCGTGTGAATGTACGTTTTTTAAAAGGCAAAAAAATACTTTCAAAATGGGTATGAGAATCGAATTTTTTTAATTGTGGATTTGAGTCACATTTATGTTGTTCTATCACCGGAAAAGATTTTAATGCTAGGTCAAGACTACCCTGTATTTTGGTTTTCCCTGATTATTTAGGTGTGAAAATTAGCTGTCAAAAATAATAAATAAATAAACAACTACTGAAAAAATAACTTACCTTAATGCCAATTTAAAATTCCAGAGTCATTTAAAAAACTCAAAATAGACAAGACAATTTACAATATCCATGATTTCCTCAAAAATAGGTGTTCATTTAATTTTCTGATTTTGTGAAATTTTATTATTATTTATTAATGCTAAGGATATGCATTTTTAGTTTTAAAAAATTACGCTTGTTATTGATGTTGAAGATGACCATGCAATGTATTTATTTTTTGCTGATAAACTGAATCTTAAATCTTAATACAATAGTTTTACAATCAATCGACCATGTTTTTATAGCAATACAATGAGTCTATTAAAAAAACTGAGCATTTCAAATCATCTCTGTTTATTAAAACTATTCAAAACAAAACAAAAAATTGAATATACACTACCATTCCTTCACTAAGTATATCTTTTTACGTTTTAACATATTTACTAGTTGTATATTTAGGCTTAATAAAAAATATGAAGCTTCCAGCAAAATATTTTGAGTTTGAGTATCTATTTATTTTGCACGCGAAAAGCCCACAGTTATGTCTTACTACGAAAATTGTCAATGACTCTTTCCTGGTTGAAATACTTCAAACATGATTGCTCCTTCCAATTTTGACCTTTGATTAAATTTTAATAGTGAATAAAGTCTTCCTATGGGTAAATTCTTGGGTAATAAATTTTAATATTTAATATTTATATTTTAAGTTTGGTATATAAAGGAAACGTACATGTGTTTTGTATCCTATGCTTTTTATTTTATGTATAATCCATGAGACCCTTGAGGAATGTCTTTAAAGAATTGTGTCCTTAATTTAAAATGCAATATTTAGGTCCGTCTACTATTTTACCCTTATTATAAAAATAAAACAAATAACTGATTGAAATTCTATAAGACAGCTAATAACTTTTAAATACAGTTTTATTTAAATTAGTACGAACTGACCACACAAAGTTTGTTATGCAATATTACAGAGATTTTCTGTATAGTTAGTGAAACAAGCCAGTTATTAGAAATTATTTAATTTGATTACTACTTACTATACTAGGGATATTTAAATAAAGGAAAGTATTTACTTAATTTAAATATTACTTTATATATTTATTTAGCTTAACTTTAGATTCTACCGCAATGGGTGCAAAGTTACACTAAAAACAATAGTGAGATTATTATATTTTAGGTTATATTTATCTAATAGTCTGGGAAAAATCGTGAATAATATCTTAAAAAATGAAGTAAACAACTGGATTTAAAAGGTGACATACTAAAACCCTTAACTTAAAACAAAAAACAAAAATCCTCAACGTTTGCAATTTTTTACGAATGAAGATTTTTATAATATTATAGTAGCCCTATACTAGATTTTTTTGGAGTTGATAGACAAACGAAGCCGATTTAGTTTTCAGCTCTCACTGTCACTTACGTCCGAGCATTCTGGTTCGGATAAACCCCTCTTGCATACAAGCCATTACACTGTAGATAGCGTTGTATGGAGAAGCCATTCCAGGCACAGTTTGCATTATTACCAGACCCTACATCCCCCACCCCCTGCCATTCCATCCCCATATGTTGGAACGGCTCTAAACCGTGTTAATACTGCATCTTAATGTTCCAGCTCGCCTGCCTCTCTGTCCTTGTTTTGGTGGCAGTTTCGGAAATTGATGCCGGTGAGTATTTTTTACTTTTGAAATATGTTTGTGAGTTTTAACTTGTGATGAGAATTAAAATTCTGCATATTGGACACAAAGTTTAAAAAATAAATTGTTTGTAGATAAAAATAAAATCATACGATGAAAATATTAATATGAATCAATTTTTAGTAAGAAACTGATTACTGGGGGTAATTTATGACCTTCGGTTTAGAAGGTGGTCATCCCACCTTTTTACACTTGGTAGAATTCGATCGGGAGTCCACATATCGTATTTGTTAGTTTTAAAAGTTATATGCCTGCTCCCAAAATGTTCACTACTGTTTTTAGATTAATTTCCCGTGAATATTTTACGTACTAGAAACATATAAACTATAAAATGTACTCTCAAAAAATAGTGAATTTTCCTACTTATAATAACAATTTTTGGTTGAAGTTAATAACAACTAAATTGCTGTTTCACCATCGCACAATCGCACATGACGTTACAGACAACCGAGTTAGTTTATTTCAATTCGTTCTGCTATACTTAAATAACTTGTTACACTGCATTCAGTATTCGCCACTACAGCAACGATAGACGGATCGGGTCTGACTTAAATTTGCAATTCAACTTTAAACTTAAAAAAATGAAATAATGATTTTACATATGCCCACAAACCCTTTTCGTAATTACATGTACCATTGTTTGTTGTATCTGACCTTTGCTTGCGGCTTAGTGATCAGCATTGTCTCAGCCACTCACAAAGTAGGGAGCTTCAGCTAGCCTACGCCAAGACGTAAGGAAACTGCTTGAACCATCCTTTACTCATTTTTAGAAAAAACTTTTATGTAAAATTGAGTGCTGTAGGGTTGAAAGTCGAATATCGAAAAACATTAGGCCGAGCCTTTAATCACATTATTAAAGCCAACATTTTATGTAGATCGAGAAAACTGTTTCCTTATTTATTTGTAAAACTGTTCAGATATGGTATAATTTACAGGAAGCTTCCTACTATATTTACTAAATAAAAACTGCTATTATATCCTTTTTAACTGCGGAATGTAGCCTAAAATAGTGAGGTCAAATCTCATTACAATAGTTAAGGTTTATTGGGTGTAATCAGGACGTTTCTACGCCCAGACTCTCATGAAATGCCGTAAAATATACATTATATGACATTCAAACTTAGCCTGGTGGAGTTAAATTTTGAAATTATCGACTGTAACCTGTTCAGTTAGAAGGTTACATTTTCAGGATTTGCGAGCTTAGTAAAGGATCTGAACACCTATTGTGCTGCATGAGTTTTCGCACATTACTACCCGTAATGTGTTCTGTCATCGATAAATTGTTCTGTGACTTGTGCTTTAAATTCCATACTCTTCCCTCCACGAAGATAGCATAGCTAGATACAAATAATTATAGTTCAACTTCGTTTGATTCAAAGAGAACACAACCCGTTCGCAGCTAGGATCAACATAACCAGTAGTCGCGTGTTTGGCTATACACGAGGTCTGGCAAACTGGCCATGACTGAACTCCGATTATTACTGTAATCATTGGCGGTGACTGCAAATCCATTCTTCCCACAGGCGTTATTATATCTCTGGTAAAAGAGGAAGCAGAACGTTATTATCTTAGTTAGTTGACATAACTGCATCTTCCTTGCACTATACAAGTTTATAAAAAAACATCAAGTCACATTTTTATTTTGGCTAATTTTTAATTTTTGTTCTAGGTTGGATATATGGAGGAGGCGGTGGACACGGAGGCGGTGGCGGTGGCCACGGCGGCGGAGGCTACGGTGGGGGCGGCCACGGTGGAGGCGGCCACGGTGGAGGCGGTCACGGAGGCGGTGGATACGGAGGCGGACACGGGGGCGGCGGCGGAGGACACGGGGGTGGTGGCTATGGGGGCGGCCACGGCGGCGGCGGCGGCCATGGAGGCGGCGGCGGCCACGGTGGCGGTGGTTATGGGGGCGGCGGCCATGGAGGTGGTGGCGGCGGTCACGGGGGCGGTGGGTATGGGGGCGGCGGCCATGGAGGCGGCCCGACTATCATCAAGATCATCACGCTAGGCGGAGGCGGCGGCGGTCATGGAGGCGGTGGCGGCCACGGAGGTGGCGGCTACGGCGGCGGTGGACATGGTGGTGGAGGTTACGGAGGTGGACATGGTGGGGGCGGTGGATACGGGGGCGGACATGGTGGGGGCGGGTACGGCGGCGGCGGCAAAGGAGGTGGAGGTGGTGGTAAGGGTAAGTAAATCGTAGGATAGAACTTAGAGTTACTCATGTATATGTTTGTGAAGATGAGTTCATAGTCTCCACGGAGGAAATTAAAATTAACGCTTATTTCTATACAAATTCATAATATAAAGAAACCGTTTTATATTCTGCGTCAAATATTATTTTTCTTTAATGACTTTCCTTCTCCCTCGTACATTGGACGTTTGAAATATTCCCTCTTATCTAAATTACTAATAAACTGATGTTTAAAACTGTTGAAAGTACTCATAAATGTCTCAGTCAATTACATACAATCTGAAGCCTTAAAAACTAACAGTTAACTACCTGAAGCGGGTACTTATGTAGTCAGTACTTTATTTAAATTTTCAATTAGTTGGAAAACATACAAAAACATAAAATAATAATGAGTGCGCAGGACTGCTGCGACGGATTATTTGAAGTAGTAGTTTCATTCAAATTATATATGAAAGTTAAACAAGTTTTACAAGTTTGAAGTTATAGAATTAATTGTTTACTAAAAAAAACTATAATGAGTCTAAATTATGTGTCTAAGAGGGAATGTTTGTGGAATAAAAAACTAATACCACAAAAGTATTAAGCGAGCAAGCAAATAAATCGGATGATAAAAAACGAATCAGTTAAAAAAACTCTAAAAACTACTGAACAAAATAACTGGCTCTATTTAAGAATCAATTCTCTGGGAATAATTCCTACCATAAAAGCTCTCAAATGTTTTGTCATTTCAATACTCAATCATGAGACTGTCAGCTGTAACGTGGCGTTAAGTGATTGCCATCAGTTAGGCCTAAATGTTTCCCGATTCGAGGAAACGGGGCACTAGTGTCTAGACCGGGACAAAAACACGGTTAGTCACACCATATTATAGCTGTAATACCCAACAATGTTAGCCATTGTGTTCGGACTTTCACTTGTGAAACTATACCAAGCAAAAATTACAAATGCCGACAAAACGTTGGTGTTACGCAGTCGGTTTGTGACTTCCCGGTCTATGTCAAAATAAACACTAGGACAACAGCTTAAGCTTCACGAGTTACTAGTATTGTTTGAGACTGGTCTAGTGATTGTTAGGTGAAGCTGGAGCAGCAGTCCGCTGTGGTAACATTGAACAGAACCGTTTGAACTGTTCGTTTAACTGTCCTGTTCGTGGAATTAGTTATTGTTTGTTTGAGAGAGATGGTTTTTTTAACCAAAGTGATTTCCCCCGGTAACAGTTGTAAGATAAAAACTATTCATTATTTTTTGCATTTATTTTAGTGTCAACTGGTTTTATGTACAGGCTGTCCACGTTGAAAATTTCAGAAAATTGTAAACCAATTCATTCATGTTACCATGCCATTTTTTCTTGCCTAGTACCCTCTAGATGCAAAAATAAATGGGGTTTGCCAGTGGAATACAGTTTTAGCAGACGATTTTGAGAAATCGCAGTTATACCACCTGACAATACTCCAGAGCTATAATGGATATATTTTTGTCTATCTGATAAAAATAAATGTACAAATTGTAACTATGATCACTAAAAATAACAAATATACAAACTAGGTTTAACATGTTTTAACGTCCTGACTTTTGAAAAGTATGATCCATCATTTTTTTAAGAACACTAATGTATTTGTCAAGTAAGTTGCTAATACCGAGTTTACAGATTTAATTCATAACAATTAATCACAAAATAAGTAGTTTTTAACTTGAACATATCCAAGGTTTAGCTAAAAAAATCGATAAAGTAGGATTGTGCATTTTTAGTCTTTTTTTATGTGCTAACATCAAACTAAAAGTTTAAATATGTTTCACGGACGGAAGTGTCTCATTTTCAATAGCGTTCAAGATGGTGAAAAATATTAAAAATTTACTTGTATATGAATTTAATATCATATACAGGTATTATAAAAGTTCCTTTACAGCTATAATAAAGTGCTAATAATGATGGGTGACAGGCACTTAACTTTGACTGGGTCATTTTTGACCGCCATCTTGGATCCACTATGCTGGATGTAATAATTTGTTTAAAATATTTTTCGCTACAGCTCCTTCTCTATCCATTTTAATCCACGAAATAAAAAAAAATTAAAATGCAGAAAGTAAATTATAAAACTACACTTCTTGGCTTGGCACTCTAGAGTCTAAGAGCAGTATTGTCAATTGAGTTAACTGGTTAGGGTTTCATTACATTGAGTTAATACTACTGTAAAGTTTTAAAAATATAAACTGAAAAAAATAATAACTGGGTATCGAAAGGTTACAGACTCTTCTTTCAATCAGCTGTTCATTGGTCGTATATCCTGAATATAATTAATGTACGAGGATATGCTTTAAAATGGTTCAGTCAGTACTAGCCTTCATTGTGCTAATAAGTAAAGGCATTAAATCTGATAAACGTTGATTTCAGATCTAAACTGCAATTTTAAAATAAATGTCTTGGTAATTGAACATTTTGATGACAGATTGTGAGCCATCTTTTGTTTTGACCAATTAATTAGTTCAATTATTCGGCGAAAATTACGTCTTAGCTATGGTTTTGATATACTGGCATTGACAGGATCACTAAAAGATTGTATTATGATAGTTGTATATGTTTTTCTCAGCAAAGATAAGGTTGTAACTCTAGTTTTTGCCCACGTATATCAAATTGAATTATATCCGTATATCCGTGGCGTTAATTAAAAAGTTCTCCACATTCAAAAGGCCTCCGTTTTGTTATTGAGATAATGTTTTGTGGATTTTGAAACATAACTTTAGTACCTAAAACTATGTGTTATTGCTTATGATTTAATTTTAGGTTTAATAAAATAATCGTTTTTCCAGGATGGTGGTGGTGATAGTGGCTCATGACAGTCTTCAAACTTCTACTCGTGTCTTTCATCATCTTCTCAACTTTGTTATTCTAAAATTCAAAATTGTTATGTAGTTTTAAGTACGATTTATTTGGTTATTAAATTATATTTTTTTAACTTCCGGAGTTTTAATATACCTTGTATTCAAATGCTACACAGTATAAATCAAACTATAAGTAGCCATAGATTCTAATATTTTGCTTGCCAGCCAAAATGCTAAAATATGTATTCGACTTTTCTTCAATTCATTATGATAATATTACGACTAATAGTATGGTATAAATCTTACCTTCATATTTTCAATTAAGATTTGGATGAAATCAATTTAAATGTATAGTTTGTCACTAAAATTGACAAACTTTGTACATATTATTATAATATGCAATGCTTTACCAGGGAAGTCTGCAATTTAATTACATAGCCGTCATCTGTTTTTCTTTTTCAATTTACTCAACGACATTGGGTTCTATTTCATTAGCCTAAGCACCTGGTTTAATTTGCCACCCTGTTTACGACCGGCCAATATCTATGTTTACTCTATTTAATTGCTGCACTTTAATCGGTTTGATTGGTCTTTATATTGAGCTCAGGTCTGCTGATATTTGAAATTAAACCCAGTCAATTATACAGAGTGATGAGGCTAATATATTTATTTTCATCCAACTTTATTCATTTAACCTGCATGAAATTAATAACGGACTATAATGAAAACCGTCTTTTATATTTCCTGTAAGTGTATTAAAGTTTGATTAACTTTCGTGCAACTTTAAGTGATTATTATGAAAATAACAATGCTTAATTTAGAATACAGTGTAATGTTTTAGACAATTAAACGTGTTTATTAATTATTTATTATTAAATTATGAGTATGAGAGACCTTTAGTCAACGGTTCAATATTGCAGCGATTTTAAAAAGGAAACTAATGCTTTTTCAAACTGCAATTTAAAAATGACACAACAGAGGCATATAATTTCCAGTAGAGAGAAACATCGGCCTTAATTGTGATCAACTGCCTCTTTCTTACTGTTTTAATTTCCAGATGTTGCCAATGAAACTCGATTCTGAAGAAAATGGAGATTAAATTTAAAGGTTTAACATAGTCGAGATACAGAAGTTTTCTATTTTTAATTATGCCGTCTTTCGGGGCTCTTAACTTCGGTACAGACCATTCTATGATTGTTTTTAATTTGTTTTACTTTTTACCTCAGGTTTACTTTAAAAAATAAAATACAAAGTACGACTCAGAATTTTGGGAGAAAACACTGCAGAAGAAACACTTCATGATTTCATACGTTCCAGATGTCTGTTACGGATATTGGTAGCAGACAACCCTGTCTACGATTGGCAATGGTACTTAAATAAGTAAATCTTTTTACCATTCATATCCTAAATGCTCTATTTTTAAGATATAACTTTTATAGAAATTATTTTAAATATATATCATCAAAACAAGTAACATTATAGAGATCTGTGTAGAATGTAAGAAAATTACCAGTACTTTTAAATATTTTTAAATATTATCTGTTAATTTTAGAAGACGATGGGTTAAAAAGTCTTTATTTAAGTTGGGTTGTTAAAGAAGTTAAATAATTCACCGTAACCAAGTTAATTAATTAACATCTACCGATTATTTAAATCCTTATTTAACTGATTTTCAATAAGATTACTAATGCATTTGAGAAGTATTATAATTTCAATTCTACAGGTCCATTGATAGTAAAATATAATATTAATACCATGTTAGTATTTTATGGCCGTGATATGGGAGTATTCTTATAAATCCTATAATATTTTCCTTCCTTTTTAGCAAGAATTTTATGGAGTGTTTTCTTAAAGCCTATTAAAACATTAAGTATTAAAATACGTTACTATTGGAACGATTATACTACAGTAAAATTTGCAAGTGTAAAGTGGGAAGGGGAAACATTTCAAGACCTATATATCTTTTGGAACCCAGATGCTAAACAAGGTTTTGTGACCAGTCCCACATCAGCCCAGAAATAAAAGAGGAACGAGTTTTATGCGCTGGAAATTGCAATGAAGTTCGTTTAGAGAAAAAACAAGCAGCCTTTCTTGTATCGAATATCGTGGCATAACATATTTGAAACAAGAATCTATTTCAAAATAAAAAATAATTTTATATGCATAAAATAGTAAATATTAACTTAAAAATAAGTTTTTATGTTTGTGTGCCACAAAACCTAACCTTAATATATTTTTAAATTACACTTGACTTCAAAATCGGATTTGATAAATATTTATATTTATTTAATTAGCTTATGGTAACTTAGGTTTAGCCTACTATACCAAACATTCTTTTGAATAGGGCTAAAAGTTTGAAAATAAACTTTGTAATCGAAGTTCCTCTACACCTTATGCACTCTCATCTTCACTTCATGTGGACTCTTTTATATCAACATAGAATGATCACAACAATCTAATCGTAACAAATACTTCCTGCTGTAACTGAAATTGCTCATTTAACAAGTACAACAGTCCATTTTTCAAAGGAAGAACATTATGAATGAATAACTTAAAATAATGACCACTCCACAATATAATATAAAGGAAAATAAAAATTGAAGTTAAACAAGATATTTCTGGCTTAGGCCTATATATATTGTGCGTGGTATATGTTGTCACTGATGTTTAAAGCAGGTACCAAACACCTCAAACGGGTAACGTGATGAGATAATCCTTCTCATTTGCGGTTGGAGCCTGTCATGCCGAAACTGTCAAACCGCTTGAGCCTGGATAATGACAATATTATCATCATTTGTTGGACGACATCAACGTACGACGTCAACGGCTATGGGCAATCAGCTTCAACCAAATAATGGCATTAAACTATTCTCTCTAATGAGGTTTTCGTAAATGCATTTTCATCTTTGAGTAGCTAAATCGTTCAGCCACGTCCACACTGAATAGATATTGTTTGGTCAGTATAATGGACCAGTCATATTTTAAATTAAAATTGCTAACTACCGGGTAGATGTTGTTGGGATACAATAGAGTAGGGTACCATCAAGTTTGCAGATTTGAAAGACTTGTGCCAACTGGTCGTAAAAAACACAATCTTTTGGAACTACTTTTTTCACAACTCAGATATCTTTAAAACTGTAACCGTACACAATATGAAAATATCAAAAAACCTTACTAAGGACTGAATTTCCTAAAATATTATTGGTTTTGCAGATTTTTAGCTTGCAAGGAGTTGGAGTTATGATCAATAAACGATAGAATACCCTAACGTGACCTAAGAACGAAAAAATCCAAACTACTATCTATTTTGTTTGATTATAGCAAATTCTAATGTACTATCTGACTCGCTTATAACGTCGGCAAACGATTATTTTTGGTGGTTGTTTGAAATGTTCGTCTCGCCTTTATTATTAGACCATAAACTCGCTCAGTTCGTTTTTATTTCCGACTGTTGCCACCCCGAGTAAAGTCCCCTACTGTCACAGTTTTACAGCCAATCGCGCCCGGTATACTGTTCGTTGTGTTGATGTTAACCTATTGATCTTTATATCATCGAATAATAATGACATCACGAACTGAACAGCATTGTAAGGATAAAACATATAACTCCTTGAATTGTTAAAACTTGGTGCTTAATTAATCGTGTCTATTAAGTTTTATGGCAATTTTCAGGTAAAATAATGACCCCGGGGGAATGCCTAATGCGTTTCAAGAACTTTATTGACTTTAAATTCAATTTATATTTCTTAAAATACAATTTCCCGAATATTGGAAAAATATGGAAAATATTATCGTTTGATTCCGAGCGAAAGGAAGCGTTTTTTCACTTGGAGCAAACAGTAGGTTGAGATACAATTTTTAATTTAATCAAAATTTAGGCCAGTCACTTTTGCTCAAACAGCTGAGGGTAAATAAGTTATAACAAAATATAATTTGTCGTTCATGATTCCATCATCTGATCGATTAAAATATAAATACTATGGTGTTTACCAAATACAAAATTAGGAACTCTGTCTATGAAAATTAATTAATCGTTATGTAATTAAATTTTGATATAATATCTAATTTTGAGCTCAGCGAAGTGTAAATTAAGTATGTACATTAATACTAAATACTTTTAATTATTTATCTTGTAATCTAATTACAAAACCAAACTATAAAACAGCAACAATAAAAAAAGAGTATGTAGGCATGAATTGTAAATGTATATTTTCCGTGTGTGAATTTATATTTTACTTCCTAGGATGAATTTGTGTGAAAATACTTCGCACCAAATATTTGTGTTTGCAGACGGATATTCCAAATTTGTGCTGCAGCTCGGCAGTTTCGCTCCGGGATATGGAGGTTCATGCTGTTTTATTTTTCAGTTGTCTCCCACAAAATAAACTTCCAGTCGAGTCTTGCGCACGTTTCAGACTTTTATAGTAAAAGTAGAGGTGGAAAAATATATTTTTTATCATACTGCTTCAAACAGGATAGTAGTATATGCCTTTAGATACAAAGTAAGCATAATTGTAATTAAATAAAATTACCTTATCCAATATTATACTCAGGAATACCATGTTGCAGGCTTTAACTATTGATGGTAAATTGCCAATTGATGTCAAGTTAAAAAAGTGTTATTTTCAGTAAAAGTTAGTGTGCGATAAAAAAGTTTGCCCAAACGTAAATGATTCGTATTTTCTTCTTTTTAATTTTTAGTTCGATTATACTAGTTAAAAGTTTGGACGAATTGGTGAATATAGTTCACTCAATCGACTATTGAACTTTAAAACGGATATGTATACATTTCAGGAAGCTTAGGTGGATGTTAAAAGTTCCGATGTTCTGTAACTTTTTCCGTATGAGGCTAAAAATGTCACTGATATCTCTTTTAATTAGTGGTGAATACCGACTAGACTCCCTGCTTAGTGATTAAAAAAGTCAGCTGATTGATTGTTTTTAGGATATATTTTGTCAGATTTTTGCTTTGAAACTGTATTGGTTAATTGTTTTATTTGCCCAAGGTAATCGCTCTTACGCTGCACTAGTTACGTGACAAAGTTTTCTTACAAAAAAATATCCTTTGGCTTTATTAGGAGGGGGCTTTGGGCAGCGTTATGCACCGTTACGAGGGTGGTTCAACGCAGCATTGCCAAACTAGTAATACTCCCGTCACAGCAGGCCTGCATTTTGAGCGAATTTCAATTGCAAAATAATATATATTTTAGTCCAACAATAGCATGATTTTACATGTTTATGTAAGCTCCGTAAAAATAATATGGGGAATGAGTATGCAGGTTTGCTGCCACGAAAAAAGAAATATCGGGGATTTTAGACTAATATATTAGATCTCATATAGATGAAGCCACATACAAAGTTTTATTAAGTTATATTGAGAAACAAGCGAGGTGTACAATTTTACTTATTTCCCATAAAGTTGACATAGGGACATCGTACTGTGTTTGCCACTTTCAATATCTCGGTAACTAATGGACATAGAGTAATAATTCAAGATACAAAATTGTTTGCTTTTTCAAGCCGAATTTAATGATTCTAACTAAAATAGGATCATTTTTATTTTTCTACATAAAAACTCAAAAAACCCATGTTTTGTGGGCTTATTCCCCTTTACCCCTCCCCCCCTTTCGGTGGTCCGATCGGGCAGTTTTATGAACTCGTCCGAGTGATTAGGCCTACCATTTAACACATCCCTCCCAAATTGTATTAAGATCGGACCATATTTACGACCGCTATTGTGTTAACAGACATATATACATAAAAATTCGAACGAATGGTGTTTTTTGCTTTTTGGGGCCCCAAAATGAAAAGTTATCATGGTTTTGGGCTTAGGTCTTACCATGAGTACGGTAACAACTTCTTCCCTATATGGGAAATTTGCTAAAACTAAATAAATAATTGGGGTTTTATTGACTCTGCCCCCTAGTTCTATTCACCTGTGTAAATCCCCCTCCCCCCAATTCTGTTGTCCGAGCAATGTTTTGCTCATCACACACAGTGATGGCGGCGACGGGACACAATTCAATTAATGGAACAACAGTTTGACACGGAAAATCCATTTAAAATACTTTTAGTTTTTATTTTCACAAATTAGATCACATCATTGTGGTCCACTATGCTGTAGCTAATGCATCCTATACTGTTTTAACTTTTCCATCGCCCAAATTTTAAATGAAATAGTATATTATAATATATGTGGTCCAAGAGCTCTTCTAGACTCGTTACTTTTGTTTCAATGTTATATAATTTTTGTACAAAGGCTGTTATTTAGTTTAGTTTTGACACCTTAACATTTGATGAGGAGAGTGCTTTATCAATGTTATTTCGTAAAGTTTCCAAACTTAAACTATCAACCCTAAACTATGTGCATATGTGTCGAAACTATGTGTTTTTAAGCCTAACTATTTCGGTTCTAAGTTTATATTTTCAACCTAAAACAAGTCATTTACTACTTAACTATATCGGGTGTATTCTCCAAGGGTAAAGGCTATTAAACGTAGATTTGTAAGTTTTACATTGAATCTTTTTAGTTTTCTCGGGAAACTCCAGAATAAAACGGACCTACCACGTGTAAAATGAGGGTTTATTTTGAGCGCGATGAAAATATACTTGTGAAAGAGGAGTGTAATTGGCAATTGGCGTCAAACAAGTCAAGTACATATCTCTGCTGTCAACAGGGAACATGCTCGAGTTACAGTGGCATCGAAAAATAACTAATATCCACCAATATGTAATATTGTTTTTAAGAGATGGAAAATTAGGTGTCTATGTGGGTCACAGCTCCTCTAGGGTTACTAGTAAAAAGCTACACTCTCTAAAAACATAACCTAGGATTAGGATTGCATTTTTACTTACCTCTTGTTCAGCTTGATTGTTTTATTATTGGGTAAGTGGAGCTATTCAAATTTTACAAATGAATGAAAATAAATAGAATGGTTACATGGGTTCCTAGGCACAAGGCTGGGCACACAAGCTACCGTTTCCGAGAATTACATGTTTTTTTCTCCTCTAGCCTAGGTCTGGGAGTAAGAGATTGCTACTCAGAAATTTGGAATAATTCCAGTTGCCCTAACTACACCATCTTTTCAAATGCTATAATAAATTATGTATTGAAAAAATATAAAATACTATCCATGAATGGATGGTTGCTGATTATTTATTCAAGCTGAGTTAAAATAACAGTTTCCTAGTTTATTCAAATAATTTTGCAAAACAACTAATTTACACAAAGAATTTTATTTTTCCGTGTTTCAAAGGACATTCATTACTCATTATTCACCTTAAAAATATTAGGTTAAGTAGGCTACGATTCGATTTCTTATACTGCAATTCTAGATTCACTACTTAAGATAATGTTACCAGATCAAAACTACACATAATAAAGTTTTATTTTTACCACTAATGGAATGCAATAAAACTTCGAAAACTAATAAGTAAAACTCTGTTGAGAAAAATCAGTTTTCGTTAAAATCTCATAAATCAAAAATAAAGTGGCGATACTGTTCTGGCTTCGGTTGACAGTGAATAATGATGGTTCTATTAGGGTCCACCAATTTCAGCCGCGAACGTTTGTCAAATTTACAGGAAAAAACAATTATATGTTATAAAACAAAAACAGAATTTGTATAGTAAGTAAATTAAATTAATAAAGAAACTTAATATGACTAATATTTACTTTGAAGCTATAAGCCTAAGTTAAAGTTATCTGAATTTTATAGGTCGGTGAATAATTAATTCTGTCTTCACTAATTCTTTGGCTTGTGATAACATTTATTTTTGAGTTATCTGAAGAGACCGGGTTGATCTATTAATATTCAACTTTTACATATCTATTCAAACAATTAACCATTTTTATAATAGCAATTAATTCTAAATGCATAAAATAATAAATATTAGTGGACTCTTGCCAACTCTTGTGAACAACCTTAAGGTTTTTTTGTTATCTTTTTCTTTAAGTGGTATGCTAATAAAACAATGCTCATTAACAGCTGTTCAATGACATTTCTACGCATTGTTAAGCCTTATTTAGGAACCTTATTTTAGGCTTCAGTTAAAACTTCATACACTTTATTTCCTGAAAAACTCCACGCCAAGCTCTTTCCACTCAAACCTAAATTCTTAATATTAGCTCAGAGCTTAAGAAACTTTGACCACCAAAAACTCTATTGTTTTAAATAAGTATTGCTATTAGTAATCAGCAAGCTTGGGCTAGGGTTTTAGGAATCTTATCTTTTTTATAGTCGTGTTGATAAACTAACTACTAATTAACTACTATTATTTACTAATTGCTAAACCTCCCCCAAAAAATCTTATTAGCTAAAGAGCAAACCATTTTTATCGGTAAATATTCTTGATTAGGGTAAAAACAGTAAAATCGTAAAAATTGCTAACAAAACATTTTCAAGAGGAAGGTGTTGGTTGGCTTTAAGTCAGCTGTTTGTCAAAGTGAAATCAATTCAGGTAAAATGTATATTCGGCAAACTCAATAAAGTTATCCTCATAAAAATTATAAGTTTTAAGCCAAACCAGGGGAAGACTATGGAGCTGGGACAGGAATAAACTAAAATTTATCATATCAAAAACTTTTGAACCCGACGTTCAGTTACCACAGTATTGAATAATAAATAATCAAATAAATAACAATATAGATACAACTGATTTCTTGTTTTAGCAATTCATTTAAAGATCAATATAACTTTTCAAATATTAGAATAGTTAGCTCTTTAATCTTACGTATAATGTAAATAAAACGTAATTATACTGTGCATCAAAGGGTAGAATGAAACCTTGGAAGAGTATAAAGTTGAAATAAAAATCTCATCTCGTCTAGAGAAAAGTATAAATCCTAATTAAGCAGAAGTGGGCTTGAGGGATTGTACTCGCTACAACCGTAGTACCGTGTTGTAATGAGAGCGGTGTGGAATATACCTACAATGAAAGGCAGGGCCGCCAACTACACGGATTTAAAATAACCTTAACTTTTCTGTTTGCACAAAAATGATTTAATTAATCACTTGACTTGTGTCTTTGCTCTTTGTGTAAGTAATGTTTTAATTAATTAGCTAAGGTAATTGTAAGATTTCGTTTTTGAATAAATAATTTCTAGAGAACAGTTGAATTTGTTACATTTTCACAATTAATTTTTTTATTGGGAAGAGTTTATTACTGTTGTCATGGGAAGACCTAAGATCGAGATCATCATAATTTTTCGTTTTAAGGTACATGAATGCCAAAAACGTAAATTCATAGATTTTCATGTGTATATATTACGTTTTGAACGGATGATACTGTTGGCCTTTGATGCCTCCAAAACTAAAGTTATCATGGTGCAGGCCCCAGTGCGAGTCACGCCATTGAAACAGCAGCTGATTAGAATGTATTAATTTGTGTATATATATATATATATATATATTGCATCTATCATTCGTTTTATATATATCGTACGTGTACATAATCATAACAAAGAGACGACATTGAAAAACAACATTTTCAAAGAAAAGCAGGACAGTCATTCTCGTATTGCAGTGTATCGATAGCAAGATATCCCTGCAGCATCGCATTTCCAACATAAACATCTACCTATGTTCTACATTTATCTCATTTACCTCATACTACCAGTACTGTTTTGTCTAAATAACACCTAAAATTTATTTCACGAAATTCAGTACTGAGAACAATAAAATTAAAATGTTGTACTAATGAAGTCATTTTTTGCTGGAGCAATTTGAATAGTTTTCGAATATAAATGTTACAATACTGGGATTTTAATTACCATGAAAAAGAAAGTGTCTATACCAAAAATGTAATCTAAAAAGTAGGCCTAAGTAATGCTCTAGAAATGCAAAGCTTTAAAATATAGTTTCAAACTTTAATGATATAACAAACCAGAGTTGTATTTCATGAAAAAGATATAATCTACAAAAAAATTACATTTATAAATTTCTCCTGTATTTTGTGGCTTAAATTTAAAGTAATAGCTATGGCATTCAAGCGATGATAGAATTTAAAATTCTCATCTGAAAAGGTGAATAGTAGTCGAGGGGTGGGTTGTTTGTAGTGGGAATGACAGATGATGATGCAGAGGTGTTTGGTTACCTTAGGTACACACCGGCTGCAGCCCTGGATCAGGTCAGCTCAGGTCCCTACGTTTGAGATCGATTAAAGTAGATACATTTTCAAAAAAAATATTACTAAATAAAATTGGATAAGAAGAAGATTTAATACTGCCAAGCATTTTCAAGTTTACGTTGATATATATTTTAATAATATTTCTTATCTAAAATGATATCCGGAAAACTACGTTATTTGATACATTTTTCAAGTAAAAAATATGCTGTTCATCCACAGAAAATACTAATAGTGCCATAGTTAGTTGGTTAGTGGTTGGGTCTTTAAAAATATTACCTATCGATTCAATTAGGTGGTTAGTGTTATTCTTAAGATTGCAAAAACATATATTCATTTTATGTTTCCTTCAGGATAGAAAACAGGAAATACTGTGCTTTAGGCTGTAAGTCTTTTGGCTTATCTTTGTATGGATTCAAAATACTTTTCTTTCTTTACTATTTACGTAATTAAAGGATAGAAAACGAAAATACTGCGACTGTGCCTTAGGCTCTAAATCTATCGGTTTGCCTTAGTATGGTTTCAAATACTTTTCCTTCTTATTTATAATTAAAGTTTTTATAAAACTTACTGTACAGTACGAATTGCCATGTTTTGCTTTATGATACGATTCTAAAGTCCGGCCACAGGCGGGTGAGAGCGCTGCTGGCGTTTAAAATATGTTATTTGGTTATCATTCTCACGTTATAGATAGTTGTGCTCTTTGTTTGTGTTCTCCAAAATCAGCTGATCATTGAAATATGTGATTACTAATTTTGTTTTTTATTTAATATTTTATCTATTGACATTTATCTATAGACCTTAACCTTAGTCGAGTTAAACGCATAAAATTCATATTTAGTCGCTTTTTTCGTCTTGGTTTCGTTAATCAATTTTTTTCTTGTTAACTAGCTGATTCTCGTTGATCCTCTTAAGTGAACTCGGTTAATTCATACCCAAGTACATGTGCTTCCATCTAATAGAAATATGTTAAATTACTTAAATGTGTAGGGGAGCGGAGGTGTCTCTAACATCAAGTAATTTACTCAGCTGGTGTTTCCATTTTTCGCCACCCGCCCAATACTGTGGCCGGTACTGTAGCTGCTGATAACCCTGGACCAACTCAGAGTCTCGAAGATTTGGAGAACTGACTGCAATCGGTCTTCCAGAAGCTTATTAACGATTAAGACAAGAATAATTTTTTTGTTAATGTGAATTCAAAGGCTGCATTAACCTATCTCTGCCATTTCACCTAATTCTTAGATTGATATTTTCCTTTGCCTATGCTTAATTTATCTCGGTGTGCTTTATTTCAGTAGGTATTTTTGACATCTTAATTGATTAAGTGTCGTATTAGCGAATTTCCCCTATAGGGAAGAAGCTATTACCGTAGGTCTCATGGTAAGACCTAAGCTCGGGACCATTATAACTTTTCGTTTTGGGGCCCCCAGAAGCAAAAAACACTATTCGTTCGAATTTGTATATATATATATATCTATATATATATATATATATATATATATATATATGTGTCTGTAAGCACGATAGCGGCCGCAAAAATGATCCGATCTTTATGAAATTTGGTACGGACATGTAAAGTGGTAATCAATTGGACGAGTTCGTGAACCAGCCCGATCGGACCACCGGAAGGGGGGGTAAAGGGGGATAAACCCCCCCAAAAATGGGTTTTTTGAGTTTTTTACATAGAAAAATAAAATTTATCGAAATTTTATGGGCACCATTGAATTCAGCTCAAAAAAACAAACAATTTAGTATTTTGAAACACTGCTCTATGTCCATTGGTTACCGAGATATTGAAAGTGGTAAACACAGTACGTTGTCCCAATGTTAACCTTATGGGGAATAAGTAAAATTCTATATCTCGCTTATTTCTCAATATATATGGATAAAACTTGGTTTGTGGGTTCATCTAGATGAGATCTAATGTATTTTAGTCTAAAATCCCCGAAATTTCCATTTTTGTGGCAGCAAACCTGCATAATCATTCCCCATGTTATCCTTATGGGAAATAAAAAAATTCTATATCTTCCTTAATTTTTAACATTTCTTGATAAAACTTGGTATATGGCTTCTTCTAGTCAAGATCTATTAAATAATGAATTAAAACCAACCAGTTTTAACATACCTGTTGCAGCAAACCTGCATACTCATTCCCCATGTTATTCTTATGGAGATTACAAAAACATGTCAAATTTCGCTATGTTGCATTGAATTATGGTCTTTTGCATTTGAAATTCGCTGAGTATGCAGGTCTGCTGCAACGGGTGTATTTTTCAATTTAAATTACAGGCCCCTAACTTTGTATATGACTATAAAAAAAACATGTGGAAAAACAAATTAGAATTTTGATTACTCTGGAACACACGTAGGCCTATGTAGTAATTACTTTACACTAAAAACATGTTTTACATGCGGTACAATCCATCACTAGTAGGTTTAATTGAAATACAAATTCAAAATTAAACAAAAAAAAACACCCATATATGTGTGGATTGATAACACATACATATTTAAATGTTTATTTTGATCTAACGTGTGTAACCAAGTCATATCGCCGAAATCGGACTATCGACAGATGATGTTGTGCAAGTTGCACGGTGGTTACTGCCTTGTTTGTTCACGGGCTGGCTACAAGGGGATGCTGTTTGTTTGATCCTCCTGCACTGGGATATCTGCTTCTACAAATATAGTTCGCAAGCATCACGTATTGGGCTAGCACACAAAGAAGAGGAATTCTCTGAGAGAGAGAAAAGAAGGATTCTCTGTAGTCTGGAAAAAATCCTCAACTCAACACCAGCCATTAATTAAATCTATGCTGCAGCACGGGCAACAGAATATTAAGTTTTTGTTTTTAGGTCAATTATTATAAGAACACTTGTTGAATGCACGCTTTGCAGTACACATTTTGTCAGATCGACCCTAATAAAATACCTCAGAACTTTTTGTGGATGTTTGATTTCCTAGCTGTTTATGTCTATTTGGCTTTTCTGGTTCATAGGAAGTGCATATTTTACCGTAGGGAAATTCCAGGTTACGGTTGCCTGAGGTAAGAAAATGCAACTTTTACAGAGAAATGAGTTGTCAGCAGATTCAGTGACTTCAAAAGAGTCTTGTGGCCGTATAATCAGAGAAGAAATCTGTTTATTTACTTTCATTCTCGGATATATCTTTAATATCACAGAGAATGTGTTTTGGTTGCAATTGAGAACAATACTTAATTCGAACATATTTAAATCCATATTAAACTTACTTTTCTAGTTTATTAAAGCATATTAGCTTTGAATTCATTAAATTTAATTAAGTTTATATTTTTTCTTGGAAAAATTTACATAGCTCGTACCAGATGTAAATACGTATTTTTTTAGTGTAAAGTAATTACTACTACTAAATACTAAAAATAATGCAGTTTAACTGCTTAAGATTTTTTTTATAAATAAACAGAGCACTGAAAAATGTTACTTATGTAGCTTAATGCATGAGCCATTTTTAAATATAATTTTAACACAATATAATCTAAGATCATACCATTAACCGGTTGCTAGGGGAAATAAGAATCACACAGCATAAAAAAATCACATACAATTAATTGACTACATCTCTACTGCACTAACATCCTGCACCGTGAAGTTTGTGTTCTCAGGATACATCTGGCTGCTGATGTCGTCCGACTGGGCTTCGTCGAACGGCCTCATGTCCGGGACAGTGCCGAATTGGCAGAAATCAAAGTGTCTGAAATTCGCTTGGAATAATTTCTTCAAAGATTCCTCAATAGGCCTGATAACATTGGGGCTTACCCGGTTGAATGACCTAGACAGTAAATAGTCTACAAACCGGTTGGCTAAGCTGAAACCGGAAACTTTGACCGATATACGGTCTAGAGTTGCGAATCTGACTTGACGGATGTTCTCAACACTTCCGGAACATCTATTGTTGGTGAAGTTCAGCAGTATTTCAACATATACGGAATTCTCCCCGATGTCCAAGTCCAAATGCCCGCTGAGCGGTATCCCCATGAACCTCCCCTTGTAGTTGTACCCGATTTTCAAATTTTCCAGCCCGAATTCCGCCCGAAACACAAACAATTCCTTGACAGTAACAAGACTCGCGTTGCCGGTCCTCTTGATCGTACTCAAGTCACTAATGGTTCCTTGAGTACCGTTGAAATCTCCTTTGATGTTGAAGAAGAGCACTTTTTCCGTGTACTGCACTCGGACCTTGGGCAAAGGCACTTGCAGGTTCTCAGCCTCTAAGACATCCCCGCGGAACTGGCCGAGGAAGCCGTCCACCTGCTTGTTGAACTCGAAGACGTCCGCGTACACGACCGCGGTCGCCAGGAGGTGGAGCAGGAACCAGAATGTCCCGGTGGCGTCACTCATGGTGGTCCGCAGCTTCCCAACACACTGGGCAGTAACACAACGTGACGGCGATAGCGACTGATAACAGTGATAGCGGTGAGTCAGGCTTGCATAACTGATATGAATCTTGTAAAGCCAGGGTGACTTAAACAACTGGGTTTGGAACCACTAGTTAATAATGAATTGACATGTTTGATTTTCTTTTATTTACTACTATACACCTTGCTCTAACTAAATTGTCTTAAATATAGGATGTGTAGTCAAAGGATGAGTGTTACTATAGATTATTTTGTATACTATATTATACTATATTTTAAAGAACTATGGAATCATACGGAGTAACATGTTTTAGTGCTAACTAAATATATAATAGGCCTACACGTTGGTTCGGTGTTGGGGGAGGAACAATGGCAATATGTTTTAAGTGTTATCAAGCTTTTTAAATTGCCCTGTATTGAAATAGAGTTATATGTATTTAAAATATGTTGAGAATATAATTAAATCATTTTAATTTAAATTCATAAACACCTCTCCTACAATTTGTTTGTCCCATACATTCTTAAGTTCACTTTTTTTAAAGAACATTGCAAAAACGTTAATAAAATAAAATAATAAAATAAAATTTAAAAAGAAAGTAAAACAGGCCCCTTAGTTGCCATTAGCTATTGGACCATTAATTAACAGTCCTGTCTAAGGAACTTGTCGGCCTTAGTCAGTAACAAGACAACAAGATTGCGCCACAATCATCCTACACTCATCGTTCACTCATATTCGGTTAAAATACGCAGCCAGTGCTGCGTCCCGGTCTTAAGAGGTATTAAAGGTATTAAACGTTACTACATTCAAACCTTATTTGAATTTGATAATTGCAACTACAAAACAAGCAGGTAACATATATATTGTGTAATATCACATGACAGGCTCTTCAGTATTGGAAGAGTGAAGAGTATTTGCGGCAGCTTTGAATTTGTTTGCAGCAGGAATCCGGAAAGGATTACGATGGAATTGCAGAAAAGGAAACAAGAACATCAAAGCAACGTTTGTAAGCTTCCATCTTCAACCGACGACGCGACGTTCTCTCGCTTGTTTGAAGTTTTAATGCGCAGTTTGATGGGATAACCACTCAAGAACATTCAGACAATTAATCAGGTCTATATTTATTCATTTTACATATTTTTCATTTTAAACAATTTTATATTAGCTGACTGTTGTATCTCTTTAGTGTTTCAAATGCCTTTTTCATCATTGTTCGTTATTAGTGGAAGAGCAATTTCTTCAAAGGTCCTCTAAAACCTATTTCTCTAAAAAAAATAGGGTTTATTAAGTCTCAAAGTTAGCAAGAAAAGAGTGCAAACCCAGAGTTGTCGTGGACCATTTGTATTTTAATTAATATTGTTCTGAAATCTATTTAAAAGCTAAAACACGTTTTATCTGAGTAAAACAATAGAAAAGTTATATGAGAAGAGACTGAGTACAGACAAATGTTTTTCATAAAGTAATAAACTGTGTGTTAACTATATATTTTGGATCAGATACAAAAGTGTAATCAAATTATCACCTAATATTTCATTTAAAAGTACATAAGAGTTTGTTGAAACTCTATTAAGCCGGTTATAAAACAAAATCACGATTAGTATTTGGAAAGATATTTCATGATAATAATAGCCTTGAGATTTTTTAAGCGAAGGCTGTGAGAGTCGGAGATTAAAAAAGCCTTGAAAAGCGTATTAACGAGGGTTTCACCGCCTGAAAGTCTTCTGTAAAGTCGTAATTCAAAGCTCATTTCAACGGTTGTCAATACCTTATCGATTAAAAGCGAAATCCATTTGCACTCAATTCGTCCTTTAATTACTCGTTTTTCTTCTTCGTGTATCTTCAATGACTAATGTTATTAATTAATCTAAATTACCTTAATTAAGGGTAAATGACTTTTGAGCAAAAAGGGAATGTTTGAACAGGAACAAGCTCATAGTCTTTATCTTAACCCAAAACGTACACTCAAACTAAAAATATATATCGGAAGTATCGACAAAATTATTTGAAACTTTACTTCTCTTTAGCTTTTATTTAGGTGATACCTCAAAGAAATTTATTTCACAGTAATAATTACTTATGCCAATGCACCTATTAAAATCAGTTATTTATGTACCACGTAAAAGACAAATATCAGTTCAAAACAATTTCGCCCCTTGAATCTTGATGTTAAATACTTATTTGGTTTTCATTAGTAATTAATCGGACGTATAATTAATCTGAGTGAAATAAAAAAATACAGCTAGTCCTATATCTAATCGAAAATAAAAAGAGGTAATATTTATCATACTGACAACTACGTTGTTGATCAGGCTTCCCAACGTGAGGTTCTAACAGCACCCATATAACAAATGGATACTACTTATTACTTATTTTGGTAGTCATAATTAAGACGTGATCATAAATCAATCAACTTTTATACTGTCCAAAACTGTACAATCGTATTAAATAGACTTGTTATTTTTTCCTTGCATCCGCTACATGTTACTGAATGTTTACGTTCGACTTAGGAACCTGAAATTAATTAAGAAGAGGATGGCAAAGATTGGAGAATGAGAATAAAAGAGACTAGTTTCAATTTATGTGATTTTCTAAAGAGAAACCAGCTACGAGCCAGACGAGAGAATGTGCATTTCTTTTGTCTGTAATAAACTGAGGCGAGCGTTTCAAGTGAGATTGGGAGCTGGAGTTGAGAAGGAGCTAACAATGAGACGGCGCGGCGCAGCGACTCAGCGTTTTTAGCGAATACTCTTAATTTAGCGGATAGCTTAAAGTTACTATTATCTCATTCTCGTATATTGTCTTGGGTGGAAAATTTCGATATCACACATCATTTTGTCTTATCTGATTTTGTCTTATTTTTATAATCAGGCGAGACTTGTCATTCGCAATAATGTATATTATATACGGTATGTAAAAATATTGAACTTGGTTAGTAAATTAGAACTCAAATTTTTAATAAAAATGTCAACTAACAATAAACAATAATCATTAGCAAAAAAATAACGGTAAAATCATTAGCTTTCTCAACATTTTAAACAAAAATCATTCACCGAATATGATATTTTTCAACAGAAAACGCTAGAGTGGCCAATACTAAATATGGAAACTTCAGATATAGAAATTGTGGATAGCTATGAGCGATGGCTTGTGGACGCGGTCGGTGTTCCTTAGTGGAGATTAACGTCCGCACTATTGAAAGCTATGTTTATAGGACCGTCCTCATAATTAGAAAAGTTCGTAAAACTGTTAAACGAGGAAAGTGTGGTTCGGATTCTACATTACAATGTAGTTCCCTTGGTTGATATTGGCTGTTGGGCGATTAATTAACAGTCCTGTCTAAGGAACATGTCGGCCTTAGTCAGTAGACTACAAGATCATCCTTCACTCATTTGTCCTTTATACTTGGCTTAAAACACCTACCTGTGTAGGTCGCCATTTCAAGTATTGTATCTAATGTATCTAATGTATAATCTTAAACTCTTTAAACGTACCTACATTATATCCTCTAAACACCGTTTCATCATATGCTTACTTACAGTATACCATTTTGTAGTTTAATATGCATAATCCACACTACTTTATAAAATATATACAGAAAAAAATAGTTACTACCATCAACTTTTACTTTAAGTATCTAAAAGCCAAAACGGTTGACTGAGTGACTCACTGAATAAAATATCTCAAAAACTGTAAGTATTTGAGCCATGAATCTTGGCACTAATATTCTTTAAAATCTCTAAATGCGTACTAAGAAAGGATTTTAAAATTTTTTCATCAAAGCCCAAACTAGGGTACTATAGGAAATTCAAAATGGTTGCCATTTTTAGTTTCCTTAGCTTATTTCCATAATAACTGCAAGGATTTGTGTCATGACACTTGGTACAAATATTCATTATAAGCTCTAGATATGTACTAAGAAAGGATTTTTAAATGGTTTCTAGAGAATGTTAAAATAAGTTACATAGCAAAATCCAAAATGGCGGTCTTTTCAATTTCGCAAGCTTATAAATAAAACATGGATGCGAGGACTGTAAAATATGCCCAAAAAAAAGATAAAAAATCAATAATTCTTTTATTTAATAAGAAATTGAACCACACAAAACTTATGGCCGTCTGCTAAACGCTTAACAAATAACACTCTACTGAGCACCTGCAATATTCAAACTAGATTATTGAAACTCTGCATGGACATCCCATTCAGAATATAAAGTCACTAGAAACGGAATTATCAACATTAAAATATTTAGGAGGGTTAGATTGGCTGAAGGGGATTTGCTAGGAAAAAATTGTCTATTTCTACCGGGCACTTCCGCCTCCAACACACGAGCGATCCGATTTTCAATGTCTGAGAAACTGTCAGTGGATTTAGATTTCCTCAAATTTTGGTCAATGCATTAATTTTCTATTTTCGTTTACGATTTTGTCTATTTTAAAATAGCTCTAAATTGAAATAGTTGATATATCACTATGTATTGTCGTATGTATAATTTTTTTATCCCGGGTCATGCCTAATATTCTCTGTGTCAAACTGCCCAACCAGATCCAGGCAGTGCACCAGAGTGCACCATGCGGCGAACCACTGCAGTGGCAATGCATTTTCATTCACAAACCAATAGAAACCCAATTTTGTGTTTGGTAATGGATTAATTAGGACATTTTATTTTTTAGGACTAAATAAGAAAATTAAAATGTTGGCAAATGATAACTAATCTATGTAGCATTTTTCCATCCTGAGGGGAGCAGAAAAATCTATAGAGGGAACGTTTCACCTACTTATTTCAACCTGGGGTGAAATATCTATCTGCAACCTGAAGATTTTAATTAAACACTTAAATACCCCTGTTGCAGCAGACCTGCATACTCAGCGAATTTCAAATGCCAAAAAAAACTTCCAACCAATGTAGTGAGACATGACATGTTTTCGTAATCTCCATAGGAATAACATGGGGAATGAGTATGCAGGTTTGCTGCTACAGGCATGTTTAAACTAGATGGTTTAATTTCAATATTTAGTAGATCTTATCTAGAAGAAGCCATATACCAAGTTTTATCAAGATATATTGAGAAATAATAAAGATATAGAATTTTTTTTATTGCCCATAAGGATAACATGGAGAATGAGTATGCAAGTTTGCTGCCACAAAAATGGAAATTTCCGTGATTTTAGACTAAAATACATTAAATCTCATCTATATGAAGCCACAAACCAAGTTTTATTAAGATATGTTGAGAAATAAGCGAGGTATGGAATTTTACTTATTTCCCATAAGGTTAACATTGAGACAACGTACTGTGTTTACCACTTTCAATATCTCTGTAACTAATTGACATAGAGCAATGATTCAAAATAATAAATTATTTGTTTTTTGAGCTGAATTCAATGGTGCTAATCAAAATTGGATTATTTTTATTTTTCTATGAGAAAACCCCAAAATACCCATTTTTGGGGGGGTTTATCCCCCTTTACCCCCCCCTTCCAGTGGTCAGATCGGGCTGATTTTCGAACTCACCCGAATAATTACTACTTTACACCCCTGTGCCAAATTTCATTCCAATCGGACCATTTTTGCGAGCGCTATCGTGCTTACAGACACACACACGCACACACACACACACACACACACACACACACACACACACACACACACACACATATATATATATATATATATATATATATATATATCTAAAAATCTGAACGAATGGTGTTTTTTGCTTCTGGGGGCCCCAAAACGAAAAGTTATCATGGTCTTGGGCTTAGGTCTTACCATGAGGCCTTCGGTAGTAGCTTCTCCCCTATATGGGAAATTCGCAAAAAATTAGAGTGCATAAATAATATATCATTGAAATCATTCACTTTATTTGGTAAATAGTAAACCGTTTTGCAATACAATCAAAGTATCAATTAGTTAAGAATTAACTAATTAATTCAACGGATAATAATAGTCCTTAAACTAAATTAAGGATCCATACTTTTTGAAGTATAAACTAACAAAGAGTAAGCCCAAGTTGTAATACCATTAAAATATATTTCGAGGTAGCTGAATAAACAATACAAATCGGATAGGAAGTATATCTATGATAATTTTAATAAATCACCAGAGTAAATTGTGCTAAACGCATGTAATTACAATTTAAATAAAATTATAGGCCTATAGTTGGGAAATAAGAGTGAAGAGCGGCAGTGGTAACGGTAGGTATGTCACATTAAACCGTAGTTAAGATAAGAGCGAACTCATCAAGCCACCGTCCATCAACTCAGATAGGAGTCCGACCAGGGGAGTTGCGTGTGTCCCAGGTTTCAAAAGTCCTTAGCTGAATAAAATAAGTTTTAAATAAAATAAAACAATTGGACAAAGTTTTCAAATGTCACATAGTAGTAAGAAATTTAGTAGACAATTAAACAACGCAATCTTCATTAGCCCTAAAATAAATTATGTAACATGGTCTCGAGTTTCATCTGTCACGGGTAAACTATTTCATATGGGAAGACATTGCATTTTAATATTCCAGGTATATTTCATGTCGATTATAGTTACTGAGCTTACAAAAAAACGAGTTAAAACAGCCGTTTAAAATTAACTCATAGTTAACGATTAAAAATATTTAAAGTTCATATTTCCTACATTAAGTTCTGTGCTTGTTTGTTTTCGGTCAACTATTTCCCAAATAAACCTGTGAATAAAATGTCTCTTGGCAATATATCTCGCACTTAAAAAAAATTGTTCTCTTCTTGGGGATATTTTAGAATAAAGGATTAACATGACGAGCAGCAATTGTCTCTAGTTACCATGGTGATTACCCAAGATAATGGATATCAATTTGGTTATTCTTGTCAACAAAAAAAAAACCAAGGTGGAAAGTACATAAAAAAGAGGCACTTAGGAATGAGTTTTCCTTTCATAGAGCAGCAATTGTCTCCAGTTACCATGGTGATTTAAGATAATGGATATCAATTTGGGTTTTCTTGGCAACAAAAATAAAACCAAGGTGGAAAGTACATCAAAAAGAGGCACACAGGAGGGAATTTATTCGGAGAGGTTATATAGGTGAGGTTCAAGTTTAGGTTTAAATATCTGTTAGAGGTCCTTCAACTTCGGAGTAGGCGTCAAGAGTGCAGTAGTCGTATTGCATTTCCCCCCGAGACGGCGCGGCGTTCTCAGAGATCTGGGTCTGTAGTGGAAGTGGAATAAAGCTAGACCTTATGTAAAGGAAAGTAGTTAGTGTTGAAATTATAAATTACAATAAAAATATCGCCTTTTGGAATTCCTAAAAACATAAAATCGCTTTTTACCACTAACTATTGATCATTCTACTTTAATAGCACATTTAAAATTCAAGCGGTGACTGTAATTGGTAAAGCGTCTCAAGGTTGAGTACCAGGAGTAAATTTCATTACCATCAGTGAGCACTTTTAAATAAAAACCTATCTCATTATCTCTTTAGTCTTGTCTGTGAATTGAGCCGTGTGAGTATTTTTGCTCACGGCTCAGACGACAGTTGGCCGCCTGTATAGTTGCACTGTACTACTGTCTCGTTTTTGGAACCGTCCAGAACTTTCCGGCGGGTATATAAACGGCCACCCGCCGAAGCCTCACTCTCCTTTCGCTGTGCCGGTTCGTGTTGTCGCCCAAGAAGAAATGTTGTTGCGAGTTTATGAAATTTTGAAGAGAGAAGACAACACCAGCGTCATGGAGCATTAAATTATTAAGACACCAAATGCCAGGTAAATTTTTTAATGTAGGGAAAAATACAATAATTTTGTTCCGCTGTAGGAGCTCCCTCGTTGCACAGCCTGCTTGGTGTCTTCCAGCAGGCCAGATTTAGATCGATAAATCAATATTTGTTGTGTTCTCTGTTATTAAAATATAGATTAAATGTAAATTTGTAAGTTGTCAAGACTGTTCCGTGTTAATTTTGTATCTAGATCTTTACTTAAATCGTTGTATGCAAGTGTGAATTCATGCAAATATTTTGTCGCGACATGAAACCTCCAATTCTTGTTGCCAACAGGAACACATGTGCCCTAAGTATTTTAGGTTAAGTTTTAAAGAGTTATTTACTGAGTATTTATTCACTGTTTAGTAGTTTGTTGTCCTTTTAAATGATTTTATGGTAGTATTGAGTAATTTCAGAAATCCACGGACTAGGCCTAGCCTGGCTTTTGAGTATGGCATACATATCTGTTCCAAGAAAGTAAAATCAAAGAACTGTATTTCATTTTATGTATTTATAGGCTATTGTGTATTTTGATGACATAAAGCTGATTTAGATGCCAAGTTATATAATTATTTAAAGGCTACCAGCATTGTCAATTGCAGTCAACTAGGACTGAATTCTTACTGCAAATATTTTAAACATTTTGTGCTCTCAGTAGGCTAGTAAAATGTCATTTTGAGAAGTGAGCAGTAACTGAAATCCCCAGCCTTTAACAGAAAATTAAATTATCAGAGAGGTTAGGTGTTTCCAAAAACAAGCTTGGTTATATTATAAATTTGTGGGAACATATTTTTAGAAGTTCTGTGCCTTGTTTAAAGGGTTCCTGTGTTCCTGTCTTCCATGACCTCCTGACTGACCGACTTAAGATGTGAAGCCTCGTTCAACTTCAGTGGCTGACACCTACGGGGGTTTCACCAATGGCTCGTAGCTACCCGGACCGAACCAACCTAACCTCACCGCCAGCTACGGTTGATGTTCCTAACTGCTGCGTCCCATGGCTGCTGCGTTGAGGCCACCTACTGCTTCCGGTTACTCAGGTGCTATCAACTCTTTTATTTTATATGCTGCAAGAAATACCAGCCCAGAAGATTTATTAGCTAGACTGAGCTTTTCCAACCAACCACAGCCCTTTAAATTAGTCAATCTAGTAAATTCAAGTACAGCATAAAACCAGTATAAAATCAATAGTTTTTTTTGTCAACATTAAATTTCCTACCGCTGCGAGCCATAAAATTATGTCAGAAGCTACGGCCTACTATGGAAGCAATTATTTTAATGCTGTTTCCATGCATACATAGTATGCGTTGGAGTCTAAGTGTGATTTTATTTTTGTGTAGAGTATGTAAATGATATTTGTATTGATCTGTGATATGGTAGGTTAAGGTTAGGGTTAAATAAAGATCTTTGGTCTATAGACATATTTCGGCATTTTGTTCAAAATTCTAATTCGGTCCACACCAGAGCTAAATTCTGTCTTATAGGCCATATAGATTGCCACGATTATTAAATGTTTTATTTCAGTTTAATACTGCCCTTGCAAAAGCAAGTTAAATAAATGTCTTATTGTTGTTGAATATTTATTGTTATTTTATTGTGAATGTATTTTGTTATTTATTTTAATTTGTCAGATGTTCATATATAAATTTTGTCTCATGCCCCCATTGATAATTTATTAATGATTAAGTGGACTGGTTTTAATTCTATTCTAATAGTTCTTTTATAATAATATTTTGAGCATAAAGGAAATTCTTTAGATAGCCTATAAATTTATCCGATCTTATTTGTTATTATTAGGCCTATATATTAAGACTGATGGTGATGTTTAACTTTGAATATTTATATTAATAAACCTTAGTTGTTGATTGACTTTGTGTGATTTTATTTTGTTGCCTTCAAACCTCAACTTAGAAGCAGCAATATTTTATTTTAAAGTTTCACGGTAAACTTTGGTTATGGTAACCCAGACATGTTTCAAATGGTAGCAGAGCGTGGTTAATTTCAATTAAACAATAAAATTGCTGTTTTTATGAGGTTTGAAAGCAAATTTCAGGTCTAGGCAGGTCTTGGTCTTGTTGGATTTCTGCGGTGAGACATTTGTTCCTGGATGGCAAACCACAATTATTTTGTGATATTTAGTATTAATCGTTTCGTGTATTCAATTGTTTGAGATTATTTATTGCTTGTTGTGTTAATATTGTGTTGGTAAAATATTTTATGTAGGCCAGGTTATGATAGGTGAACCCGTAGGTTATGAGGTTAGGTTAGCGTAGGAACCCTGGCATGGTGTCGTGTTGGTCATTAGATTTTGTTGTATTATTTTGTTGTGGTGTAAAGGTCACTTGTGAGAAAAACTGTTAGGAAAATGAGTGCATTGAATCCAGATTTTTTGTTGAAGAAGGAACTTGTGTTTGAAGTTGCCTGTAGAGGAGAAACGCCTGCTGATTAAGTTGCAGATTTGAGAAAACAGCTTAGGGCATTATTGAGAGCGAATAAACCTTCAAATGTACCGGTGGAAGGTGATGCTAAACAGGAGTGGGAAATTTGTAGTGATTTGGCTGAGGAATTATTTCTGACACTTAGTGACATAGGTGATACTGCGGATAGGAATTCAAATGCTGCTCTGCGTCTTAGGACTCGGCTCGAACATTTGGAGCGACGTCTAGTTGCAATTAATCCTATCGAGGCTGTTGGAGAAAAGAATGAAGCCACAGTCTCGATGTTGCTTCAACAAGTTAGGGAGGCGCTTCAAGTTATTATGGATCCACCTAAAGGAAATAATTCCTCTGTTGCTCCCCAGTTCACTGATCCACCACCTCTATCAAATGAGTCATCTGTTGATTCAAAAGTTGAGCAGCCTTTGGAGCAATCCAAGGTCTCAACCGAGTCAGGTCCAGAAAAGGTTGTGTCGACTGTTGTAGTCCAGAAATCTTTAGAAGCCGAAAGAGTACCTGTCGCCTTGCCATCTGTTCAGTATAACCGACTTCCCAATCCTATTGGAAAAGAGTTAGAACAGATTCCTATAACAAATGGATTAGAAGTCCCTTCTTTACTCAAGTTTTTGAGCTGTCTGCTTAGGTTGAAGGAGCTTCCTGGATTGAACGATAATACCTTGCTTAGGTTAGTTTATCCCTATTGCAGGACTCCATTGAGTGAAAAGGTTACTTCTTGTTTAGATTCAGGTAAATCTTTCGAGGAATTTCATCGAGGTGTCCTTGAATTTTTTATCCCTGGTAGGTTGTTACAACAGCTACGTCAAGAAAAATTCTATCGCCTACAGGATCCTAGGGAGAGTTTGGCCTCTTTTGCGGGTGACTTAAAACATGTTGCCCGTTTGCTGCGAGTTGGTTTGAGTGAAGCCGAGATCGTGGATGTTATTTTGGGCGGCCTAACTAGGGAGGAACGTTCTCGACTGGTGTTCTCAAAGAAACCCACATCATTCGTGGAGTTAGATGAGCTGAGCATTGTGTCCAGGAATGCAGCTTACACAGATAGTCTTAGAGCCCAGGGTAGCCAAGCTAGAACTCGGGGTGGAGATTTCCCTCCGAAGGTTATGGCTATTAAAAAGGAGCCTCCAAGAGAAGCTAACAGACCGTTTAATGCTCATACTTGTTATCGATGTGGAAGGCGAGGCCATGTTCAGAAGTTTTGTAGAACTCCTCCCAATGATAATAGAACTCGTGCTCGGAGTCAAGAACCAGTCAGTAGGCCTACTCCAAAAAACGGGATAGGCGAGGAGGCAAAGTAAAGCAAAATTTTCCTCCTCGCAAACGCCTCGGAAAATACAAACAAAATGATTTCGTAGGACAACTAGCACAGTTGGGAATTAATAGTCGACAGTCCAAATGCCCTTATATTCTGGTTAACTTTGGCAAGATTCGTTGTGGTGCTCTTGTCGATTCTGGCTCAGCTAGAAGTTTGATATCTTGGGATCAGTATAGTAAATTGTTGAAAGAAAACCAAATCAGATCAACTGAGGCTGCCAACTTTCAATGTCTGACTGCATCCAGGGAAATTCTCCCCATAAATTTGGTGGTTAATTGCAGAATTAAGATTGAAGGATTTTCTTGGCCTTGGAAATTTCTGGTCTCTGAGAAGTTAGGTGTAGATTGTATACTGGGTGCAGATTTTATAACCCATTGTGGCCTTATCCTTGATTTAAATGGGAAAAAGGGATTTTTCACCTTTAATCGTCGTGTTGTGGTGCAATTAACCGGATCAGCAGATGAAGCTACTCAAGCTCGGGAGATAATTTGTGAAGAAGAGAAAGAATCTAAAACTGATCCATTTGGTCATTTGGAAGGTGAAAAGAAAAGAGTTCTGTCAATGTTGTGTGATAAATACCCTGATGTCCTCACTAGTAAGTTGGGATTAACGAATGTCCTCGAATATACCATCCGATTGACTGATAATAAGGTTGTCCGTTCGCATCCATATCGGTTTGCTCCCCCAAAGATGGAATTGTTACGACAGAAGGTGGACGAGTTACTGAAGCAAGGAGTCATCGAACCTTCGACATCGAGCTATGCCTCTCCGGCTTTCCTTGTGCCTAAGCCTGGTGGGAAATCCAGAATGGTGATAGATGGTGATAGATTTTCGAAAGGTGAATGCCTGCATTGAAATAGACTCTGTGCCTCTTCCAGATTTGCATAGTGCTTTTGATTGGTTTAGTAAGGCTCGCTATTTCACCATATTCGATTTGAATTCGGCATATCACCAGATCCCTTTGGCCAAAGAATCTAGACCTATCACCAGTTTCTGTGTCCCTTGGAATTTATTTCAGTATACCAGGGTACCAATGGGCTTAGCTGTTGGAGCGCAAGCACTCACACGTCTCCTTGATACCATCTTTCATGATTTGAAATTTAAGTTTCTATTCAATTATCTGGATGACCTTCTTGTCTATAGTGAGACTTGGGAGGAGCATATGGAACATTTAGAGGAAGTGTTAAAGAGACTTAGGAAGGCTGGATTAACCGTCAATCCTGAGAAAGTGCATTTTGCGCGGGAAGAAATTTCCTTTCTAGGCCATCTGGTTTCCGCTAAGGGGATCCGTATTGATCCAGATCGCACTCAAGGAATACGAGATTTTCCCCCTCCCCGAGACGCTAAAGGAGTTGCTAGATTTCTGGGCATGATTGGCTTTTATAGGAAGTTTATTCCCAAGGTGGCTGAGTTGTCTGTACCCCTAAACATTCTTAGGAAAAAGGGAGTAAAATTTGTCTGGGGTGAGGAACAGCAGGCAGCATTTTTAGCGCTGAAAGAAGCCATAATGTCACCGCCCGTTCTGAAAGTCCCCGATTTCTCGAAGCCTTTCATTTTGCAAACTGATGCATCGTCCCACGCGCTCGGAGCAGTATTACAACAAGAAGTAGATGGTACTAGACAGCCCGTTGCCTTTGCATCCAGAACACTGTCGCCTCAGGAGAAGAAAGCTTCCTCGATTTATGAGTTGGAGTGTTTAGCTGTTGTTTTTGCAGTAGATAAATTTAGGCGTTATCTAGAGCATGCAGAGTTTCTTTTGGAGACTGACAATCAGGCCCTCTCGTGGTTGTTAGCACATCCTCGACAACTAGGGAAAATAGGAAGATGGGTAGTCAAGATATCAGCTTTGAAGTTTAAAGTCCAGCATATTCCTTCAACTCAAAATTTGGTGGCCGATGCCTTATCTCGAATGTTCAACCCAGATCAAGATAGAGACCCGACGCCAGAAGTTTCATGTAATATGTTGCTCTCGGAATTTCCACTGGCTTTCACTGACTTGCGAAAGCACCAGTTGGAGGATCCTGAACTTGCAGATGTTCTGACCAGGCTCGAGGTTGGAGAAGAGATTCCACCTTATTTAATATCTAATGGAGTCCTTTGCTGTCGTCCTCAACGCGGCGACAGAAGCCCCAAGGTGGTGTTACCCAGTTTGCTAATACCGATGGTATTTTCTTATTTTCATCAGTCACCTGTAGGAGGCCATCTGGGTATATTGAAAACCATCTCAAAAATCCGTCAGGAGTACATCTGGAAAGGGATGGATCGAGATATCGCCAATAGAGTGAAAAGTTGTAATCTCTGTTCCCTGAGCAAACCTGCTCAAAACACCAAGTTGGGTTTGCTGGCGTCTGAGGTTGCAGAACGGCCGATGGAGAAGTTATTTATGGATTATGTTGGGCCCTTTCCTCGAAGTAAGAATTCCGGCAATACTACCCTTTTGGTTGTGGTGTGTGCTTTTACTAAATTTGTCTGGTTGTTTCCACTCCGGAAAGCTACTGCCCAACTCACTGTGGAGGCCTTACAAACTAGATTATTCCAGCATTTTGGACAGCCTGTGAAGATAGTTACGGAAAATGGTTCACAGTTTACCTCCCATCTGTTCAAGAGGATGTGTTTTGGTTTGGGTATTCAGCATGTGACTACATCGCCATATTATCCTAAGCCCTCTCACGCCGAAAGATTCAATAGGAACCTGCGTTCAGCGTTGATAGCATATCACGCTGAAAAACAAGACACATGGGATCAGAATCTTAGGTGGTTGCAACAGGCGTTTAATACGGCTCTTCATGAAGGACATAGGGCTGTTCCTTTTCAATTGATGTTTGGTTTCAAGCCCAATAATCCTCTCTCCAACATCTGGAAAATCAACGATTTATTGCCCTCTTCACCTAACAGTGACATTAAGGCAGTCTGGTCTGCGGCTTGGCGTAACTTGAAGAAATCTCAGGAGAGAGTTCGCCAAAGATATAATCAGGGACGGATTAATAATCCATTTAAGGTTGGACAGTTAGTGTATTGTTTGGCCCATCCTCTTAGCTCAGCGGTAGATAAACGTGCCGGAAAACTATGCTATAGATGGAGTGGCCCTCTGAAAATTGCTCGATTTCTGTCTCCTGTTACTGCGATGTTAGTTGACCCCAAAACAGGGAACAAGTTCAGGAAGGCCCATATTTCACATTTGAAGGAATATAAAAGAGCTCAAGATATTGTTCCTGAGCAGTAAGTTACTGACGGGGTTGGGATACGAGAGGACTGATCACCCTCTTGACCTCGATTCCCGGGATGCCTTACTCTTTGTCACTCTTTAGAAAACATATCCATCTGTCAGCGCTGACACATCCAACTATCCTCTGAAAAAATTGAGTAGGCATCGATTTGACGTCGCTCTGAACAATTTTTTGGGCTAAGGAGCCCTTTTAGAGGGGGAGGTTGAGCCGTGTGAGTATTTTTGCTCACGGCTCAGACGACAGTTGGCCGCCTGTATAGTTGCACTGTACTACTGTCTCGTTTTTGGAACCGTCCAGAACTTTCCGGCGGGTATATAAACGGCCACCCGCCGAAGCCTCACTCTCCTTTCGCTGTGCCGGTTCGTGTTGTCGCCCAAGAAGAAATGTTGTTGCGAGTTTATGAAATTTTGAAGAGAGAAGACAACACCAGCGTCATGGAGCATTAAATTATTAAGACACCAAATGCCAGGTAAATTTTTTAATGTAGGGAAAAATACAATAATTTTGTTTCGCTGTAGGAGCTCCCTCGTTGCACAGCCTGCTTGGTGTCTTCCAGCAGGCCAGATTTAGATCGATAAATCAATATTTGTTGTGTCCTCTGTTATTAAAATATAGATTAAATGTAAATTTGTAAGTTGTCAAGACTGTTCCGTGTTAAATTTGTATCTAGATCTTTACTTAAATCGTTGTATGCAAGTGTGAATTCATGCAAATATTTTGTCGCGACATGAAACCTCCAATTCTTGTTGCCAACAGGAACACATGTGCCCTAAGTATTTTAGGTTAAGTTTTAAAGAGTTATTTACTGAGTATTTATTCACTGTTTAGTAGTTTGTTGTCCTTTTAAATGATTTTATGGTAGTATTGAGTAATTTCAGAAATCCACGGACTAGGCCTAGCCTGGCTTTTGAGTATGGCATACATATCTGTTCCAAGAAAGTAAAATCAAAGAACTGTATTTCATTTTATGTATTTATAGGCTATTGTGTATTTTGATGACATAAAGCTGATTTAGATGCCAAGTTATATAATTATTTAAAGGCTACCAGCATTGTCAATTGCAGTCAACTAGGACTGAATTCTTACTGCAAATATTTTAAACATTTTGTGCTCTCAGTAGGCTAGTAAAATGTCATTTTGAGAAGTGAGCAGTAACTGAAATCCCCAGCCTTTAACAGAAAATTAAATTATCAGAGAGGTTAGGTGTTTCCAAAAACAAGCTTGGTTATATTATAAATTTGTGGGAACATATTTTTAGAAGTTCTGTGCCTTGTTTAAAGGGTTCCTGTGTTCCTGTCTTCCATGACCTCCTGACTGACCGACTTAAGATGTGAAGCCTCGTTCAACTTCAGTGGCTGACACCTACGGGGGTTTCACCAATGGCTCGTAGCTACCCGGACCGAACCAACCTAACCTCACCGCCAGCTACGGTTGATGTTCCTAACTGCTGCGTCCCATGGCTGCTGCGTTGAGGCCACCTACTGCTTCCGGTTACTCAGGTGCTATCAACTCTTTTATTTTATATGCTGCAAGAAATACCAGCCCAGAAGATTTATTAGCTAGACTGAGCTTTTCCAACCAACCACAGCCCTTTAAATTAGTCAATCTAGTAAATTCAAGTACAGCATAAAACCAGTATAAAATCAATAGTTTTTTTGTCAACATTAAATTTCCTACCGCTGCGAGCCATAAAATTATGTCAGAAGCTACGGCCTACTATGGAAGCAATTATTTTAATGCTGTTTCCATGCATACATAGTATGCGTTGGAGTCTAAGTGTGATTTTATTTTTGTGTAGAGTATGTAAATGATATTTGTATTGATCTGTGATATGGTAGGTTAAGGTTAGGGTTAGATAAAGATCTTTGGTCTATAGACATATTTCGGCATTTTGTTCAAAATTCTAATTCGGTCCACACCAGAGCTAAATTCTGTCTTATAGGCCATATAGATTGCCACGATTATTAAATGTTTTATTTCAGTTTAATACTGCCCTTGCAAAAGCAAGTTAAATAAATGTCTTATTGTTGTTGAATATTTATTGTTATTTTATTATGAATGTATTTTGTTATTTATTTTAATTTGTCAGATGTTCATATATAAATTTTGTCTCATGCCCCCATTGATAATTTATTAATGATTAAGTGGACTGGTTTTAATTCTATTCTAATAGTTCTTTTATAATAATATTTTGAGCATAAAGGAAATTCTTTAGATAGCCTATAAATTTATCCGATCTTATTTGTTATTATTAGGCCTATATATTAAGACTGATGGTGATGTTTAACTTTGAATATTTATATTAATAAACCTCAGTTGTTGATTGACTTTGTGTGATTTTATTTTGTTGCCTTCAAACCTCAACTTAGAAGCAGCAATATTTTATTTTAAAGTTTCACGGTAAACTTTGGTTATGGTAACCCAGACATGTTTCAAATGGTAGCAGAGCGTGGTTAATTTCAATTAAACAATAAAATTGCTGTTTTTATGAGGTTTGAAAGCAAATTTCAGGTCTAGGCAGGTCTTGGTCTTGTTGGATTTCTGCGGTGAGACATTTGTTCCTGGATGGCAAACCACAATTATTTTGTGATATTTAGTATTAATCGTTTCGTGTATTCAATTGTTTGAGATTATTTATTGCTTGTTGTGTTAATATTGTGTTGGTAAAATATTTTATGTAGGCCAGGTTATGATAGGTGAACCCGTAGGTTATGAGGTTAGGTTAGCGTAGGAACCCTGGCATGGTGTCGTGTTGGTCATTAGATTTCGTTGTATTATTTTGTTGTGGTGTAAAGGTCACTTGTGAGAAAAACTGTTAGGAAAATGAGTGCATTGAATCCAGATTTTTTGTTGAAGAAGGAACTTGTGTTTGAAGTTGCCTGTAGAGGAGAAACGCCTGCTGATTAAGTTGCAGATTTGAGAAAACAGCTTAGGGCATTATTGAGAGCGAATAAACCTTCAAATGTACCGGTGGAAGGTGATGCTAAACAGGAGTGGGAAATTTGTAGTGATTTGGCTGAGGAATTATTTCTGACACTTAGTGACATAGGTGATACTGCGGATAGGAATTCAAATGCTGCTCTGCGTCTTAGGACTCGGCTCGAACATTTGGAGCGACGTCTAGTTGCAATTAATCCTATCGAGGCTGTTGGAGAAAAGAATGAAGCCACAGTCTCGATGTTGCTTCAACAAGTTAGGGAGGCGCTTCAAGTTATTATGGATCCACCTAAAGGAAATAATTCCTCTGTTGCTCCCCAGTTCACTGATCCACCACCTCTATCAAATGAGTCATCTGTTGATTCAAAAGTTGAGCAGCCTTTGGAGCAATCCAAGGTCTCAACCGAGTCAGGTCCAGAAAAGGTTGTGTCGACTGTTAATGTAGTCCAGAAATCTTTAGAAGCCGAAAGAGTACCTGTCGCCTTGCCATCTGTTCAGTATAACCGACTTCCCAATCCTATTGGAAAAGAGTTAGAACAGATTCCTATAACAAATGGATTAGAAGTCCCTTCTTTACTCAAGTTTTTGAGCTGTCTGCTTAGGTTGAAGGAGCTTCCTGGATTGAACGATAATACCTTGCTTAGGTTAGTTTATCCCTATTGCAGGACTCCATTGAGTGAAAAGGTTACTTCTTGTTTAGATTCAGGTAAATCTTTCGAGGAATTTCATCGAGGTGTCCTTGAATTTTTTATCCCTGGTAGGTTGTTACAACAGCTACGTCAAGAAAAATTCTATCGCCTACAGGATCCTAGGGAGAGTTTGGCCTCTTTTGCGGGTGACTTAAAACATGTTGCCCGTTTGCTGCGAGTTGGTTTGAGTGAAGCCGAGATCGTGGATGTTATTTTGGGCGGCCTAACTAGGGAGGAACGTTCTCGACTGGTGTTCTCAAAGAAACCCACATCATTCGTTAGATGAGCTGAGCATTGTGTCCAGGAATGCAGCTTACACAGATAGTCTTAGAGCCCAGGGTAGCCAAGCTAGAACTCGGGGTAGAGATTTCCCTCCGAAGGTTATGGCTATTAAAAAGGAGCCTCCAAGAGAAGCTAACAGACCGTTTAATGCTCATACTTGTTATCGATGTGGAAGGCGAGGCCATGTTCAGAAGTTTTGTAGAACTCCTCCCAATGATAATAGAACTCGTGCTCGGAGTCAAGAACCAGTCAGTAGGCCTACTCCAAAAAACGGGATAGGCGAGGAGGCAAAGTAAAGCAAAATTTTCCTCCTCGCAAACGCCTCGGAAAATACAAACAAAATGATTTCGTAGGACAACTAGCACAGTTGGGAATTAATAGTCGACAGTCCAAATGCCCTTATATTCTGGTTAACTTTGGCAAGATTCGTTGTGGTGCTCTTGTCGATTCTGGCTCAGCTAGAAGTTTGATATCTTGGGATCAGTATAGTAAATTGTTGAAAGAAAACCAAATCAGATCAACTGAGGCTGCCAACTTTCAATGTCTGACTGCATCCAGGGAAATTCTCCCCATAAATTTGGTGGTTAATTGCAGAATTAAGATTGAAGGATTTTCTTGGCCTTGGAAATTTCTGGTCTCTGAGAAGTTAGGTGTAGATTGTATACTGGGTGCAGATTTTATAACCCATTGTGGCCTTATCCTTGATTTAAATGGGAAAAAGGGATTTTTCACCTTTAATCGTCGTGTTGTGGTGCAATTAACCGGATCAGCAGATGAAGCTACTCAAGCTCGGGAGATAATTTGTGAAGAAGAGAAAGAATCTAAAACTGATCCATTTGGTCATTTGGAAGGTGAAAAGAAAAGAGTTCTGTCAATGTTGTGTGATAAATACCCTGATGTCCTCACTAGTAAGTTGGGATTAACGAATGTCCTCGAATATACCATCCGATTGACTGATAATAAGGTTGTCCGTTCGCATCCATATCGGTTTGCTCCCACAAAGATGGAATTGTTACGACAGAAGGTGGACGAGTTACTGAAGCAAGGAGTCATCGAACCTTCGACATCGAGCTATGCCTCTCCGGCTTTCCTTGTGCCTAAGCCTGGTGGGAAATCCAGAATGGTGATAGATGGTGATAGATTTTCGAAAGGTGAATGCCTGCATTGAAATAGACTCTGTGCCTCTTCCAGATTTGCATAGTGCTTTTGATTGGTTTAGTAAGGCTCGCTATTTCACCATATTCGATTTGAATTCGGCATATCACCAGATCCCTTTGGCCAAAGAATCTAGACCTATCACCAGTTTCTGTGTCCCTTGGAATTTATTTCAGTATACCAGGGTACCAATGGGCTTAGCTGTTGGAGCGCAAGCACTCACACGTCTCCTTGATACCATCTTTCATGATTTGAAATTTAAGTTTCTATTCAATTATCTGGATGACCTTCTTGTCTATAGTGAGACTTGGGAGGAGCATATGGAACATTTAGAGGAAGTGTTAAAGAGACTTAGGAAGGCTGGATTAACCGTCAATCCTGAGAAAGTGCATTTTGCGCGGGAAGAAATTTCCTTTCTAGGCCATCTGGTTTCCGCTAAGGGGATCCGTATTGATCCAGATCGCACTCAAGGAATACGAGATTTTCCCCCTCCCCGAGACGCTAAAGGAGTTGCTAGATTTCTGGGCATGATTGGCTTTTATAGGAAGTTTATTCCCAAGGTGGCTGAGTTGTCTGTACCCCTAAACATTCTTAGGAAAAAGGGAGTAAAATTTGTCTGGGGTGAGGAACAGCAGGCAGCATTTTTAGCGCTGAAAGAAGCCATAATGTCACCGCCCGTTCTGAAAGTCCCCGATTTCTCGAAGCCTTTCATTTTGCAAACTGATGCATCGTCCCACGCGCTCGGAGCAGTATTACAACAAGAAGTAGATGGTACTAGACAGCCCGTTGCCTTTGCATCCAGAACACTGTCGCCTCAGGAGAAGAAAGCTTCCTCGATTTATGAGTTGGAGTGTTTAGCTGTTGTTTTTGCAGTAGATAAATTTAGGCGTTATCTAGAGCATGCAGAGTTTCTTTTGGAGACTGACAATCAGGCCCTCTCGTGGTTGTTAGCACATCCTCGACAACTAGGGAAAATAGGAAGATGGGTAGTCAAGATATCAGCTTTGAAGTTTAAAGTCCAGCATATTCCTTCAACTCAAAATTTGGTGGCCGATGCCTTATCTCAAATGTTCAACCCAGATCAAGATAGAGACCCGACGCCAGAAGTTTCATGTAATATGTTGCTCTCGGAATTTCCACTGGCTTTCACTGACTTGCGAAAGCACCAGTTGGAGGATCCTGAATTTGCAGATGTTCTGACCAGGCTCGAGGTTGGAGAAGAGATTCCACCTTATTTAATATCTAATGGAGTCCTTTGCTGTCGTCCTCAACGCGGCGACAGAAGCCCCAAGGTGGTGTTACCCAGTTTGCTAATACCGATGGTATTTTCTTATTTTCATCAGTCACCTGTAGGAGGCCATCTGGGTATATTGAAAACCATCTCAAAAATCCGTCAGGAGTACATCTGGAAAGGGATGGATCGAGATATCGCCAATAGAGTGAAAAGTTGTAATCTCTGTTCCCTGAGCAAACCTGCTCAAAACACCAAGTTGGGTTTGCTGGCGTCTGAGGTTGCAGAACGGCCGATGGAGAAGTTATTTATGGATTATGTTGGGCCCTTTCCTCGAAGTAAGAATTCCGGCAATACTACCCTTTTGGTTGTGGTGTGTGCTTTTACTAAATTTGTCTGGTTGTTTCCACTCCGGAAAGCTACTGCCCAACTCACTGTGGAGGCCTTACAAACTAGATTATTCCAGCATTTTGGACAGCCTGTGAAGATAGTTACGGAAAATGGTTCACAGTTTACCTCCCATCTGTTCAAGAGGATGTGTTTTGGTTTGGGTATTCAGCATGTGACTACATCGCCATATTATCCTAAGCCCTCTCACGCCGAAAGATTCAATAGGAACCTGCGTTCAGCGTTGATAGCATATCACGCTGAAAAACAAGACACATGGGATCAGAATCTTAGGTGGTTGCAACAGGCGTTTAATACGGCTCTTCATGAAGGACATAGGGCTGTTCCTTTTCAATTGATGTTTGGTTTCAAGCCCAATAATCCTCTCTCCAACATCTGGAAAATCAACGATTTATTGCCCTCTTCACCTAACAGTGACATTAAGGCAGTCTGGTCTGCGGCTTGGCGTAACTTGAAGAAATCTCAGGAGAGAGTTCGCCAAAGATATAATCAGGGACGGATTAATAATCCATTTAAGGTTGGACAGTTAGTGTATTGTTTGGCCCATCCTCTTAGCTCAGCGGTAGATAAACGTGCCGGAAAACTATGCTATAGATGGAGTGGCCCTCTGAAAATTGCTCGATTTCTGTCTCCTGTTACTGCGATGTTAGTTGACCCCAAAACAGGGAACAAGTTCAGGAAGGCCCATATTTCACATTTGAAGGAATATAAAAGAGCTCAAGATATTGTTCCTGAGCAGTAAGTTACTGACGGGGTTGGGATACGAGAGGACTGATCACCCTCTTGACCTCGATTCCCGGGATGCCTTACTCTTTGTCACTCTTTAGAAAACATATCCATCTGTCAGCGCTGACACATCCAACTATCCTCTGAAAAAATTGAGTAGGCATCGATTTGACGTCGCTCTGAACAATTTTTTGGGCTAAGGAGCCCTTTTAGAGGGGGAGGTTGAGCCGTGTGAGTATTTTTGCTCACGGCTCAGACGACAGTTGGCCGCCTGTATAGTTGCACTGTACTACTGTCTCGTTTTTGGAACCGTCCAGAACTTTCCGGCGGGTATATAAACGGCCACCCGCCGAAGCCTCACTCTCCTTTCGCTGTGCCGGTTCGTGTTGTCGCCCAAGAAGAAATGTTGTTGCGAGTTTATGAAATTTTGAAGAGAGAAGACAACACCAGCGTCATGGAGCATTAAATTATTAAGACACCAAATGCCAGGTAAATTTTTTAATGTAGGGAAAAATACAATAATTTTGTTTCGCTGTAGGAGCTCCCTCGTTGCACAGCCTGCTTGGTGTCTTCCAGCAGGCCAGATTTAGATCGATAAATCAATATTTGTTGTGTCCTCTGTTATTAAAATATAGATTAAATGTAAATTTGTAAGTTGTCAAGACTGTTCCGTGTTAATTTTGTATCTAGATCTTTACTTAAATCGTTGTATGCAAGTGTGAATTCATGCAAATATTTTGTCGCGACATGAAACCTCCAATTCTTGTTGCCAACAGGAACACATGTGCCCTAAGTATTTTAGGTTAAGTTTTAAAGAGTTATTTACTGAGTATTTATTCACTGTTTAGTAGTTTGTTGTCCTTTTAAATGATTTTATGGTAGTATTGAGTAATTTCAGAAATCCACGGACTAGGCCTAGCCTGGCTTTTGAGTATGGCATACATATCTGTTCCAAGAAAGTAAAATCAAAGAACTGTATTTCATTTTATGTATTTATAGGCTATTGTGTATTTTGATGACATAAAGCTGATTTAGATGCCAAGTTATATAATTATTTAAAGGCTACCAGCATTGTCAATTGCAGTCAACTAGGACTGAATTCTTACTGCAAATATTTTAAACATTTTGTGCTCTCAGTAGGCTAGTAAAATGTCATTTTGAGAAGTGAGCAGTAACTGAAATCCCCAGCCTTTAACAGAAAATTAAATTATCAGAGAGGTTAGGTGTTTCCAAAAACAAGCTTGGTTATATTATAAATTTGTGGGAACATATTTTTAGAAGTTCTGTGCCTTGTTTAAAGGGTTCCTGTGTTCCTGTCTTCCATGACCTCCTGACTGACCGACTTAAGATGTGAAGCCTCGTTCAACTTCAGTGGCTGACACCTACGGGGGTTTCACCAATGGCTCGTAGCTACCCGGACCGAACCAACCTAACCTCACCGCCAGCTACGGTTGATGTTCCTAACTGCTGCGTCCCATGGCTGCTGCGTTGAGGCCACCTACTGCTTCCGGTTACTCAGGTGCTATCAACTCTTTTATTTTATATGCTGCAAGAAATACCAGCCCAGAAGATTTATTAGCTAGACTGAGCTTTTCCAACCAACCACAGCCCTTTAAATTAGTCAATCTAGTAAATTCAAGTACAGCATAAAACCAGTATAAAATCAATAGTTTTTTTGTCAACATTAAATTTCCTACCGCTGCGAGCCATAAAATTATGTCAGAAGCTACGGCCTACTATGGAAGCAATTATTTTAATGCTGTTTCCATGCATACATAGTATGCGTTGGAGTCTAAGTGTGATTTTATTTTTGTGTAGAGTATGTAAATGATATTTGTATTGATCTGTGATATGGTAGGTTAAGGTTAGGGTTAAATAAAGATCTTTGGTCTATAGACATATTTCGGCATTTTGTTCAAAATTCTAATTCGGTCCACACCAGAGCTAAATTCTGTCTTATAGGCCATATAGATTGCCACGATTATTAAATGTTTTATTTCAGTTTAATACTGCCCTTGCAAAAGCAAGTTAAATAAATGTCTTATTGTTGTTGAATATTTATTGTTATTTTATTGTGAATGTATTTTGTTATTTATTTTAATTTGTCAGATGTTCATATATAAATTTTGTCTCATGCCCCCATTGATAATTTATTAATGATTAAGTGGACTGGTTTTAATTCTATTCTAATAGTTCTTTTATAATAATATTTTGAGCATAAAGGAAATTCTTTACATAGCCTATAAATTTATCCGATCTTATTTGTTTTTATTAGGCCTATATATTAAGACTGATGGTGATATTTAACTTTGAATATTTATATTAATAAACCTCAGTTGTTGATTGACTTTGTGTGATTTTATTTTGTTGCCTTCAAACCTCAACTTAGAAGCAGCAATATTTTATTTTAAAGTTTCACGGTAAACTTTGGTTATGGTAACCCAGACATGTTTCAGATTAATTGAATGTAAAACCAATTCAGATCGAGTGTTAGTTTTATAGAGATGTCTTTTAATATATCGTTTTAGAGATTTCTCTATGTCTAGTTCCCTACGATGTTCTTACGTGGGAACCTATCTTGTACACAAGTCCTCTAACAGTTTTGAAATGAGTACTTTTCTTAATGTACGAAAAAACCTTTAAATGTTGTATCATGGTACATTATGGTAAAAAAATGGTTTTGTAACAAATACGTATTCTATGTAAGGAAAGTATAATAACAAATCAAAATTTTATAAAATATGTACATTAAGAATACGTTAATTCACAAAAGAAACTGTCATAAAACCTCACTAACGTTTTTAACATTAATGAAATTGTATTTTTAACACCATTATTACCTTTAACACCTGTTTAAGACTCCTGCGTATTTTACCCGGAATATGAGTGTAAGATTTACTGACAAAGTCCATTTTGTCAGGAAGATTAATAATTAATAGCCCAATAATAAATGAAAGCTCAGTTCAGACTGAAACCTTAGAAATATTTTCTCAGGGTCCTGGTTGGGACAGACCTGGGGCCCTTCGATTACCAAAGTGAGTACTTTTTCTCTGTTCTACACATGTTTATATAACGTACCGATACATGTTTTATGGACTTAAATTAGGTTCCAACAACAATCATAGTTTTATTTAGGAATTAAGTACATAGAGGCATAGTTATAAACCTTAGATTGAACAATAAAATCTGATGAGGTCTGAAGCGAAGCAGAAATGTACGGGGGAGGAAGTTTATTACATTTATCCATGTGGGAGGGGGGCAAAAACTTAGGAGTTATTTTTTAAGTTGAAGCGTAAGAAATACAAAAATGAATTGAAGATTACTTATTGATACATAATCTCTTTACTCTACTCATAAATAATACCTTTTTTTCTTTTATCTCATAATGTCATAATGTATTCAAAGATGACACCTCTGTCTACCTGTACAATTACCATTTTGTACCACGCAGGCATTTGTTTAGCAAGTTAGTTTGATCTCATTGATTTAAACGGCTTACTTTTTTTTACCAGTCCACCAGTATAAAACCTTTATTCATATTTTAAGGAGTTTATGTTTTGTACGCTGTTATCTTTTTTTCTTATTTAGCAAATAATAGTAACATATCACTGCAAATAACCATTTATCTACGACCATTGCAATGAGCACCAATTATGGTATTACAATAAACATTATAATGACATACATTAAAACATCAAAAACCAAGCAGTACTCTAATGACGACTTTAGAGTACTGGAGTCTAGAGTACTGGTTCTAGACCAATGAGAGCTCGGCATTTGACGGAAGTAGTGTCATAATAACAATTACGCAATTCGCACATCAGCTGATTTTTGCATTACGATTCATGTTTGAGTTTACTTATCCCATCAGCTGATTGTTCCACAACGATTCATGGTTCAGTCTGCTTATTTGCCTAACCTCAAATTTTAGTTGACCTATTCCATCATTAGTAAAAGTCATGACTTTTGTTTAACTTCGGGGGACATTTTGTCGTATATTGTTGGTCGTAGATAAAATAGTGTATGCAACGATTGTATTATGCCTTTAAGCCACTCGTCAGATATTTAGAACAGTCGCTTCGCTCGTGTTCTAACTTACATCTCACTCGTGGCTTAAAGGCATTCATTATACAATCGTTGCATAAACTACTATTAGTGCATTTACTATGTTTAAACGATAAGCATTACATGACTACGTTATACATAATCATGTAAATTAAAGAGCATGAGTAATTAAAATCAAAGGTAAATTGAAGAAATATGTTATAGTGCATAAATTATAATATCGTAAAACAACATCATTTAACCACAGACATTTCGTGGACATCAATTAATCTTTGCTATAGTAAATGAACACAGACTACGTGGTCATTAAACTCATACTTTTGGAATGAAAAATCATCTGTATTTATTTATCAAAAACATAAGGTCATTAGACTGGAGCCACTTCAAGATAAAACGGTATTAAACTAAAACAATGTAAGGCGTTTACCTTAAACGCGTAAACTTGAAAATCCAACCACAATTTGTATGGAACACTGTGTACATTAGTGTTGGGAGGTGTTGAGTCTGAGGGGAGCGGTAATGACCGAGGGTGGAGGGGAGGAAGGGAGAGAGGAGAGGGGGGGGAGAGGAGATGGAAGGTAAGAGGAACATCAAAGTGACAGCTGCATCCGAGACGGAAATGTTCCACACGTTCCGAGTGAGGAAATACAACTGTCATCGATGATTATCTTGGGTAAGAAAAGCGTCTTTGCAACGATGAATTCTGAGAATCGTTTTGATTCTTTAGTATGAATAGAACCTTTGCAGAGCCCACATCTGCAAATCAAGGTTCAAAAGGCTGACGAAAAAAGTAAATATGGGTTAAGTTCTTAAATAAATATTTCAGCTACGAGTCATGTAACGTTTACAACAGTCCAAAAAAGAGTGAACAAAACTCTTATTTATTACGCTAGGATTCGGTTCCTCTTAATCGTCCTTTACTCCAATAAAATGCAATGATACGTTCAATAGAGTTAACGTTTGTCGCAATGGAATGGGGCGCTTCAATTTCCGTTTATTTTGTACCAGAGCCCTTAGCACCGGTGTTTTATTTGATTTATTGCAGCATACTTGGACTTATTTTGTTGATTATTATACTACGATTTACAGTGGTTTTAAAAGCTATAGCAGCAATATCGGGACAATTTTTCTTTTTGATGAATTGGTTTTGAGCTAAAAAAAATTAAGTTCTTAATTAATGCCTTGTTTTATTGAATTTTAAATTTAAGAGGACCATTTACCGTGCTGAACGAAAAATGAAACTAAAGGTTTCTGGCTGAAAACAGTGGGCGAGATGTGTTTTGTGGGTTAAATACCCCTTTATCAAACCTTTTAGATGTTTTCTACAAAAATATTTGTCTAAGGCAACATCATACGAGTTAATGTATATTTTACATCCTCCTCTTAACGGCTCATTCAACAAAACGTGTCTTATGGGACAAATGTTCGATTACAGTCATCTCAATAGCAGCCATTTGTATTTACAATCCCATTTAGATAGTGGACCCCAACCGCTTCACAACGTTTGTTTCAGTCCCCCTATAAACAGTAATTGAGCACGGGTGCCATGTGCCAACCCGCAATGGGCCTTTGGGCCTACTTAGTCAACTGAGAGCTTAATCAGCTAAGTGTTTCATCATTCTACTTTTTGTCTACCACCAAACGAGATGGCCGGTGAATTTCTCACATCTTTTAATACAGTTCTTTATTCAACATACATCCATCTATTGGCAATTCAGAGCCATATAAGAAGAGGGATTACATGATAATGAAAGGTAAAATTGAATATCGTAAAGAATGAAAAAAATATATAGGTTTTATTAACCCTACAATTAGCTTTGAAGCTAGCATATAGGTAAAACCAATGACGTCAACTTTGAAACAATAGGAAAACAATAAATTATTACCAAAAAAGTATTACATCAAACATTTTGAAGTTATTGGCATTCCAAATGGCGTTCCAGGAAGAATTTCAAATTTATGACGAGTTTTGTGGAAAAAGTACGACTTGGATAACAAGACTTGAACAATTGTATCACAAATTACAATGAAATTCTCAATGAGCATTTTTAATAACTATTTCTACTGTGTGTCCCAAAAATCCTGGACCGGTTTAATATCTTTTTAAGTAAGCCAGATTGCAAAACGATATTTTGCATACCTTTTAGTACAAAAAAACTACTTTTTGATGTATGTTTCATTTCTGCCCCTGCCCCTTAAATTGGATTTTTTGGGGGGGGGGGGGTGGGGTGGCCCCAAAATTTAAATGTAAACCCCCATCGTGCAACAGCTTATTTTAAAGGGCTTGTTAAAAGAAACACAATGCCGCAAATCGGAGGTCGATATCATGCTCCAGTCCGAAATGGTGGCCATTCAAAAATAAAAAAATGCCGTCCGTCAATTAAAATTGAGTATTTTCTGTGTTCGGCAATTCCCATTTAAATCGAATAAGAACCACCATAACACATATTAAGTACTTAAAAGATACAAGAATAATAATTTACTAGAGGCTTGAAGGGGCTAATACCCCCTAAACATAATCTTTCTTAATACAGTACAAAATACCTTCTTAGAAAATAGGCTTTTGGATCCACAAAATTATGATTATTTCTAGTATTTGGTTTTAACTAAACAAATCAGACCTTTTAATATCCTAATGGTTTTTAAATGACAGCTATTTCACGTTATTTCTCATTTTATGGTAAGCTTAAAGCAATTTCAGTATTTTCCCCGAGTCCCTGAGATGGAGACCTTCGGTTTCAGCCCCCCCCCCCTCCCCATCATCCTGCGATCTTCCAAACGCCCACAATTTCTTCCCAAAACTTTCGCTTACGTAATTATATATATATATATATATATATATATATATATATATGTATAGATCATTTTGTATTAAATCTGCATCGTTATAACATAAACTAAACAAACGTACTTAACTTTCTATAATTTTAAATTATGAAAAACTCAAACCCTTAATTATTATAAAATCAGAAAATCTTAAACTTAAAATATTTTTGTTATAGTACATTGAACGTGCATAGTTAGCTGCATTTTGAAACAAATCCCACATGTCAACATCTACCAAATGGCTTTGAATCAAGCATTAGCACCACATGTTTAATGTAAACAAAGCAGACGTTTTTCAATCCCAATGCATTTTAAATGGAAGATATTTTTCGTTATTTCTCATTTTCTGGTAGATTTGGACATAATCTGATATTTTCCCCGACCCCCTGGGACCAAGACCTTTAATTTGAGCCCTCTCCCATCATCCTGCGAGCTGTCAAACTCTCACAATTTTGATTGAAAAAAATCGCTTACAGAATTAATAATATAGATTCTTCTCATCATCATGGCTCAACCCTCCAAAATTGTTTTTGGGGGGTGGGGGCAGAAATGACTCATATATCAAAAATAATTTTTTTTAGTACTAAAATGTATGCAAAATACTGTTTTGATATCAAGCTAACTTTAAAATATATATATTAAACCGATCCGGAACTTTTGGGACTCACAGCTTAACAATTATGTCAAATGACCTAACCTTTTTTGTGAAAGTATTCTTTGTAACCATGCAATTCACAATAGTGAAAAGATTACAGTTTTTTATTAAAATTAGCAATGGTTATGTTATTGTTTGTGTGCGATAAGCCTGCTTGCTTAGTGGCACAGTCACTTTTAAAATAGTTCCGCCGATTTCTTTCAAATAGTAAAAAAACTTATTTTTTCCTCAAGTTTTATCATCAGTAGGTTGAATTGAAAGTTATAAAAATTGGAGCCTTTTAGGTAGCTGAATTGGCAACGAAATAACAACGAAAATGTTAAAATACACGTACATTGAAATTAGCTGTCCAGTCATATGTTTCGTAGAGGTGAAGAGGTTGAAAATTACACCTTGAGTATGTATGGGATTAAAGGTATGAACATATAGACTAACTACCTTTTTAACTACAGATATAATTAATTTGTGTTATATCTGCAGTTCAGGGGCTTAAAAATGAAATTTTAAAATAATTAATCACCGATGAAGACTCAGGCTCCCTGGCAGGACACTTTTACATAGATAACAAGGTCAACGGGTTGAAAGGTTTGTAGAAAGTGTTCAACTTAAGGCGATAAATAATTACAATACAATATGGATTTAAGAACTAAGTCAAACCTTTAACATTAGTGATATGTTTGTTTTGGTCCTAACCTTTGTAATATCAAACTGGTTTATTCCTCGATTACGTCTTAAGCCCAATAATTTGTCCGAATGTGATTTTTGCAATGACTAACGTGCTTTATACAATGTTTAATCTTTAAAATGTTTTAAACATCACTGTTTTGTAGGAGATGTAGTAATTTTTAAATGGTTTACGTAATAGATTTTAATTGGAGAATTAACCTTAAAATAACATGATATTGACCTCAACCTTAATTGAATTACAGATTATCAAACCCTTCCACAATGCAAAAGGACCTCCCTTATTAGAGGTTAATAAAAAGAGAAGAAAATTATTAATAGTTTTGTTTGTCGTATAAATTAATGCTCAAATTTTAAAATGTTTTAATTAGTTTATTGTCGTTCAACATATAATTTGTTTTGCTACTTTATAAATTCTAATAATCAGCGGTTGCATCTCCTAAATAAAAGTCGAGGATATCATCGGTCTGAGAACAAAACAACAGCACAGGGTAGAGAGGAAATGAAATTAGATTGTAACAACAGAAATTGTTCCCGAAGGAGAACGTTTTGTTCAGTGGGCCTTATTCAATGGCTATATTATTCTGCGACCTTTGCACAAATTGAACACTACACTACTATGGAAAAGAACTAGTTACAATTTTGATCCTCTAATTATTAAAGAGTGCCCCATAATAGTTCCCTTTCTTAATTTTTAACTGCTTTATTTCTCAAACGATACATATGACTACTTTACGATACATAATGTCTAATTTTTAATAGTATTTTGAAGTTCACCTTCAAAAATAGGTTTCTGAGTGTAGCTTTTTAAAAATTATGCTAAATGGTGGTGGGTTAAATGGTGCAATTTTGTGGGTGTTGATGATGTGCTATCAAGGAGCAGATCGTTTGAAAGAGCTTCGAAACAACGAATACACAAATCTGACTTTGATGAAACGATTCTTTTGAAGTTATTGTGAACAGTTTATGTTTTTTTTTTGTTGATTGAAGTTTTAGCTATATGCAGTTAAACTCCTATGTTTTTTAATTTCAAAGTTTTTGGTAATATGTATGCATTTCTAAAAAGGTAATTTCTATCCATATCCTTCCTACAAGACACTTGTTAATTAATTGTCCTGAAAAATGAAGCAAATCATTCAGTGCGTTAAAAATTAAAAATGGAAGTCGTAATTGAGTTATTTAATTCAAGTGTAACTTGTAACAGTTACTTTTGATTACATTTTTTTAACTAAGAGCTGTAAAAATTAAAAATTTAAGATTAGAAGGTTTATTTGCTATGGAAGTTACTGTTTGACATTTTAATTTAATGATGTTTTAGCTTGTATAATTATTTATAAATGCTTTAGAAATCATCAATTTAGTCATTGGAATATTAATATAAAAAATAAATCGAAATAGAAGTTAAATATTTATAATTCCTATGGTCCTTGGATATGTGGCTTCATGGGATGGGTAGGTGGGCGTGATTTGCTATAGAATAACCGGAAATTAACCGCCTGCCACTGGACTGATGCTGCAATCCCGCGCAGGAAATGACAATTGTAAGCCTTCTTTCCACCAATCACATAGTTTAGGTCAATGGATTACTAGATTAATATTGAAAATATCTAACTAATAATGTATCCTTCCGAAAAATGAAATAATTTTTGTAAAAGAGCTTCCGTTTGGTTCTTCAGATGTTTTATATTCAAGGAATATTTTTTGAGGAGTAATAATTTCTCTTTTAGATGTCCCAAGTAAGCACAAGTCATAACTTGCAAGAATTCTCTAGTACTGGGGCCCTTGAAGCTATTATATAATAAAATTAAAACTCACCAAATTTGGTAGTATAGCCTGTAGATGTCAAATATCTTTTTATTACAAGTACATCTACAGGATCCATACTGTATGGCCAATTTGAGGTTAAAATGTGTACACATCGACTGTTAACATGGTGGAAAAATGTATAAATATATGTGTTTGTTTGTATAGTGAAGTAAAAACGTTTTTCAAATCCCGACAATCATGGAAATGTGGAAAGTTTAATACTATAGATAATTACATGACTGAAGATTATTCGTCATAGAATCGAAACCGGTCTCTTGTAATAAAAATATATTTGACATCTACAGGCTATACTATCAAATTTGGTGAGTTTTAATTTTATAATATAAGGTGTCAAGGTCTCAGCTATCTATTGCTATTATATAATGGTGAAAAAGTGCAAATTTGTTTGCTACAAGACAATAAATGAGAAAAAGTTGTGCAGCAGTGGCTTTTATGTTAAATAAAACTACTTTCGCTTTATAAGCATTAAAAGCCCCCTCTAAAAGCAATTATTTATTAAAAACGTGCAATTATTTTAGTTTATCGATGAAACAAATAGAAGTTAACCCAAAAGTTATGAAAACTTCTAAACTTCTACGTATTTTCTACAAAGAATGTACGACGCAAGTAAAATAAGTAACATTTCATAATTTGATTTACTACTTTAAATTAAAATTTAAATTACTGCTACAAAACCACAAATCAAAAATTACGAATGAAGTGCTGAAATAAAACTTTTCGCTAAGGGTGGGGGGGGGGGGGTAAAGAGCCGTCAGCGGGGAGTCGACAATAAAACAAAAGTGGGGTGATGAGTGAATACGCTTCATTATTGAGTGGGAGCTTATAGCTCGGATAAGTCACGCGCCTTCTGCTGAGTTTACTGGTGTGTAAGTCTGGCTCATGAACAATTTCAGTATTATAAGCAATGGTCGAAAACACAGTTATTTTATAGAGCATTACAGTTTACCTCTGATTTCTCATTTATGAACTCATTTCCTTTTAGAAATATTGCACTAATTCGGGTAGGATACCTACGTGCCCCCACAGGAGGATGCGTACCTGAACGGTATAGTAGATAAAAACGATCACAAATGCCTTTCTGAAACTTTAAACTAGGAGTGTATCGAAATTTAATCATCAAACTGTTGAAGAATTGAACTCCTCTTTTCCAATGTTCAACATATTTTCCCGTTTTGGGAGGATACTTAGATTTTAAAGTTCCCTTTTTTGTGAAATGACAGTTTATTATTAAAAAATGACGAAATTATATTTCTGCCTTTGCTGATTTTGAAGATCAGAAAACCATGCTCGAATGGTTTACAAAGCACCTTGGGGGTGTTCTGTGGTCTAACCGAGTCTTTTGACTGCGTTAGACCTGATATTCTTTTCGAAAAACTTAAATGCTATGTTTTAGTGATTCAGTGGTGCCTTGGATCAATTAATATTTCTTATGCCGCCATGAGAGGTCATTAATTTACAAGAATAATATAAAATATTTTTTTCAGATTGATGTGAAATAAAATTTTGTGTACCTCAGGGTTCAATGTTAGCCCTATTGTTTTTGTTACATCTAAATTATATACCTGCTGGTGTGTCGCCTAAACTGATTCTGTATACCAATGATACGAACACTACGACTGTAAAAGCAAACTCAAGATTTAGAACTAATATTTCAGCGTGCTTTAAAGGGTTGTATCATTGGTTTTCAGTAAATAGGCTGGTTACTGCTAAACAGTTCTAAAACACAAATCGTTGAATTCCAAATCTTCCTAATAGAGACGGTTTTTATAAACAGTCTTGTGAATAACTGTTTTATTTGAAGAGGCAGTTTTCGAGGTGTATTTATTTTATCATAAAGCATACATACTGGGAAAAGTTTAATATTTTTCCAATTAAGGAATTTCTTATACACTCCTAATTTCGAAGGAAGACATATTATTGAATTACATTATTCTTGTTAATCTATGATACAGCTTTAAACGAGTCACATACTACACACCATGTTCATAATTTAATGTTAAATAGGCCCTATTTGTTATTCATGATAAAGTATAACAAATCAAGTTTGCATTTGCACGTATTTTAAAAAAAGGTTTTTTATAATATAGATCTTCACCAATACTCCTAGCCTACTTTTACATTATGCCATTAAATACATTTTTACAACATTGACTGTAATTGCTCTCAAATTTGAAACACTGTGGCAATTGATGAAGGAGGGATAACCAGATCGTGAATCAAGGAGACTCAAAGCTGAAGGGTCAGTTGCACTCCAGGCATAATACCCCTCTTTACAGTATAATTATAAGGCTACTGTTTTGTTCGGATTAATGGGATGGGTCTGAATGCAATCGATTTCTGTGTTTTATTTCACACTTTGTGAATATTTATAATAATCACTGTTAAATTTTGACATTTAGAAGTTGTTTTTAAGAGCATGAACATATTAAAAGGATATATGTCTATGCGGTATTTTTCTAATAGTTGAAAAAACGATCCTGTAAAATAACATAGTTATGTATCACAAATTGCTTCGCTGAAAGAGGACAATGCTTAACACTAATTAACCATGAAATAATGAAATCTATAAATCAGAAACAAAAATTATAGGAAGACAAAGGGTAAACTTTCTGTTTAGTTTACATAAATCATTACGTACTCAGATATAAATCATTATGTACATGATTATTAGGTCTCAGAGTAATAATCATTGACGAATAGAAACGTAGTGCCTGGTCAAACGAGCTCTCCTCGGTAGTTTATTATTTCCCCACGTTTTACTCTTTATCTAATCCTAACAATTTTTGTTGTTTAAAAACATATGAATGGACATTTTTTGTATCTACGTTAGTTTTAATTAATTATTTACGTTTTCCGTTAATACTGTATTTGGTTGCTAATTTAGCAACACTTATAGCCCCATGTTAAAATCTTACGAATTTTTAAATTGACTTTTTTACATTATTATATTTTTGGTAGCGATGTAATCTACTTAGAACACGTTTCTAATAATAAGCTAGTTGTTTCCAGACTTTGAAGAAAATCCTCGAAACCGTTTTTAAGATAATTGTGCGAACATAGTAACGTTGCTCATATAGGAGTATAGAATAGGTATTTGATAATTAAACTTTTCAATAAAAGGTCTTTCAAGTTTGACAGTAAGCCAAAGAGATACATTTGCTTGAAGGCACTCTAATATCGTATTTCACCAGCTATAAATATTGAAACACTCGCTCCGCGAACAATGTTACAGCTGCCATACAAACTGCTCGTACTCGTCCATTCAAAACTGGTACAAAAGCGTGAGCGTAAAGGGTCCTCAGAACGTAGTGACTCTAGTGTAAAATTGGGACGTGTTGGGGGCAGAGGCCGGGCTCAAAGGGAGGGGAATGGCAGAAGACAATGACATCGCCTTTGTATTGTGATTGTTCTTCACAGTGAAGGGCTTGTAGGGGCCGGCCCTGCGTCGGCCTACTGGCTTGCTCCTCAGGGCTGGCTGCAAGTTGTGGGTAAATAACTACCGACAACTGCGTAAGTACGATCTCTAGTGGAACGAACAAATTGATGTCTCACCTTGTGGTCTTGGAGAAATCAAATAAGGAAACAACTTTATAAACTTTTAGTTTGGTTTTAAAAAGTGAACACCGGTGCAAGTAACTCTTTTCATAAAACCATTCATACAAAAAGCCATTAATATTGAATTGGGTAAACACCAATAAAAAAGGAATAAAGTATAACAGCATTCAAATATAGTTTAAAATTCTTCATAACTTTCAAGCTCGATTTGTAAAATGTAAGCAAAGAATAAACCCCTTTGTAATGATGAAAAATATTAATTTTTTCATTTGCAACATTTTTAAAAGCTAAGCTTTTACTGAAATGATAGTATGAAAATAGTTAATTATTACTTTCACAAGCCGAGTAATTCATTATAGGAAGAGGTAAAAGGAGTCGTGCCTAATGTCGTCCACCTCTTTTGTAATTATCCTGTGCAGTTCTCGAGAACTTAATGTGTAATAATTATCCGCTTGATAGAAGTCCCGCCTCTCATTTCTGAAATACTACTATGAGGCTGTTTGAACCTCCTTGGTAAAAAATATCTTACATTTTTTGGGATATTGTTAACAGTAGATGTAAGAATTAGGCTAGATATTCATTTTCAAAGGTTTAGTTTATTAATGATCGTCAAGTTGGTTAAATATGTATTTAAAACTATTATTTTAATGTCCAAACATTATGTATACAATTCTTTCGGGAATCTAACAGCAATAATAAATTCGTGAAAGTGTGATTTTAACAATAAAATATCTTAATTATGAAAAAAATATTTTTATTAACTGTGGTTTGGCGATTAATTAAAACGAAAACATAAATTAAGGTATTAATAGGAATTTAAATTAGACAAGGGTGTACACTGTGTGGACTGACTAAAACGTAATAACATTAAGACAAAAAAGGTAAACTTTTTCTTTTTTTTTGGGGGGGGGGGGGAGAGGAGATGCAACACCTTTACGCACAATGAGATGCTCGTTTTCCTTTAAGTAGTGTCGGACTGTCGTGGGTTCCTCAGTCTACCGACTTACAAAACCTTACAAAACCGAGGACACTAGCCTGGAACTGATTTGCATATTACTTCGGGCTAAGTCTTGCATTTTATGCCACTAGTTCTTTCCTCTGTGGGGATTGATGAGGATCAAGGCCGGTCAAGATCGAACTTTTCGCCCCAAAAATGGCCTGGCCGAAATGCTTAACACAGTTCCAGCCGCCCTCTCTCCCCAGAGTATAGACCCATCGATGTTCTGATGAGTTGCGACAGCGCCAATTTCAGCACAGAGTGTAGTTCGATGGGCATGCCATTGGTCGCACTCAAAGAAGATAGCTCGATAGTGTCTGCAATACCAGAACAATACAGGCTGTCCGAGATGGCAAATTTTACCATCCTATGCAAGTAGGCGCGAAAGTACCCTTGACCAGAAAGGAACTGGGTCACGAAGTAGTCGACTCACCGTGCTGCCGAGCCACCCACGGTCGGACGGTAGGAATGAGCCTGAAGGTCCATCGTCCCCTCGACTTCCCAATTGCTCTGCCATCAGTCGAAGGTGCGGTCGTCCCTGCAGCTGTTGCCCTGCCAACCTCGGGCCTCCTGCGATCAGAAACATATTATTGACATTCTATTTCGCCAATGGAGACAAGTACGATTGCCACCTATATCCGCACCGAGCACTCGCCTGAATCATAATGGCCAATTTAACTTGTTCGAATATGAAATATTATTACCTGGGTATCAAATGAATATCAAACGACAATAAATAGTGAGATCCCAAAATAACTTATGGATTTGGAACGTTAAAAAATATTCTACTATTTTTTAACGTTCCAAATCCATAAGTTATTTTGGGATCTCACTATTTATTGTCGTTTGATATTCATTTTATACCCAGGTAATAATATTTCATTGAAGTAATATTTCATTCAAGTTGAAGAAAAATAGAAAATGAATGTATTGCGAAAAAATTCACAACATACATAAAACGGTTTGTGAGTGAACCTAATTCCGCTAAATATTCCTAAAACATATTGAAAATCGGATCAATCGCATGCTAGAGGCGAAAATGAATCGTAGAAATTATCTAATTTATAAAACAAAACCCCTTCAGACACTCAAACCCTCTTAAGACTTACAAGCCTTAGGAAGGTCTTCCTAAGCTTAATTTTCTGAATGTCCATGCAGAGTTTCAAGATTTTAGTTTGAGTATTTCCGGCGGTCCATGAAACATGAGTTGTCTGAGTGGCATTTAACAAATAAATGTATATGCGCATTACAGTTTGTACAGTTCAGTAAATTAAAATTTTTGTTTCTCGTTTCTGTCAAGAAAATATAGTAGAGACATCCCATCCATATGTTTGCATAATAATTGTAAAAAGTGAAAAGGTCATAATTCTTTACTTAATATTGTACCCTTTTTAGCCTTTTGAGAGATTTTATTTTGAAATCCTTTCTTAGTACGCATCTTGAGTCTGTAAAGAGCGTTTGTGCCAAGTGCCACGGCCCAAATCCTGAGAGAAAAAAACCTTTAAAAACTAAAAGCGGAATTTTCGAATGTACTCTATCTTAGCCTTTTGATAGAAAATATTTTTAAATTCTTTTTAAGACACATCTAGAGCATTTAAAAAATATTTGTGCCATGTTTTATGACCAATGCCTCATAGTGTTTTTGAGAAATTGTGATCAGTAAACCAGTCAACCGTTTTGGCTTTTATATTTACTGAGAGAGGAGAAAATATTACAGAAAATATATATCGCATACATTTAGGCCAATTAAAAAAATAAGCTGAATATTGAATTTGTATTCATGAAACCATATTTTGGGTGAAACTGTTATGATAAAGGGTGGATTCCAAAAATAAATATAGATTTATTAAATGTGATGAGATAATTCCTGTTAGTTTCGGTTTATTTTAGAGAAACTGTAAAAAGGGTGGTGGTTTCGTATTAGAACATGACAGCTGGCCAGCAAAGGTATACAAACGAAATTATTTATGATGTATTTCAATATAATATTCGTATATAATATCCAATGTACAGTTTAGTGATAGAAAATCACTTGTTTGTTTCGCTAGCTTAATTCACATCCCAGATGCAATTTTATTTTTTAAAGTAAAAGCTTTTAAAATAAAAATTGCCGTTTGTGACGATTTACCATTAATCTAATAGAAAATTCGATGCTAGTAAATCCGAAAAATCCAATTTAGAATCGTATAGTGTTCTCCATAATAACGTAATTTATCTGTTTAAAACACACATTAAATCTCAAGCGTGCATAGATAAAAACAATAGTTAAAATACAAGCAACCTAGGTTTGTTCGATCACAATAATTAATTAATTTGCATTGAATAAAAACTATAATTGAACGGAGTAAAATATGTGCATTAAGTAAAAATATCCATCTTTAAATACTACCAGGACCAATTAATAAAAGGTTTTAAATACCTAAAGGATCCTTCAGGGATTCCCATCAGGCGACTGGCCTTAAGTTATAAAATAAATAAAAGTCTACCAGATTATGAATTTTTAAACTTATGATAAACCTTTAACATTTTATAAATCTATGTTAGACCAAACAATACTTATACAATAGTGTGTATATATTTTTTATTTTATATATTACATATCCTGGAATTATAGTAGGCTAATGCAAAACCCGCAGGCGAGAGCGATGAATGTGGAATCAGATCAGGGGGCTGATCCCCGCGTCTCAGCTCCTTTTGCCGAACTTTTGTGGATAAGGTTCAACGAGATGCTCTCGATTTTCTGTTGCTAAAATATAAATCTATTTGTAATATCATAAAGACGAGGTGGATTCTGTACAATGTTTGTCTGTTTGTAGAAAGGGGTAAACACAAAAACTACTAAAACGACCGGGATGAAGTTTTACACAAAGGTAGATCTTGAACTGGTACAACACACGTATTTACGTCCCCAAAATCCCCCGGGGTCGTTCCGCAGGCTACCTAAGCATATTTAGAGTTATATTTTATATTCTTGTAGTTCTATTTGGCTGTCTTTTGTTAGTTTTTCAGTAATTTTTTTTCAACCGTTGAAGAACAGGCACTACAGCTAGTATGGTTACGCAGTTTGCATTTAGTTTTTTTTCTTCCTTATTTTGCTTTACATATCAAGTATATACCAATATTCACTCTATTTGTACAACATATGGTTATATTATATCAATTTTCTATTCAACTAAGAAAGTACTATCAGTATAATAACATTATAAACATTTTTATTTAAAGTTTTTCATTTACAGGTCATAGCATTCAAAAGTTTAAAATAATATCAGCATCCTGTTTCAATAAATAAATGTAGGTTTTTTAGTGAATTAGTAAAAAAAGGATAAAAATAATAATACTAAAGCAAATATTTGCTTTATATATTCATTCTCTAACACTGCTAGGTTATGTACTTACGCATGTACATGTTTCAATACATTTAACTATGTAAAGGTTAATATGGTGAACATATTTGATTCCAGGGTTTCATTGCCATGATTTTATTTCCTTGCTGTTAGCTTTGTTAAAAATTATAACTAAACAGCAAATTGTTTGTTTTTTTAGTGGCTGTCGCTAAAATGAAACTTCATAGCCCTGTGGTACATAAAAGTTGATTAACGTAAGATAAAAAAGTATTAATTACAATTAAATGGCTAACATACAATCATCATTATGGAAGTAATAAGTAAAACTGGCTTGGTACTAATTTTAATACGCAGTAGAAAGATTATTTTTACTATATAAATTTCTTTACCAATACACATAACAGTTTAAATGCTTATGAGCTGATTTTGATCCTGAATCGATAAATACTATCACGAAAATTACTATAATGTGCGTGAGTACATAATAAGTCGATCTTAGAAAGGGGCTTAATTTGTTCTCAAAAAGCGTTTTCTGTGTATTTTTTACACAGAAGAAAAAATCATAATTTCTAAAATAGAAAACTTTAAGCGGTTATGCGATTATCTGCATAGTGTTTTAATCCGACATTTGCACTCGCAGACAAAAATGAACTTACATTGTTGGATTTTATGGGGTCACAGGGGATATATTGTTTTCAATAAATTAAGTAGACAGTAATAAAATTACTTAAAATCAAAAACATTCTAAATATTTAAAATATTAAATCTGTTTGAGTTATATTTTTATAAGATTAATTCTACACAGTTATTTTAAATAAATCATAAATTATAATTTATAATAATCATTAGATCATCGTACTTTGTAATATTATTATTGTTTTGAATGAAAAATACTAGCTAGGTGAAAACGTGCAGCTCCAGCAAAAACTAAAATATTTATTGTAAAGGCCACCCAATGCGAGGGGCAAGTGGGATGTGGTGTTACATTTGCATATGCACGTCCCTTTCTGAACATATTTGCATTGCGATTTCTAGCTAGAATCCGGGTTTGTTCCTTATACTTTTTATCTTAAACTAGTTTTATTTTATCTTTAGAGGTAATTTTTAAAATTTTTGATTACCGTCGAAAAAATATCCCATTTTTAAGTGAGTATTTCTTTCAAGAGGCTACATGAAATTTATAAAGATACTGGGGACGGAAAGGGAAATACTATAATACGATTTTTAGAAACACATATCTATACATTTACAGGGTGTTTTTTTTAAACGCAACCCATTTTTAAGATTGAATAATAGACATATGAATGAGTAATGAGTATTGTTTTATTGATCTTTAAATTTTATACAACCAATTATTAAGTTCGATCACATTTAGTTACATTTTGTGCTCAAACAGTCCGCCATTGATGTTTGTATAAAGTTATGTTCTTTCAATCAAATTCCCGAACATGTGTTGCGAGGTGCCTCTTTAAATTTCTTGCATTGAATTTGTTATGTTTGTTTTGAGGTGCTGAAAAGCTTTTGAATTGTTTTCGTAGAATAATCACTACTTTACATGTCTGTGACAAATTTCATTCAGATCGGACCATTTTTACGCGAGTTATCGTGCTTAAAGACACACACATTAAAAACGCAACCCAAAACTTGATTTTTTTTCGGTGAAGGATTATTTCCCCCCAAGATCCCTGGATTTGACCCCAGTATATTATTATGTTCTTTGGGGATCAATACAAAGTAAGGCCTAAAAAAAAGTCACAGTATATTCAGTACCACAAAACGAATAATGTAATGCAAGAAATTCAAAGAGGTGCCTAGCAACAGTGTTCGGGAATTTGATGGAGGGAGCATAACTTCATACAAATGCCACTGGCGGATTTTTAGAGCACATAAGGTGAACTAAATGTGATCAAACTTAAATAATAGATTGTATAAAACGTAAAGAACCATAAAACAATACTTATTTCATATTTATATGTGAATGATTCAATCTTGAAAATGGGTTGCGTTTAAAAAAACACCCTGTATTACTTAAAAATAATATCTTGAAGCGGTAATATATATATATATTACTAATATAGATTACGCAATGAAACTTGCACATAAGGATCAGAATGTTTTATCCAAAAACACTTTTTTAGTTAGTTGTCAATTTCCTAATCTTTAAGGGGGATAGGATTAAGAAAGAATTCTTAAACATGAGCATATAACCCCATGGAATGAAAGATATAGGGAATTAAAAAAACTTAACGGGGAACTTGCCAACTTAAAAATAAACAGTTATTTAAATTTTTAAAGATTTTGAATGCCCGCTATTAGAAGTTGGTAATTGGATCATGTTAATTATCATTATGTACCTAATTTAAAAAGAATTGTAAGTAAAACTTCGGATGTAAAAATGTCTGTAAAAAATGCAAAAAGGCGGAGATCTGGGTATATATCCTTTTAATGACGTGCCGTAGTGGAATTTAGTCCAATGGGGCGACACGGAAACTTGAAAATTGATTAAAAAAAGAATGGCTTTCCTGTAAGTATCTAAACTCAGTGTGGTACTGCTTAGTTCATTTGGTTCAAAACTGCTAAACCGTTCGTGTTCCGGCACTTTTTTTACAAAATGTATGTTATGAATATTTATTATAATTTAGGATATTTATCTTAAATTACATTAAAATATAAATTATTATGAATCCTCCAGAAAACAATTTGTTTGGATTTTCGATAATGCTTTGATTAGCTAAATATAATATTAATAAAACACATAAAATCTCGTGGATTTATTGTAGGATCGAATCATTTTCGTGAAAGAGAATAAGTGTTTACATTGGAAACCTGACAAACCTGTGTAAGGCCTTTTTAAAATGACAATAATTGAAATGACAATGATTTTATGACAATAATTTAAAATGACAATGACTTTATGACAATAATTATAAATTATAATGATTTTTCTGCACCCTATATTTGTTTAACACAGTTAGTTTCATGATTCCAAAACGTATTTCCTTGAAATACATAACATTTTCTTTCTATAATGAGGTTTTTTACCAAATAAAAATTGTGCGATTAGTATTCTAGATGAATTGTCTAAGCTAAAAATGGAACGAAAATCTACATTTTTCTTGAAACAAAGTGATTCGGGGGCTACTCCACTATAAAAAATATGTATTGAATAAATTATATTTATTTTTAAATTATTTTTATGTTGTTTAAAATTTTAGGTAATGCAATATTGAAATATAACTGACATTCAACAAAATGTACGATATGCCATGAAATCATTTGCTTCATGTAAAAAGATGTTTTCATCATACTAACACAGAAACATATGTTTTCAGTTCCTTTTTGTTGGCTCAAAAGTTACCCATTGCCGGCCTAGGCCGGATAAACTCTTATCCGACCTAGGCCGGAAAGAACGGAAGTAAACAATCAGCTGATTTGCAGCAAACCGACGTTTAATGCTTCTTTATTGGTTTCTTTTTAGAGGAATGTAGTGGCAGCACTGTATCCGTATAGCAAATGTTCTTCTGTTTGTTATAGGTTAGGTTTGAAGGTTTGAGAAACGTATGTTTATGCAAGGACTACGTTATTATTGAAGGTATGTTTTTTTCTGCGTAGTATGATGAAAAATATCGCATGAATAGTATGATGCCGTACTCGCATGAAAATCCCGTACTCGCTTTCGCTCGCGCGGGAACTATCATGCTCGTCCGGCAAAACAGTACAAAACAGTATTAGTAACGTAATATACTATTCTCGGCGGGTTGTTCAATACAAGTTTTGTTATTTTCTAATCATATGCAACAATACTTCATTACAATGTTTACAACTTTACAACAATACATTCATTTCGCTCTGGAACCATGGATAAAATATAAAGTTATTATTGCAATTTCAAAGCTTGTTTAACTTGACTATTAACAACAGTAAGGACTCTTTAAGCACAGTAATTACAGGTGTTAAAGACCAGTTCCCACCCACGAAGGGCATTACGCGGCCACTAAGCAGGCCACAATCTGTAATTATTCTAGTGCAGTTTCTTTACCTCAAAACATTTAATTCGTCTGGGGTAAGGTAAATTTAAAATAATGGTTTTACTGAATTTTTTATTAACTAAGTAAACTTTAAACTTAATACGAGTTTTATTGCTTACAACGACTTTATTTTGTGTGGTATATTTATTAGAAATAGCATTATTATTTTTTAATTATAAAAATCATTAGGGTTTGAATAAAAATAATAATACATTGAAAAGAGAGCGAGTACGCTAAATAGTAGAATAAATTCTGTATATACCATCACAGAGAAGCTAGTGATTCCTTAGCTTCACTATCTTCTCTGTGATAGCATTACAGATATTAATAACATATATCATAAACATATAATAAAAGTTGTTAGGATCGAAAACATGTCAAGTTTGTTAATGAAGTATTAACTTGTCATACTCTTACAGCATGTATGATTCACCAAACATAATGAAAATTGTTTAATGAACAAGTTTACATTTACATTTCATGGCTAAACCCAAGAGTTACCTTTGATGCGGCGTTAAACACAGCCGCTTATTTATACATTCCTTTTGGCATTCTGGGTTTATCAAAGGCAGATTACACCGTAACAGAGATTTGTTTAACCTCACTGGGCATCAATTTTATAAAATAACTCACAAACGATATTCATGGCTTTTATTGTAATTGATTGGCAAAGTTAATTACCTTTGGCAAATCACGTACACTAATTATTTTGTAATACTACCGTAATATTTTAAATCTGGCTTAAATCTGCAGACAAAGGTCGTTTTGAATTTTTTCAATATGTTTATGTAACTAATTCTTTTTGTAATATTTTACATTATTAGATAACATTTACATACATTTTATACCATATACATGTGGTATTAATAAAAGATGTAGCATGACGTAAACATCTTTTACCCCACCTGCTATGTTTAGACGTTTTTTACTCCTTCTTATAAGTGGGTAAAATAATATTTTGTCTTCCAGCGGTAGTAAAGTGATTACTCGCCGGGACCATAATAATAACATTGATATCAATAACTAAAAAATCAAGCGCCTTATAAGTTCCAAGCAGACATGCAAATATTTTAAAGCTCGACAGATTGCAGGCACCGACATCTGTTTCAGTGGCAAGAATAATCACAAAAGACAGATACTAACGTCAAATCAGTTGTTAGAACGTCTAAGAATGAGTGTGTATGAATGTTGCAACAATCATCTGATCGCTTATGAATGAGTTTTTACAGCTAGTTGGGTGCAGGCACTAATTGCAGAACCAAGCGAAACGGAGTTTTTTTTAAGCTGCTTAGCTAATGAAATAAAAGTTTATAGATTGAATATTTGTTGATGCAGGTGGGGGAAACACTTTGTGTGTAAGGAGAAGAGTACAATGTCACCCTTTTAAAAATTTTGACTGGTGATACAATGTTGTATTTTCCTCCCCCGTTTAACGCGTTTCTGTATAAACCAATAAGGTTCTTAGTTTTCAAATTCTTAGTTTTCAAACCTATCATTCAATAAACAAACATTTACCTTGGTATTTTTGTAGTCTGTTAACTTGAATGCATTTTTAACCAAAGAGCACGGGAAACTTACCGTGCAGTTATCATTAAAGAGTAAAAAGGACATACAAAACGTTTCGTTTATATGTATTATGATGTAAATTATTTTATCGTTAACCAGTCTAATTGACTGCCAGTTCGCGTTTACAAAAACTCTTTCCCTAATCTGTGATCTATGAAAATGTCAAAAACTTTTTAGTTACTGTATAAAGTATTACTTAAACAAAAATTAAAAATATGTCTATTTTAATTTTAAGACTTCTTGTGAAAAGTAGCAAGTTTTTATTAATCGCATTTAGTGTTTTCACTCGAGTAATATTACGTACGTATTATCATACATTTTCAGAAAAGTAATGTTCTGACATGGATAACTGTTGGTGTTGTATCTTTTAATCACAAGTAATCAATTATACAATTTAACATTTAATGATTTTAAAATTACTTACTTAAACTACGATGACAAATAATTCATATACTCTACCAAACGCAAAGATACAAACGTGAGATGTGTGGGGCACATTTGCATGTGGATGTAAGCCCTTGTTTTGAAACCAATTTGCATCCGGATTCCCAAATATGAATTCGATTTCATTTTGGAGACTTTTTATCTAATTGTGTTCTAGTGAAGGTAGTTGAAAATCGTTATCATGCTATATTAAACTTAAAAAAATTATCAACTTTGCTATATTACCTTAACACACAATGGTAATTGTAACCTATTGATATAAATTACATCTTTAAAAAAATTCTTAGGCAAGTGAACATAGGTTTTACAGTTTTAAGCAACGATATTGCCTAGTGTAAGTTACAATTAATTATTGATATCAAAAATATGTAGTTTGTTGTTTATGAGTTCTTTTAGAGTTCTGACTAAATCCAGAATTTTAATCTATCAACTGACTTTGACTCAGATTTTAGTTATATTAGCTAGCAACTATTTTTACAGTAATATTTAAGCCTAGCCTAAGGTAAATAAAAGTAACACACCGATTTACATTGTGTATCTAATTCATATTAGTATCTTTGATGATTAAAGTGGTTACACAACTTTTATTGAAAAATATTGCTATTGAAACTGTTAAAGGAAACTGTTATTAGTAAGAAAACAATTCACACTTAAATAAGTGTTTGCAAAGTGGGGTTAGGAGCTCATACCGCCAAGTTAGGCAATCCAATTTTCATAAATTCCTTTTCGATATCGTTCGGTGGCAACAAGTCAATTCCAAATATTTACAAATGCTGCCTTGTTTTATTCCGCTCGGGTTAAAATAGCTTACAGTTTATAATATTCGCTAGATAAAATCCTTAGTTAAATAATATTAATTGAAAATTCATTTTTTGCGGGTGTGCACATACACAACGTACCAGAATAACATGTGAAGAAATAGTTCTTGTGGGTTGTTTATAAGTAAACGCCCAATAAATATCAACTAAGTACAATTAATTGAAATGATTATCAAACAAAGTCAATTTGTTATTTTAATTTATATTCAAATTGAAGTTCAAATTCATTTTATTGCTATTACAACAGTTTACAAAGCTGGAAGTAGTGTAAATTTCACAATAATTTTGACTGAAATACTGAAAAAAACTTAAGTAAATAATATTAATATTAAAATTAAAATTAAGGCAACTTAGTTTAACCAAGTTTTCTCCTCTAAAAGTAACATATTGAATTTTCCCCTATTGATTTAACCATTCATTATAATCATATTCACAATTGTCTATAAATTCACTAACACTATGTAAAAAGCATTAGCTATCAAATATTCTTTTAAATTATTTTTAATGGTATTGAATTTTTCTCATTTTTTTTTAAATATGATGGTAAACTGTTCAGAAATTTTGCTCCAGATTCAGACGGTAAATTTGGAAAAGTATTTAGTCTGTGCTCCGTTTGCCTGAAGTTATGATTAAATCGAGTATTATAATTATGTATATATTTGTAATAGTAACAAAATAAAATAAATTTTAAAATTAGGCATTAAATTAAAGGTAAGATGTTCACATTTATCAAATTAACTCTAAAATTAGAAGCCGATAAAAAAGTCCCTTACATTATTCTCTTTATGGATTTATTATGTTTATTCCAGTTAAACTTTGTTTTGTGATAACATAATCACACAATCTTCACCACATTATAATACCGCCAAAGATCAATATTTTTTAGTTTGAGATGAATAAATATTGATCAACTTTGCCGAGGTGTTCTCTTTTTTTTCATAATGTAACGATCGACAGTTTATTCTATTAAAAAAATCCTTTTTTGGGCTGAGCTAGAAGAGAAATTAAATAAATGTTTAGCGAATTTCGCCTTTATTTATGAAGCTTTTACTGGTACCGTAGGTCTCACGGTAAGACCTAAGCCCAGGACTATGATAAATTTTTGTCTTAGTGCCCTCCGAAGCCACAATTTTTTATTTTTAATAATTGCTTTATGTCCATCGGTTACAGAGGAATCGGAAGTGGTAATTACAAATACATTGTCTTAAAATAATCTTTATAGGAAATAAGGAAATTTTTTTCGCTTATTTCTCAATATAAAAAAGACACATATACATTCTAACTATAATAAAACTTGGTTTATGGCTTCATTTAGTTGAGATCTAATGAATGAAAGCCTAAAATGCCCGATTTTATCAAATAACCTGTGAATTAAGCTATTAACGACGTGCAACAAAATGGAAAGTAAAATCCATTCAGGATTACCCAAGCAATGCTATTAATACTTTCCCAGTGTATTTTCTGGTTGAGAAGCGAGTTCTTTTGCAGGAACATACTTTTAACTGCACGAATCACGATTTGTTTTAAAAATGTATATATGATTATATGGGAGATAAAATTGTTCAGTGTCTGTTACTGTCATACATAATAACTTTTGCAGAAATTGTCCGCTCTTAGTGTATTTGAGTACAGACATGAAAGACTAGGTTTTCTCGGATGAGTTCGTAAGCCAGCCAGATATACTCATTTAAAGTGGATAAAGAGGGGTGTTCAACCCCCATTTTTTTAAATTTTTCAAATAGAAATATTAAACTTATGATTTTATTGATTTCATCTTTGAATTAGGCAAAAACTGGTATCATAAATCTTTTTTTTAAGTTCATAGATCACCAAGACATGCGAACTTAATATTTTAGCAGATTTTTTTTCGCTGGAAACATTCCTAATTCACCTTCTACTAAGGTTTTTAATAAAACGGTGTTTTAAATTTGTTCATCAAACATTTTTCGAATAGAATATTGTCTTTTTTTAACATTGATTGACTACGATAAACCACCCTTTTCTAAATCTAATCCGGATTCTTTAATTACGATAACCTTTTTTTAATTACGCTGAAATACTGATATATATAATATTGACAATCGGTAAAAAATTATCTCGGAAAGAAATAATCATTTGGGTTCAATTAAATAACATTTAACATTTAATAGTGTATTTCTACTCGTATTTATGTATTTATTATATTTACTTTTCTAATGATGTGCATTTTTTACTATGGTTATCTAAGAGTATTTTATATATTTTTTAATATTATAGTTTTGCATAATTTTATCTTCTGGCAACTGTATTATTATAAATGTTGTACTCTACTGGTATGCTTAGCACAGTCAGTTGTGCCAACATGTTAGAAACACATTACACCCCGCATTACACTCAGAAACTTCTCCGAAGTTGGAGCAGTCAAACAATTGTTGTAACTCTTTGTTACTTATACATTCATATGTGTTGTGTACCGATTTATTTTTAATGCTTAACAGAAATAATACAATATTATGCAAACTATAACAGAGTAAACAAAAAATGAAATTTTTTAACTAACCTATATTGACAACTTCAAATACATTTCTATAACAACTTCAACTTATATGAATCGAAAAGCTAGTATTGTAATACTAATGATATTTCAATTCCAAATTAATGCCTAGGCTCATACATCAATGAATCATCGTTATTTACAATTGACAGAAGCTTTAAAGTGCGATTGACTTTAGCAATACGAGGTTTACGTCAATACCGATCGACACAACTTCAGTTCCCCATCATAGGCTAGAACACATCATACATTAGTGTTTGTCCAACAAATATATATACCACAGTTAATAACTAATTTAAAACGCTTATGATAGATGTAAAGGAACATGAAATTCGGAAAATATTTTTTTATGAGAGGTATAGAAATTTGGGTTTTTACTTTTTTACATCACCACATTCTCTAGTATATATTTTTTACAAAATATGTTTTCAGTAAATGTTTTATTAATGTCTACACAGGAGACATTTCAAAAACTACAGAGAATATGGTAATGTTAGTTGTTGACACTTTATGTGAATCCTTATAAAATGGGGAATCGGAGTTCAACCGATAGGTAATCTGTTGAGAAAAATTGGAATGGTATTAGTTAAATTATTTCATACATATAATTAAGAAAACTACCAGTAATTTCCAGAAACATTCTGACAACATTCTTTTGATTCCAGAATCATGACAAATGCCAGAGGTCAAGTCATCTATTTTTATTTGTACGAAAGAGGTTGAACATTGTTTTTAGCTAGAGCACAAACCCGTAAAGAGATCAGGTCAAAATTGTACAGGGCGCTCCCATTTTAATGTCGACCCTTGTTGAGAATTTGCATTGTGACAATGCGAGACGCGGACCTCAACCGTGTTTCTTGTTTTAATATTTTAGCATTTTCTGTTATTTATGGCCTCGGAGATCATTTCATAATAATAATGACTTAATACACTAAAATTTAAAGATAACTAATACGAGATTTGTTTATAATTTGAAATTTCCGGGGCAAAGTGATGCTTGTTGTAAAGTGAAAAAGTATTTTCTTTCATTTATTAATATAATACCCCCGTTGCAGCAGGCCTGCATACTCAGCGAATTTCAAGTGCATAAATAAATAATTTAAATGAAGTCTCGCATCAAGTAAAATCAATATACATTCAAAAGAAAGCGTGCAAAAATACTCTCCTAGTGGCTTTTAAGATCAACAGGCTATAAAAAATAATAGCCTATACTTGGCACGAAAATGCAATGTTCAAAACTTCAATACAGCTGGCTTTTCCAATTTAATCGTATGGGGAAATGACCAGCTGTTTAAGTTTGAGTAAAAAATTTCATAAACATCATCAGTAAAAATCTGTATTCGCTATAGTACATTTATTTGACATATTTAGTTATCTGGCCTTTAAGTAAGCCATATGTCTGTATCCACCATGTGGCTTTGAATCAAACATCAGCTCACATGTTTTAATGTAAACAAAGCAGACGTTTTAGATCCCAATGCTACTTCCCAATGCTACTTAAATGGCAGTTATTTTATGTTATTTTTTGTTATCTAGCAAACTTTAAGAAATTGCAGTACTTTTCCTGAGTCCCTGACATTAAAACATTTAATTTGAGCCCTGTTCCCTCATCTTGTGATTTGCCAAATGCCCACAATCGGTATTCAAAAATAAATTATTCTTCATAAGATTAGTATGGAAAAATGCAGGTTTGCTGCCACAGAAATTTGAAAATGAGGTATTATAGGCTACAATCCAATATATCTAAACTATAAAAAGCCACATAACATGTTTGATCAAGATATGCTGAGGAATAAGAAAGCTATCCAATTGCATTTACCTCTCATAAGGTTAACATTGGGAAAGAGAGTACACAGGTTTGCTGCCTCAGGAATTTGATGATTTGGATATTTTAAGCCATAATCAAGTAGATATTAACTGTATGAAGCCTCATGCCATTTCTTATCAGTATATTTTGAGAAATGAGCGAACTACACAACTTATTTTATTACCCATAAGGTTAGCATGTAGAATGAGTATGCAGGTTTGCTGCAACATGTATGTTAAAACTGGTTAGTTTTAATTCATTATTTAGTATATCTTAACTAGAAGAAGCCATATACCAAGTTTTGTCAAGAAATGTTAAAAAATAAGTAAGATATAGAATTTTTTTATTTCCCATAAGGATAACATGGGAAATGATTATGCAGGTTTGCTGCCACAAAAATTGAAATTTCGGGGATTTTTGACTAAAATACATTATATCTCATCTAGATGAAGCCACAAAACAATGTTAATTAAGATATGTTGAGAAATGAGCGAGATATAGAATTTTACTTATTCCCCATAAGGTTAACATTGGGACAACGTACTGTGTTTACCACTTTCAATATCTCGGTAACCAATGGACATAGAGCAATGATTCAAAATACTAAATTGTGCCAACAAAAATTTGATTAATTTCATTTTTTTATGTAAAAACCCCAAAAAACCCATTTTTGGGGGGGTTATTCCCCCTTTACCCCCCCTTCCGATGGTCCGATCGGGCTGGTTTACGAACTTGTCCAATCGATCACCACTTTACATGTCTGTACCAAATTTCATTAAGATCGGACCATGTTTACGGCCGCTATCGTGCTCACAGACACATATATATATATAGATGGATAGATAGATAGATAGATATATATAAATTCGAACGAATTGTGTTTTTTGCTTCTGGTGGCCCCAAAACGAAAAGTTATCATGGTCTCGGGCTTAGGTCTTACCATGAGACCTACGGTAATAGCTTCTTTCCTATAGGGGAAATTCGCTAAAAAAGAATATTTTGTGTTGTTCGAACAAGTCAAACTGAAATTAAAAAAAGCGGCAAGAGTTTTAGTTATATTGAGCCTAGTATGTAAGTGAAGGGTCAATTGTCAAAAGATAAGCCCCAACCATAGAAATCGAGAGAAGCATTCTGTGTCTACAGTAATATCCAGGTAAGTGACACTTGTTCCGATCTCTGGTGTAGTGTTAACATAAAACTATAAATATGGGTTGTAATCGTAGAGTGGGGTTATTCTAATGTTCAATTCAAAATACTTCAGGTTAGGGTGCAAATATTATGGGAGGTTAAAAATATATTTCACAACAGCATTCTTCTTTTAAGTTACAAGAAATAACTGGCTTGTAACTAACTCATCCGAAAGCACTTTACCAAATTTATTTGTCTAAAAAATTCTCCGTTTTACCCAAGAAAGTTATGTTTGTTTTGAATTATCTTCGTTACTTTATTGCATTATTTTCTTTTGTTCAAACCTAAAGGTGGTACTGAGAGAAATGTGAACCATGTTGAGCACCGATTGTACTTTATAATAAATTTAAATACCATAGCAAAATTTTTAATTCTATGTATTATTATTATTGCTATATATAAAGGAGAAGGGGTTTTATAGCGGGCAGCAAATCTTCAAAACTGTAAGACCTAAGGAGCTGAAATTTGGTTATTATTCTCCTCTTTGGGCTATGGATGCATACTGGAAACCGGTTTTGCAGAATTCCCATGGGGTTATGTCCTACGGTACTCCAAAGTTTCAATCTTAAACTATAGGGAAACTAATAAGCTTCTGAATACAGTTGTCATGGTAACCTTAATATAAAATCAATTGAATAAAGTCCCTAGAATGTTTTTCGGGTAAAACCCAGTTGATCAACTAATCTTACATATATTTCCTAGTCTACTTAAAATGTAGTTACACATAATTTTATCTTAATATACGTCCCTAGACATTACAATTATCTCATCACTACCCTTTTATTAACCTGACAGAAAAGTCCGTACAGGCGTAATAAAGTGGCATTAGTGCCGGGAGTTGACATTCTAACTTGGCTGAGTTAAGTAGAATATGATGTGACTCTAATGTGTGTCTGACTCAAGAATCACCACTTTTACTTCGCCTACATATTTCGATATGCTTGTATTATTTTCTGATGTTAAGCCCTTTTATATACTTACTGTACCGAGAGCCTAATTAAGGTAAATAAGGGTTATCTCTCATAAAATAAATTTGGTTTATTAAATACCAAGAACTTTTAATTTCTACTAACTACAGTTTTTATATTATGTTTTTAAGGAATAAAACAGTTCAAGAAACAACTTAATTTAAAAAAGACATTATAAATTAAATTTTATTATAAAAAATGCCCTTGGTTATATTGTAACTTAACACAAATTTTGGGGTAAAGGAGAGCAATATAACGAAAAAAGAACAGGTTTTGCCCTTAACTATCATCAATATCCTTATGTTTAGGCATGCTTAACATACCTCTGATAAAATCCTAAAAAGTAAGTAGACGCTATACTGAGTTTGATAATGAGATAGAAACAAAATAAGGCTGCGAGAAGTGGGGGTAGTGCTACTGAAGGAGGGGAGAAAGAGGGAGGGTGTTTCAAGGTCGTAATTGGATTTCCGTCTCAAAGTGGCGGCAAAACGATTTCACTTTGCTCTAATATATCATTCCCTGACGCATTTCTAGAGCCCACGTCCTCTTTTAGAGACTAGCCAATGCACTTTTAAAGAGTAAATGAACTTTGCGTTCAAAAGATCAAGTTGGCATGTTACTTTTTAGGCTTAACATCGATCTATGACATTTTTATTTGAATGTAACAGATACAACTAGATTTTTTATTTTGATTTCTGTAGACATTTGCCATAACTAATTAATAAAAAGCAAGTTTCACAACCTTTCAGGATCTGGAATCTGATATTTTTATTACCTATATCGAAGGAAGTCTTTCATATGTATATATGAACAGTTTAACAGAACCAGAACCGGACAAAGTACTGAATTAACAAATAAAAATAAAAATCCCAATATATGTCGAAATAGAAACATTGAAAAATGAATTAGTATAAAAAAAAACCAAAAGAAATCAGATAATATATCGTCATAGTGTTGATATTTGTAAAATAATTTGAGGTATGTTAAGTTTATTTTATGTCATATCTTTAAAATGACCAAAGTATCGGAACTAGTTGATCGAATAAATCGATGCTAAATCAATTATGGTCTCTGATCTCACATCTTCAACAGTTGGAAGTTTATCTAATTGAACAAACCATTACAATAAGTTTAAGGATGATTATGTTTATTGTTTTTGACATAAGGGAAATATTTGAGCGAATTTCCTTAAAGGAAGAAGCTATTGCCGTAGGTCTCATTCTAAAACCTAAGGACGAGACCATGTTAACTTTTCATTTTGGAGCCCCCAGAAGCAAAAAAAAACTAGTCGTTCGAATATATATATATATACATATATATATATACATATATATATATACATATATATACATATATATATACATATATATACATATATATACATATATATACATATATATATACATATACATATATATATATATATATATATATATATATATATATATATATATATATATATATATATATATATATATATATATATATATGCCTGTTAACACGATAGCGGCCATAAAATATGGCCCGGTCTTAATGGAATTTAATACAGACGTATAAAATAGTAATCACTCGGACGAGTTCGTAAACCAGCACGAACGAACCGCCGGAAGGGAGGGTAAAAGGGGATAAGCCACCCAAAAAATGGGTTTTCTGAGTTTTTACATAGAAAATTTAATATTATCCAATTTTTTGGCGCCGTTAAATTCAGGTCAAAAAAACAAACGATTTAGTATTTTGAATCATATTATAGTCACTGCTCTATGACCATTGGCTACCGAGATATTGGAAGTGGTAAACACAGTACGTTGTTCCAATGTTAACCTTATGGGAAGTAAGTAAAATACTATTTCTTGCTTATTTCTCAACTTCTCTTGATAAAACTTGGACTGTGGCCTCATACAGATGGGTTATAATGTTTAATAGTCTAAAATCCCCGATATTTCCATTTTCGTGGCACCAAACCGAACCGGACTAAAAAAAGGGCTACTCATTCCCCATGGTTTTCTTTTGGAGCTTACAAAAACACGTCAAATCTTGAACTATGTTCTTTTGCATTTAATATTCGCTAAATATGCAGGACTGCTGCAAAGGTTTTTTTAATTTTAAAATTTGCACAATATATTAAAAACAATATTTTCCACTAGACATTTAGATAATTTCAAGGATAAATCCTTTGGAAATCCGCTAAGTACACAGATCAGCTGTGACGGGGGTATTGTTTAGCTGTTAGTATGACAAAATTTTGTCACGGATGTTTAAAGTGGTAATTATCGTTCAAAGTTCCAAAACCTGCCCAATCGGACAGTTAGAATAGGGTGTTGGGGATAATGACCTCGATTTTTTATTTTTCATATAGAAAAATTAAAATAATCCACTGCTTTATGCCGAGAAATTCAGCTAAAACAATACTAAATTAAAATTTTGTATTCACTAATCTATGCCTATTACTTACTGAGACACTGTGTAGCATTATTGTTTTTCTAATGTTCATTTCTAAATACATCTCAATAAAACTCAGTATCGCATTTGGTAACTTGGCAAACCTTCATCTAGTTGTTGAGGTCTACTGAAATATTGTCCAAACTCCTACATGTTAAAATATATGTGGCAACAAACCAGCACCTTGGTAGATGTTCTTGGTAGGTTTAAATTAAAACTGACCCACCACAACAGAGGTTGCAAACCTCTTAAGAAACAAAAGATTGAATGTCTGAATAATTTATTTAAACATTGGAAACTATGAGTGTACAGACTTCCTGCAACTGGGGTGTATTAACATGTACATTAGGTACATTTAGATACATTACTTTGAAATGGCGACCTACCTAGGTAGGTATTTTAAGCCAAATATGAATGACAGATGAGTGAAGGATGATTGTGGCGCGACCTTGTAGTCTTGTTACTGACTAAGGCCGACATGTTCCTTAGGAAGGACTGACTGATAATTAATAGCCCAACAGACAATGGCAACAATAGGACATACATTTTAACGTGGGATCCGAACCACAATTTTGCCTAGTTTACATGTTACGAACTGGTCTAATTATGAGGACGGTCCTATGAACGTAGTATTCAATAGTACGGACGTTAATCCCATTACTTACATAGAAAATCAGTATTTTTAGCCTATAAATAACATTCTGGTTCAAATATATTAATCGCATACCTGCAAATGAATTGAATTGGCAATTGGTCCCTAAAAACCCTTAATGTATTTTCATACGAGTTGATAATTTTCTTCATTTTATTTTTATTGATTATAACAGTATTACACTAAACACATATTATTTAGTATGAACTTTTAGGATACTTGAATAAGAAAAGAACCTACAGTGAACAGTTTGAACCATTTTCTAAATGATTACATTTAGATTTATGATATCTATTACAGAGTAGTGATAGCAGGATATTATTTCAAGTAAACAAATATGTAAATAAATTTATAAAAAATACGTTGCCTGTACCGCCTTGAAAGAACAAGGCGAGGAAACCAGAGGGATTTCTCAACTTGTTATCAAAGAGTTCAAAGAAGACCACGGAGGTTTGTCTCATGAATTATCAATGGGATGTCTTACTTTCTTTGTCCACCTTTGGATTCCTTTGCAGAACAAATAATTGCAATCCCTCGACTTCAAGAAAGAAAAATAAGTTAGTGGAATATTTGATAGATGGATTTACGACTTTCCGACTATGCAGTTTAATAAATTACTCAATTTAATGAAAAAATTTACAATCTATTTATATTGGATGTAAAGAAATAACTAAGTTCAATTCATCCCGAGATCTTTTTTTAAATAACTGCTTGGCCACATTCACATTAAATACAATTGTAATGATTTATATGAAGTAAAACCTAAACGGCAATTGGTCTCTAAAAACCCTTAATGTATTTTCATACGAGTTGATAATTTTCTTCATTTTATTTTTTATTGATTATGACAGTGTTACACTAAACACATATTATTTAGTATGAAAATTCATACTAAATAATATGTCATATTAAAATTCTAATTTTGAGCTTTAGAATTTTAATATGACATATTAACTGGAATTACTATTATAATAAACTTTTAAGTTTAATTTGGCTTAAAATGAAATTTTTATCCCTGAAGTTTATTTTTAAGATAATTTTCTTTAATTTTCTTTGGTATTTTATGAGTACAGAATAGAAAGGTAGGGTGGTCGTATACGCATTTTGTGTAGATATAAAAATTGGAATTGTACAAAAATTTATTTTAAAATTACCACAATATTAGATTAAAATACAAAATATCGAGACGAAAATGTTCCATACATTATAGGGTCAGGACTAACTTCCTAATTTTACTGCTTTCAGTACGATTATACACCAAACTTTATAATCTACATCTCATTTAAAAGCGCAACCACCACTCCTAGACTTGTTATTTTAGATATCCAGCCAGTTCTTTCTTATGTTTAAAACGTTGTTTTAAGTACTTTCACAAAAGGTACTGCTTGTTTTGACAAATAGATTCGTAAATGAACATTGATAGAGAAAATATATTTTTTTATGTCTGGTTACTTGTTACAATAATAATAATAATTTCTTTTGGACTTAAAGCTACTTTTTACATAGGTTTTCTGTGTTTTATAATTTTCAATTTCGATGGAATAGCAATGGGGTTCTACCTAGATATAGAACTTTAAAATTTTGAGGAGGTAATTAAAAATGTATTACCTTTAAAATTAGAATAAAATAGAACTTGATATAAATTGGCTCAACTTTTTTTGAGACTGAGGAAAATTGACAAAAAATATATTTCTTTCCTGTTATGGTAAAAACAGTAAAAAATCTATAACAAACATAACATATTGACAATGTTGAGATTTTCTAGGTAGTTAGCACTTCAATTCAATATTGTTACTGTTAATAACCATACAGCTATTACTGGCTTACTATAGCTGAAAAATAGGAATCCTGTTATTCTGTTTTTCAATCAAATTTATTCTACCGTATTCTAACTAACAGATAAAATATTTGTACATACACGTTTAATACATATCAATATTTTTCGCTCGAATTGAAAATCAAAACGACACAGTCGAACCTTGTCATAATTTAAACGCAAAGATTTGTTACTGGAGTTTTATCTCCCTAACCCATTTTCTCCATTAAACATGTAAATTGAGCCGTCACGTTAACGAGTCACTACAAAGCAGAACAAAGCAGCCACTCGCTTTGTACTCGCTGTCAGATTAGAGTCCAGTTCTCACAAAGCTCAATTGACTTACAAAGTGTCGGCCACATCGCCGCAGGCTCCTACCTGATAGCTCTCGTGTTTACAATGTTGCAAAGTGCAACCGCAATGTTTAGTAACTTCGAACCATCTGAAACAGTTTAATGCCATTTTTAGCTGCATTTTGGGTTAATTTTGAAATTGTTGAGTTTCTGTCATGATATTCTAGGATTTGGGATGGTCTTATTTATTTATTCATTGACTAAATTACAAAATAAGTAGATGTTTACAAACACAAACCATTTATACCATTTGTCATTTGCCATTTGACTTTACATCCCTTCAATTCAACATGCATAGAATCACCAGCTTCAACTAAAAACTTCAGGCTGTAACTAAACACTTAAATATTTACGGAAGCCTACATACACAGTAGGCAAACAGTCTGACAATTTGATTTTTTTGTTTTTGTAAAAATTGCACACCGCACATTTAATAATTAGTTATTCTTTTTTAGATGTTTTTTTAAGTAGAATAAATACAGTATTTTGCTAAACTGCAATATGACAGACGCTATTTTAGACATCGCTTGTATTTACCTAATATTCTTAACGTTAATAAAATGCAATAATTTGTTAAATCACTTTTATCATAGAAAGTTTTTTGAACATCCCTTTTTTAGGTTACATGATATATGACCTAACAATGGTATAGTGGTACTGTATATATAATAGATGCACTCTTTTCATGTTTAACATGAAAAAAGTGTTCATCCTTTATTTTAAACTTAGTACATTCGAATGTTCTAAGATAAAGCTTGCATCTATATTATCAGAGAGCAGTTTTGAAATTAATATTTTCTTCTGCTTATAAGCTATAACATGATAAGGGGGCCTTATTTCTTTATATTTAAAAAACATACATTAAACTTGAAAATATACTTTAAACTTGCAGAGGCTGCCACGGCCTGGCGCCAAGCCGCCGTAGCCATTTCTGCGCCGTTGTAAAGGGAGAAGAAATATTATGGGTGATTTTGTTCCCATCGCATACTATCTATACATATAAAAGCCAAAACCCAATGACTGACTGACTGACTGACTGACTTACTGATCACAGTTTCTCAAAAACTATAAGGCTTAGAGCATGAAACTCGGCACAAATATTCCTTACGGGCTCTAGATGCGTACTAAGAAAGGACTTTGCAATATTTGTCTCTAAAGGCCTAAATGTGGTATATTATAAAATACAATATGGCGGCCACTTTTAGCTTTCAAAGCTTAATTTCTCAAAAACCACAAGACTTTGGGCCATGAAACTTGGCACAATTATTCTTTATAGGCGTTAGATGCGAAAAAAAGAAAGGTTTTAAAAATATTCTTTCTCAGACGGCTAAAATAGATTATTTGAAAAAATTCAATATGGCGGCCATTTTAGTTTTTCATAACTATGGATGGGAGTCCTGTATAATATTTTCAGGGAACAGAAAAGGTGCGAGAACCAATCTACTAAAAGAATAAAATTTAAAAATTTAACGAGAAACTTTTAGGGAAAATAGGTTTTTGGCTAAGATATTTACCTCCTACTTTTTATTACAGTTTTCAGTTTATTTTCAAAAACGTGCTAAATTCAGATTGATGTCAAGTGGAAAATCCATCCTTAGTGTCTTCTTTGTTTTAAATTCCGAGTTATCCTCATTTGGGGAATTGGAGGAAGTTAATTTATACCATTTGCTAATCATAAGGGAAACATGTTTAGAGGAAGCGTTACACTTTCTCATTTTCATCTAGAGTGGAATTATCAGCTGCATCTTAAGGGTTTAATTGCGTGCACATGACCCAAATAAATCAGTCCATTTGTTAATTATTCCTAAAAATTGCATAAGGCATAATATAATTGAATTAAAATGAGCTATCCTTTCAGCGGGCGAAGCTGCGGGTATATCTGCTAGTATACCATAAAGGCAAACGCATAGCCAAAAGTTCCCACCTCTACCCTTCTTGCTTCCCCCCCCCCCTCTAAAACACCCACATTGTTTTTCAAATAGAATACAAATATAGTGTTTTATAAAACCACTTATATCACTGAAGTTATCTAAGGCATCGCTTGTATTTTTTTTCTGATTTCTTAAAACAATCGCTAAAAAGTGTAACATAGTTTTATACGATTAATGAACTTATTTTAAGTCTAATTTCTTGTTTAGTATTCATTAAGACGCATTTTTCTCCAGTTGATAACGTATTAGTTTAGGCCAGTCAAATAATTAATTAATTTAACATCGCATGGACGTAACTATCGCTGATTGTTGAATATGTTGTTAACGTTCCGTCTAATAATTTAGTTTTTACAATTTTCAAACTCTGTGTTATGTTGTTCTATTACGTTTGTTTTATTTTTGTAGGTAACAGGTAGATTGAAATTCTGCCTTTATGAACAAAATATGTAAAAATTATCGGAACTAAGATCAATAACTTCAAATAAATGGTATAAAAGTGAACTAATGGCTCAATCAGTGTGGAAATAATGACACACATTGGCATAATTAAATGTTTGAGCTTCAGTGATTTTGAACAATGCCCAGCCAATTGTACGATTAATTGCCAGCTCGTTATCACTAACCATAGTTTTTCTGGCGTTATTTTAGGCCAACTATCGGTGCGACTCTCCCAGTCTGAACACCATGGCCAAGACGCTGCTCGCTTGCTGTCTGGTTCTCGCCGTCGCTGCAGTGACCAGCGTCCAGGCAGCCGATCCTGCCCCTGAACTTCAAGATCTCACTAATCTCCTTAAAGCACGAGCGAATGGAGAGGACTATGACCCGTCGATCCGCAATCATCTCAGGAAACTTATGAAATTTCTGTTGAAAGAAACCGAAAAAACAAAAACTTTAATGTCAAAAACCTGTGAATTTGTGTTACAGGAAGAGCCTGATCCTAAAGCTAAAAAACATATCAAGAATTTGTGCCGTCAATTCGACGGAGGATTCGTTGTCATAGAGCAAACCATCAAAAACGCGTTAGACCTTTATAAAGGTAATTAAAATAAATTAGAGGTTTGATCTAATAAACAGCGATTCAAATAGTTATATTGTAAAAGTTGGCCAAAACTGGGAGTGCATGTAAACCGTAATAAACAATATATAGAGATTTATTATTATTTACATTACAGGTACCTATGATGGTAATTTGTTAATTAGTATGAGGACAACTACTTGGGTTTGTGTTTTCAGCAAATACGTGGTGTTTATTGTAAATACTTCTTCTATTTTTGAGTCCATAATCAAAATTTTAATTTATATGATTTGGCTCAAACTAAATGTGCCTATCTAAGGAACCGTATTTAATTCAACATTTTTCTACCGGTATGGGTTATGGATGAGTCAACCACTCCTTGTACAAATAAAAAACGATTGAATTTTAAACTAAAAATAACTCGAAACTATCCCCTTTTAAAAAGAGTATGTAAACCCCTAATTTTCTTTAGCAATTATTTATTTCTCATTGTATAAGGTCCTCAGGCCTATGCTTGGAGGTTATCGAGCAAAGCAAGGCGTGAGTCGTTACATATAATCAGGGTGAAATAGTCCTGCTGACCGAGGGGGGACTCGAACCGACGACATCGCTATCCCAGTTCCATGCCCAGCGCGCTACCAACTGCGCCGCCGACTCACTAAATAAGTAATTCTGCTTTCTTTTGTTTAATTTTACCCAGTTTCTAATTAATATTTTCAGTCCTCTTTAATATTATTTATTTCTTAAACAATCTTTTTTGTGTTTTTAGATTTTTCCTCTGTGTACTAACAAAAGCCAATTTCTTATTAACCAGCTTACAGCTGATGTTTAAATTTATTTTATCTTCAAAACACCCCCGTTGCAGCAGTTCTGCATACTCAGCGAATTCAAATGCTTAATAAATGGTTCAATCTTATTTGGACACTCAAAAAGGTGGCAAAACTGAACGTAGTAGGTTTATGTTATGGCTAAAACATTAAAAACGCTGTAACATACAAAATGCTGAAATCTGCTTGCTAATTTACCTTCAAATTCATAATTGTTACAGTGAATTAGAGTATAACTTTAATAGATCAATATTGTATATTCGCTGGAACTAAGAGTTCAGCAGTTTTACTAACATGTAGAGTATTTGACTATCCGTGTTTTAGATCGAACTGAAAATCAAAACTAGACAATCTAACCTCGCTGTGATTTCATGGCAAAGACTTGTAAGGTACTAAGTTTTATCTCCTTGACACTTTTCCTTCATTAAACTGGTAAATTGAACCTTCACGCTAACGAGTCGCTACAAAGCAGTACAAAGCAGCCACTCGCATTGTACTCGCTGTCAGATTAATGTCCAGTTCTCACAGGGCTCCATTGACTTCCCGCATCGCCGCAGGCTCCACCTGATACTCTCAGGACCTTAGTTAACTTTTGGTTTACTATGTTACCAAGTGCAACAGCAATGTTCAGCAATGATTAGCATATAATATAAAACATTATTAAGTGATTTTAATTTGCATCCTGGGTACAATTTGAAGATCTTGAGATCCTGACAATAAAGTATAAAAGAGGTTCTTAAGTAACCTTGTTTTCCTTTGCATGGAAGTCTGGCGCCATACGTCAACATGTCAAGAAGTTTTAAAGTTACTGAAGAAAGCAATTCGTAAAATAAATTTCAGTAATTGATTGGATAATTCTAAACAATTGTTTGTCAGTACCGGAATTTTGATCATATTATAGTAACTACTTCTAGTTATCAGCTGCCTACATTAAATTAAATATTCTCAAATTTTCATCAAAGGACGTTTTTCTAAGCCATAGTAAGACATTGTTTGGATGCTATATATACCCTTCTGCAGGCTGCCCAAGACCAAGTACTCATTTCCAACACTTGAAATAAATATCTATAATTATCTGCCCACTGCAATGAAAAATCAGAAGGATACCGTATTTTGCACTGCCCTGAAAATATTATTAAGAGACAATATACAGTACACCTCGGGTTAACCGGACCCCACATTATCCGAATCCCGGATTATCCGGACCGGTCCATCCGAGAAATCAAAAATTTTATATCACGGAAAAAACATGATTTTAGCGAGTGTACGGGTGAAATGCACCTTCTAAAAGAGAAATGTGCATATAATACATTATATTGCATGAATTGGTGAACGTAGTTTTCTGGGGTGCTACTTGGGGCGTTAGCAGTAATCAAAAAAGGCGTAGCCTAAGGCAATTTTGCGAGTTTGTTTATTGCTGTCATTTGATGAGTTACGTTATTTCTTAAGAAGAGTTACTGTAATAAGTTTTGAGATTTGGGTTAGTTTCGCCATTATTATTTTAATGTATGAGATAATTTGAGTTATAATTATTTAATCTTAATAAATTAAATATTTAATCTGGCGTTTTATTCAAAACCTAAACCGTAAATACGGTAAATAATAATATTATATTAGTATGGTTAGTAATAAAGTTTACTTCCTGAATCTGTTTAAAAATTAAAACCCCGTAAAATTTGAAACACTAACATGTACAGACTTAGACGCCGTTTGCAGCATCAATTTAGCAGGGGCTAAGGTACGCGATCACTATTTAGGCGATATTATAATAACCTCGGATTATCCGGATTTTTTGCTATCCGGATCAGTGTTACTACGCCACATTAATCCGGATAATCCGAGGTGTACTGTACCACTCAACATACCGTAAAAATTACGTTTGTGAAATATGGTTGATTAAAGAAGTCGCTATGCGTTGTGCACACAGCGATCCGTCTAAGTTTGACATAAATCCTTAGGCCTACTACAGTGTTCAAGATTTCTTCAATGAAAAATTATAGGCATGGCGATTTTACCAAACGCCATAGTACTTGGTACTCTAGTTTCCGACTAAGGAAGTTGTACATAGTCTACCGTAGTTTTAAGATGACGTAACCTATCCGGCGCTGCATGACTCAGAGGTAATCATCAGGTAAGGTACACTCACCGGTGCCTGGGAGCCTAAGAAACCACGTGCAAACCTGTGGTTTTGTAGAAATAGGAATTTAACCTATATTATTAACTAATTGGACGTAATTCTAAATTTAGTTTGGTTTCCAAAATCATCGTTATAAAGGGTTTTAAAATATTTTTTGTTAAATTTTTCAAATAAACTCAACCCTTATCCATGCTTCAGTGCCTGACACTAATATTATTTTTGAAGCCCAGCACAAACGATGTCATAATCTGTAGTCTATAAAAGTGTATTTTCGTGAAATATTTAACTTATTCATTTACACTACATGGCTGAATATCGCTAAAATTACAAAAAAAACCTACCTCCTTAACGATTCTGAAAAGGAGAACTCCCAAAAGCGATGCTATTGGATAAAAGAGACTTCAAACAACTATTATTTTCTTGACATGAGCTTAATGATATAGATTTTTTATGAAATATTAAAAATAAGCGTATTTTCTCAAAAAAATCAATCTTGTGTAAAATATTATAAGGTAACAGCATTATAAGACAAATAAATGCGGACTGTCAGGTATTGGAACAGTGTTGGCTACAGGTGCGATTACCTCAATTATGTACAGACGATGTCAAGACTAGGTGTCACAGAAGAGAGGACGCAACAACAAAAGAAACTTTTGAAATATGAAATGTGGCCTCTTATAAGGGGGCGATACAAGATGTAGGAAATAAGCAAAGCTGAATATTAAGAGAGTTGCGCTTTGTAATTATTTTAAAACGCAACATGAACAAGAAAAACCATCGGTTTACAGAATGCACATTTTGTAAAAATATTCTGCAGAATTTACACAAAACACTAAGTAGCATAATATATACTTACCCGATATATCCGATATACTTCTCGATTTATCCTCTAATAGTCCAGGCAACGAATGCTTAAAATAGGTATAGAGTAAATTGCATGGAACACAATTTTTGACTTTGCAGCTTTGTTTGGACTAGTTAGGAGGTAAACATATCAAAAGTCCCTGTCCGTAGCCCTTGAGCGGGGAGAAGGAGGGGGGTCTAAAGGTATCATTTTTGGTTCTTCCGAAATATCTTGAAAAAAATAAAGTTTTAGTATTACCTATTAAATTTAAATACCCCCGTTGCAGCAGACCTGCATACTCAGCGAATTTCAAGTGCAAAACAACATATTTCGATCCAACATAGCGAGATTTGACATGTTTTTGTAAGCTCCATAAGAATAACATGGGGAATGAGTATGCAGGTTTGCTGCTACAGGTATATTAAAACTGGGTGGTTTTAATTCAATATTTAGTAGATCTGAACTAGAAGAAGCCATTTACCAAGTTTTATCAAGATATGTTGAGAAATAAGCGAGATATAGAATTTTACTTATTTCCCATAAGGTTAACATTGGGACAACGTACTGTGTTTACCACTTTCAATATCTCGGCAACCAATGGACATAGAGCCATGATTCAAAATACTAAATTGTTTGTTTTTTTGGGCTGAATTCAATGGTGCCAATAGAAATTTGAAAAATTTTATTTTTCTATGTAAAAATCTCAAAAAACCCATTTTTGGGGGGGTTTACCCCCCTTTACCCCCCCTTCCGATGGTCCGATCGGGCTGGTTTACGAACTCGTCCGAATAATTACTACTTTACATGTCTATGCCAAATTTCATTCCGATTGGACCATTTTTGCGCAAGTTATCGTGCTTAAAGACACATATATATATAGATATATATATAGATATATATATAGATATATAGATATATAGATATATATATATATATTTATAAAAGTGAACGAATGGTGTTTTTGGCATCTGAGGACCTCAAAAAGAAAAGTTATGATGGTTTTAGGCTTAGGTCTTACCATGAGACCTACGGTAACAGCTTCTTCCCTATAGGGGAAATTCGCTAAAATTAATGAAAATTAAATTTCCTGTAAAAATTATATATGTCTATTTTTGTCCGGTCTTTCCTTTTAGAGACCATATTGGAAAAATGGCGGCAAAGAGATTTTTCAATGTTAACACGATAGAATCCGTAAAAATGGTCCGATCTCAACGAAAATTGGTACAGACGTGTAAAATGGTGATCCCCTAATCAGTTTCAAAAACCAGCTCGATAAGACCACCGGAAGTGGGGGTTAAGGGGAATAAACCCCTTTAAAAAGGGCTTTTTGGTTTTTTCACATAGTAAAATTAAAATAATCAAAATATCGTTTCCACCATTGAACTTAGCTTAAAAAAACTAACAATTTGGTATTTTTAATCATTGGTCTATGTCCATTGGTTGCCGAGATATTGAAAGCGGAAAACCCGTACACCTCCCTATGTTATCCTTACGGGGAAACAATTAAAATTCTATATCTCGCTTATTTCTCAATATATCTGAATAAAACTTGGTGTGTTCCTTCATCTAGTTAAGATATACTGGATCATGGCCTTAAGTACTCCATTTTTACATTCACGCTGCAGCAAACCTACGTACTCATTCCCCATGCTATCCTTATGGGAAATAAATAAAATAATATAACCTCCATATTTTTCGACATATCTCGATCAAACTTAGAATATAGCCTCTCCTATTTGAGTTATATTGGGATAAATTCTGAAAAACACCCAATATTTTCAAACATGCAGTAGCAGACCTGCATACTCATAAGTTACTTAGAAAAAAGGAGTTGTTATGTACAATGGAATGATCATCTGCAATTCTGTTAGACTTAGATTTCATTATAGGAAAATCTTCTTCCTGAAGTAGTTCATCTCTCATTCTGGTTTGTTGATTGAAGCACACTTTTCCATAGCATTTACAAAATATTGTGTATGACAGTTTTCCCGCACAAGAACACTTTGACAAGAACACTTTCAATAAAGTAAGTAACTTTAATAAATAAGTAATATTTATATCTGTAAGTGCACCTTTTATTTCATTATATTACAGCAGTGAATATCATACGAGGTATATGTACTATAATAGTTGCCTCAAATAAACTGGCAGATTGCCGCTGCCTCAATCGCGATGAGACAACTCAGTGTAGCTAATATAAAATATATCTCGACTAGTTCAAGCCACAATCCAAATTGTATTCTGATATGTTCAATATGCTAATAAAAAAGCGAGGCATAGATTTTTATGGAGTTTTTAAAGCGAAGGGAAGGTAAACAAAATGGATTTATTCGCATGGGGGGCCAGGATTAGTGAGTGTAAACTTCAATTATCTTGTGTTTGGTAAGTACTGCTAATCAAAGGAATAAATGTTGTGATTGAGGACCGAGCTTTCAAAAAAATAAGGTCAGGCTCGGCGGTCCCGAAATTTAAGTTAAATTTTGGGAACAGCTTCTGGCTGAAATAAATGTTTTGGGAATTAACAATTATATTTTTACTCAATAGCTATGGAAATTAATGAAATTATTAGACATCGTAAATAATCCCATAGCAGCATATCTACATATCTAGGGAATTTAAAACACTCAAAATAATATTTAAACGCAACATAAACGGTATATGACATATTTTTATTTTATTGATAAGAATAACATGGGGAATGAGTATGCAGGTCTGCTACTGCATGTTTGTAAATATTGGGTGTTTTTCAGTCATTATCCCAGTATAACTCAAATAGGAGAGGCTATATTCTAAGTTTGATCGAGATATGTCGAAAAATATGGAGGTTATAGTATTTTATTTATTTCCCATAAGAATAGCATGGGGAATGAGTATGTAGGTTTTCTGCAGCGTGAATGTAAAAATGGAGTACTTAAGGCCATAATCCAGTATATCTCAACTAGATGAAGCAACACACCAAGTTTTATTCAGATATATTGAGAAAAAGCGAGATATAGAATTTTAATTTTTTCCCCATAAGGATAACATAGGGGCGGTGTACGGTTTTTTCACTTTCAATATCTCGGCAACCAATGGACATAGACCTATGATTAAAGATACCAAATTGTTATTCAACGGTGGAAACGATATTTTGATTATTTTAATTTTACTATGTGAAAAAACCAAAAACCCCCTTTTTAAAGGGGTTTATTCCCCTTAACCCCCACTTCCGGTGGTCTTATCGAGCTGGGTTTTGAAATTGATTAGGGGATCACCATTTTACACGTCTGTACCAATTTTCGTTGAGATCGGACCATTTTTACGGATTCTATCGTGTTAACATTGAAAACCCTCTTTGCCGCTATTTTTCCAATATGGCGGCGTTTGCCCAAGGGTGCCAAAGTTGCACCCGGCAGATTCGTAATCAGCGCAAAAAACTAAGTCAGAATCAGTTAAAAAACCTTTGTCCACCCAAATTTCCAGGTCCTCCTTGCTGGCGCCCTGACTAACAGTTCGTACTGGCCCCATAGCCTGGTTATGTGCACGCACAAGACCCCTCGAACAGGGGTGTGAATGCGAGGCCCCAAAAATATTAGCGGATAAGGCTGTGCGTGTGTGTGTGTTTACTGAAAGATATCAGGTAAATTAAAACTCTGATTTTAATGAATCAAATCCTTGAAATGTTTCAAAATTATAAACAAAAATTTCTACGAATGTAATGAAAGTGTTGTAATTGCTCAATTAGTGTAAAAAGAATTGCAGGCACAATTAAACAATTTGAGCATCAATGATTTTGAACAATGCCCCAATATAACGTTTGATTGCCAGCTCGTTATCACTACCGTTTTTCTTGGCGTTATTTTAGGCCAACTATCAGTGCGACTCTCCCAGTCTGATCACCATGGCCAAGATTTTGCTCGCTTGTTGTCTGGTGCTCGCCGTCGCTGCAGTGACCAGCGTCCAGGCAGCCGATCCTGACGATCCTGACGCAGCTGATCATGAACTTCAAGATCAGCTCACTGAACTCTTTAAAGCACGATCGAAAGGAGACAACTACGACCCGACGATCCGAAAACATCTCAAGACGGTTTTGAAAATGCTGTCGAAAGAAACCGATAAAAGCAAAGTTTATATGGACAAAACCTGTCAAGCCATTATAGAAGAAGAAGATGATAAGAAGACTAAAGCTAAGATCAAGGAGTTGTGCCGTAAATACCACGGCGGATTCGAGCTCATAGAGGCAATAATCAGGGACACGTTGAAACTGTATTAAGGTGAATAAAATAAACAAGATTTTTGAACAAATAAGTAACAACAAAAACAGATTCACTTTGTCACATTTGGTCAATTCTTGGAAAAATTGTTAACTTTAATAAACAATATATATAGATTTATTATTTATTTTAATTGCAGTTACCTATGATTTTGATTTCGTTTTTAGTTTAATACACTTTGCAATTGTGTTTTCAATGGCTTCATATTTGTTCTAAAAATACGCATTTACGTATTTGAGTTTATTTTAAAGATATTAATCTGCATGATTTGGCTCCAGCTATTCGAAACCAACCGAGGACTTATATTACCTGCCAACATTTTTTCACTGGATTGGATGATGGTTGAATCAACCACTCAGAGTGAACATGCCATCTTTATAATATAGTCTATATACATAAAGTCATACCAAAAACCGAACTAAATATGTACTACAATTATTTTCACTACCTTGTCACTTTTACGAAATTTAAAATGGTTAACCACCAGAGATAAACGCTGCCATTTTTGGGTGATAGAATGGACAGCGTCAAACAGGTTTTAGGTTGGAAATGATTTTTTTCATCATCCTGACTCAGAAACATCTGTTTTCTGTTTCTTTTGGTTGGCTCGAAAGTTACCCATTGACTTACTAGTCCGGCAACAACTTTTTCATCATACTGAATACTGGCTCAGAAACAGCTGTTTTCTGTTCCTTTTCTTGGCTTGAAAGTTACCCACTGCGGTACTAGTCCGGCAAAAACTTTTTCGGGACCGAAACATTTTTGCCGGACTGTCGTTACAGGTAACGTAAGTAAACAATCAGCTGGTTTGCAGCAAACCGACGTTTAATGTTTGTTTATTGGTTACTTTTTAGAGGAATGTAGTGGCAGCACTGGCAGTAGTAGCAAATGTTTGTTTTGTTTGTTATAGGTTAGGTTTGAAGGATTGAGAAACATATAATCAAGGACTACGTTACGATTGAAAGTATGTTTTTTTCTGAGTAGTTTGATGAAAAGTATCTTACGTTACACGGCCGGTAAGTTTTACCGAACTCGCATGAAAATCCCGCACTCGCTTTCGCTCTTGCGGGAACTATCATGCTCGTCCGGCAATAAAATATACTTTCCGGCCTAGTAAAGTAATGTACTATAACAATCCTGAGCACATCATATTAGGCTTAAAACCGTTAGGTCCCAGACCGATTCGGTGTTGTAGATCCTTGGAAGGTAGAGCCTAAGGAAGCAAATAAATTGGTCTCCTTCCAAAGGTGCTGAGATCCTAGGCAATCGGCTCAGTCCTCATTATGTACAAAGGCCAAACACCTCCTGGTCATGATGGGACTTTACTGTCCTAGGAAACAAGTGTGTTTTTAATTATTACCAAACCACAATACTGAACCTTAAGTAAATATTTTAGATTTTTCTCACAACATTCTTTTGGTTTAGTGTTGTGATGTTGAAATATAAAAAAACTGAGCTGGTAAAAATATAAATAAAAATGATCAGCAAACATTATCCTAATGAACGGCAACAATTAAGTATTGAAAAACATTTTATTTTGAACTAAAAGTTTATTGTTATCTGCGATCAGCCTACCAACTTTCAAGTAGCAATTAGCTGTCTTTCTATCAATGCGCCAAACACGGGCACCATTTTTAATCGTTTTCTCACTGGGTAAAACGTGACCCTTTTAAACCTAAAAATTACACCCCGTCCAAATACCCTCCACCCCAATTTTTCAAACTAATTATTGTTATTTATTTTAACTATTAACATAATAATTTAGGATCAGTATTTAAAAGACAAAACAATATGATTTTAAGAATATTTGAAGCTCTGAATAAATGAAAATATATAGTAGAATGACTAACACGCGTAGGCATTACCTAAAGGGAAATATGTCAATTGGTCTACATCGATTTGGAAGTAAAGTATTGTATGAATGTATTTTTTACATCATCATAGGTAATATTTATTATTTTTACTTAACAGGTATATTTTACTTCATTTTAATTGCTGCAAATACTATAGGCTGGTAACAAAATCGCTCCCAGTGAAGGAAATGTACACCACAAATTGTCTCCTCAGCGCATGTAACTAATTACCAGTTAGAAAATACTTAAGAAAGTACTAGGAATAGACCATGGCTGTCTACTGACCGTTGCCTACAATTCAAGGTTGATTTGCGGGAAATAGACAAGTGATAAGATAGCGATATTAAGGAAAATATTATTTTCAAGCGATATTTAAAAATCTTGAAACAGTTTACAAGTAAATAAAAACAGTTATTTTTTTAAGACTATGGTGGTGAAAATGTTTAGTTAAAAATTAAGAAGTTATTAAAAGTTACGACTTCGACTTCTCAATAAATCATAGCGAACAATGCACTTCCACAAAAGGTTACTATCAGAGGCATAAAACTATTGCGCTATTTAAGATAATGTTAAAACAAGTGGTACGTGTCGACACAGTTAACTTTTGCTTGCTTGAGCGAGATTTAAGAATAACTTCGGTAATTTATGTTTCATTAATAGCCTTTGATAAATGCGAGGTTCTATTCGATCGAGACTTTGAAGGAAATAGCAAATCGACAATCTGTTTTTCTGCAATCGCAATGGCCGACCAGCTTATTAGATTTTGTCTAGTGCTGGCCATCGCTGTTGTGACCAACGCCCATGTCTCCGCTGCAGCCGATAGCAACACCTCTGTCGACTCTCGAGCGAGCGGGTGGCCACTGGAACACCTCAAGTTCCCTATGGAGCAGTTTCAAAAATATAACGAAAAAACCTCCGAGCGCATTTACCTCCTCTGTCATAACAGGGGTGACGATGATGCTGACAAGCTGTCCGAGGAACCAGCGTTAAGCGACGAGGACGAAAATGTACACGCATACACCGACGACAACCATCGATATGAATATAGCAAAGAGCTATTAGGCAACTTGTGCGATATGTACAAAAGAGGACTTGAGACCATAGCAGAAATTTTGGAGTACACGTTGAGGCAGTATTAATTTTGAAGGCATACATTCAGTTATTTCAGGAATTTAGTAAGATTGAAATAGGTACTCTTCTGAAACTGGTAAACTATTGTTGTGCTCAATAAAAAAATAGTTATCAACTTTACACTATTAAAATTTGAAATACAAAAAATATCAAACTGGTTTTCTATTTTTGTCATACCTAACATTGTAGTCTGTGAACATTATTCATACCATTCGAGGATACTTACAGGATCATGATTTCACTGATTAAGAACATTTTAAATACCGCGTAATCTTGCGTTTACTCGCTCAGTGCTCAATAATTCAAATTTAGAAGTTCTAGTCAATTATTTGACTAATACCGCCTAGTTATTATTCACTATGAAGACATCAGTCGCAGAGAGAAATTTCTTAAACCATTCACCCACTGCCCGATTGAGGGAAGAATTCATCAACGAACTGAATACAAAACCTACTTTCATGTCGAAGTATTACGACTTTTGGTGCGCTGATTAAAGAAGGCTTACAACCAACCACTTTGTATACAAAATTAAACCTAAAAATCTGTCTGGTGCTATTATCAAAATAGAATTATTTTTACTGCGCTAGTTTGAAAATCTTAAAACCAACTATTTTGGATCTGGATTGGAACGTACGAATCTAAGTAAATTGTTATGTTCCATAAGATTGATCTTCCTAGCTTATGAAGAACATACGTTACGTAGGACCTTGAAGGATATGTAAGTTTAATTAATCGATCACTTACCACACAGCGGGACTGGGCAGAGAGCTAAGTTCTCGTCAAGTGCAGTGGACAACTCCATTAGTGTATCAATTGGACTTTACCGATGTCTTTTTGTCAAATCGCCCACGTTTAGTCTTCAGCTTTGAGAGATTACCTACGATCCTATTAGCTATGGGCATCATCTTTATGGGCGTTGTTAGAATCAAATAAGAAAAATAGTGCAAATCGAGTGTTTTACAAAGATTATTCATTTATTATTCCCTAGTCCTACACTTAGCCATCTTTGGTTATTACTTTATCGTTAAGGATGACGTGATTTTAAAAACTGCACAAGTAGGGATACAACCTATTTCAAAAATAGAGTTGCTATGTTTAGCCCAAGACAGTAATTCCTAAGTCATTTTGATCCAGCGTAAATAAGTATATCTTTTATCTTGGAGAGGGTGTTTCATAGTTTTGTTTGTTAAAATTTTCTAACTATACACGTTTTTTGCGTCCTGTTATTTAAAGTGGAAAGATAATAATTTTTCAGTTTCTGTTATATCTTGTACCTTTACAACCAGCCGGCTTGGCCAGGCCACCCTTTCACCATTTCCGAAATATCTTTGGTAAACAAAAAGGTGTGACAGTTAAAAGAAAATAGAGAAGTTATTGACACGTAGCCCATATACGATAAATATTTACGCTGATTTGGTTGAAATTAGATAGAAAATATGCCTTGTAATTTTATTTATGTGGGCCATTCTAATAAAGCATTAAAACCCGTATAAAGGTATCTGAGACTTCATTGAAAAGCTATTGGTTGAAATAGTGAGCCCTGGATTCAAGCGAGCTCGCAACAAATTATCTGTTTCGTATCGAGCCAGTGCAATCACAAATCAAGTGCATTTATTCCGTCAGATCATCGCTTTAGCGCTCGATGTAACTGTTACATTCACAACTTCAAAAACCAATATGAAACATAAATTGTGTCTCGAATGATATTTAAATACATTAGAGATGATAAGCTTAGATTGTCCATGGTAAAAATACTTTTTTATTCTTTCACTGATTGTATGTTCCAATTAATTAGATGGAAAAAGCATATGAGAGCTAACACTCGGTTTGTGAATGTCTACGTATCGAATGAGTCTTGGAAAATCAGTAAACTTGTAGTTTATTAGTACTCTAAGACAGCAATATTTTAAGAAAAGTTTTTATTTCGTACCTTGAAAAAAAATTAGTTATTTCACTATTACGTCAAGTTTTGCAACCTTTAAAATTCATTGTGGCTCTAAAACTTGAATTTTTATTGTAAATTATTACATCTATAAAGTTTTTGTAATTTTATTAAAACATCTGTAAATTGCATTGTAATTCCATTGATTCCAAGCCCCTCCTCAGGAATTTAAGGATCAAAGGATTTTTTTTTAAATGAAGAGAAAGCGATGAACCTATCACCATTGACTTTAAAAGTCAATGCTATCACGAAAGATCAATCGTAGGCCCATCTTTCAATATCCTGTAATGACAAAAAGATTATGAAATGTTATACAGGTTTCAGACGTTGCTCTCTAAATTCTTTCATAAAATGAAATATTTAAATAGTAAATCACTTCAATAGTTTCAAAATTCACTTTGAAAGAATTGAAATTAGTTTAATGTTTGGAGGAGTTTATAAAAAAAATCATAAATATTACATCAGTAGTTGTAAATCAAACTTCAGCTTACAAGCATAACAAATCCATCCTAATAACGCGTGGGAAAGCGGAGCTACGCGAGATAGGCCAAACCTCTTTGAGAGCAAGCGATTTATATTTATTGGATAAGACGAAAATCCACGTAAAGTTATTTGAAGGGAATTTATGAAAATTAGATTGGCCAACCTGGCGGGATAAGCTCCTCTTTGATCTGGAGCTACGTGTGGAATCTTCTAAATACAGCGTTTCAGGTTTGAAAAACCACTTTGTGTTTTACGGTTACAAAATCCTAACCACCACGTTTTATAGATATTGGTATGTTACTGTTGTGACATAACTTGGTCAACCATAGAAAGACATGTTTCAGTTTTTTGACCTCAGGACAGCGCTCGATAAGTCATCAAAAGTCTACATAAGTTGTATAATAATACATGTTTATAAATTAACACTTTGATCCTTTTGGTTCCAAGCAGATGATCTTTGATGTTTAATGAAGTATGATGTTATTATCGTAAAGCGATTAATTTTCAATTCGACTAAAGGGACGAATGAAAGGAGATTGAAAAGATTTGTAATTGTGACCAGAGTATCAAAGGATTGTATCCTCCGAGACCTGTAATGAATGCTTTTAACATAAGTATTTATTAGTTTGATAATATAAACAGTTTATATAAGACTAATATAAGCAAAGTTTAAGATTACCAATTAATTTTTTGACGTTTCATGACTGCTTATGCGGTTTTTTTGGCAAAGGAAAATCATACACGAAATACATGGAAGTTATGTAAATAGTTTTATTTTTAGATAGTCCACTCTTTGTAAAATACAAACAATACATTAAATGTTAGCATAGTACACATTTTAATAACTATGGTAGACTTTGAATCTTTGGCAACTCGTTTTATACAATATCCCAGTCAACAATCCCCTAACGCATCTCTTTGATTGCTATGCTCCTTACATCTAAGAAATACGGTTTTATTTTTATTTCAGAAAATGTCTTACCTTATGCACTTCTAACTAATTTCTTACCTATTTTATTTTCAACTGGTTGTAATGTTTATTCTTGTTTGAAATGAACTAATAAGCAAATATAAACGTAGATGTTATGAATCACTTTTTGGATGAGGACTGATGTTTATTTTTGGGTTACAATGAAGTGATTTTATTATTTATTAGAAAAATATTTATTGGTTGCCATGAATATCATAATTGCTTGAATGGAATAACAAGAAAATCCTATGAGCCAGTACAATTTCTTTTAATTTCAGGAACGTTTTTGAAAAATACGCATTTTAAAATAATAGGTTTACCCCCATTTAAGTAGTACCACCTTAGACAGATGTAAAAAGTTTGAATTTACATGTGCATGTGGGCTGCAATAGTTTGAGTGTTTTTCAAGTTGAGTATACAGCTTTATATTTATTTTGAGAACATTTAACCTTGCTTGTAAGATTTTTCTGGAATAAAATAAACCCTATAGAATAAGGTCACTCACTATTCTTATGCAGTCTTGCTGTTACATATTCTTTACTTTCACATTCAAACCTAAAGACGAGTATTTATTAACCTATAGAGTAACAATTCACAAACCATTAGAAGATTAAATAGAAAATATCATACAGATTCTAACCAATCGTTCTTTGCGGAATGTTGGGTATTCCCGTTCCTTAATTACGAAAACTATGTACATATTCACATACTGAACACATATCTTATATACTCAATAATTGAGCAAATTTTACCATGTAGCCGTGAATCGTTGATTAGTGAATTGTATCTTGTTAAATATGGAATAATCAGTAATAAAAATTTCATCGGAGGTTTAAAAATCAAAAAGTAAAATGTATAGTTAACGAAAAATTAAAAATTCATTAATATAACATTGTTTTTACAGTAGAAACTAATATCGGGTGAAAACATATCTTGTTTTGATTTTCTGCGAGGAAAATATAATATTTTCTAAAATCCTTGTCACATTTACATTAATTACGTAAACGATATTATTATTCTGATGAAACACGCTGCATATAAACTATTACAAACACGTATTAACAGCAGTCCTTAAATAAAATTATGCACAATATATATATTCATCACAGTCATATGGCATTGAGAACATTTAGGGATTTTATTCAGTAGTTTTACAGATATGTTTAAATAGTGATTACACCTCAATGATCAAACTAGCCGATCATACAAATATAACGTGCTCGATCACACTACCCGTGGATTTTTTGCAACAGTTCACTTTCATGACCACTTTTAAATGTCAAATCTCAAAATATGCTGGGAGCCTAAAAGGTACGTATAGTTTAATTTTACCTTCTTCTCCCACAACAATTCTGTAGGAAGTAGTTTACTTTACTGATTATATCGAAAAAGCCGGAACGAAATGGCCATAGGATAATCTGACATCTGGTCGTGGCAGTAAGATCTAGTCCAAATATTTGATTTCAGTCCGAGCTTGAGCTTCATGGCCTAGTTTCCTTCCTCCATTCTCCTGATGGGTCTTAGAACAGTTCATTGATAGGCTGAAGGTCTCGAGGCTCCGACTAGACGGCTATGGAGTAGTCGGAGGCCTGGTTGTGGTTGGAGGGTCTGGACCACAGGCTGGACCGCAGGCCGAGCTTGAGCTTCTTGATGGTGTCGATGTCGCACTCCGCCTCGCTCAGCTCCGAGCTCTGGGTCGGAGCTCCTCTGAAGGACGTCTCGGCTATCGACAGCGAAGTTCGCATCGAGGATTTACCAGGGGACAGCCATCTGCAAAAGGATAAATTTTACGATGTAAAATATTTCTCTGCAACATTAAGATATTTTTAAATATCTCTGTGAGGGCCTTGTCCTTAACTGCAATGTTTATTGAACAATTATAGCGATAGGAAGCTTATGATTTTCTTCGTCTGATTCCTAATTCTTTTCCTGTACACAATTATTTGTCTACGAAGCGACTTAGACATTCTACGTTACCCAAAATTGTAGTCCAGATTAGTAAAACCCATTACATTCTTTTAACCTGAAATTAAATACGACCAACACACAATCTATTTAATCAAAATATATTAGGGATAATCAATACAACGAAGATAAAGCAACATAAAATTAAAATATAAAATTTTCCTCAACTCACTCTTCTGCCTGGGTATATGGGTTCACACTTCCATTCCCTATTAAAAATGATCGCCTATTCCGCAAATTTAACAGTTTCAATCTGCTCGAGGTAATACTACAAGCCCGAGGTCGGATGAAATTATTTTTAAGGAAACTTTAAATATCTTGAATCTGAGCTGATGTAAAAATGTGAAAGTCAAAAATATTGATTTTCTCCATAATCTTTCCACGAAAGATTTAAATCACTAAATTCGACCCTAAAAAATGAGAAAACACCACCATCAATCCATCAACATTTCTTTACCTTCCAATATGAACAGTTACGATACAAAACCATTCCTGAAATCCAACACCTAATATTGGATAAACATGCAACATTGGCTAATATTGGTTTTGGTTTTTGCTGGTCTTGCAAATATAATAAATTAAAGGTGCCAAATCCATGTAAAAAATAGCAGTATAGTAATATTGTCTATGTAATATGTAAGTATATTGCACCGACCTTGAACGACCGCCCCTCCTCGGGAGTGATTTTTGTTCCGACATGGGTGAAATGTCTGAGGACGTACTTGACTGAGCTCCGTGGTAGATGAAGTCTAAAAACATTAAGAGATTCATCAAGTATATTTTTACAGTTTTACTTTACTTAGTAATAACCTGGTTTTTAACATTTAGACTTTATGCAAATACTAATTAGTCAGATAAATATTGAGTTTATTAAAGATTACATAAACTAACATTTTAAAGTATTCGATTTACCAATTCACTTGGAAACAGACTCAAATTTAATAAACCTTAAACACGTACAAGTGCATTTTCCTTTTAATTATTTAAAATTATTAAATTATGACCAACTGACCTTTGAGAGATGAAAGATTAAAAATATCAAACATCAACGATAAGAATAAATTTTAATAAAAAACATACAAACGTCCAAGCCCAAGGAACGGATTACCTAGACAAATGTTAATTTTATCATCAGGCTTACTGCCAGCGTGGGGCACGTCATTGACGCGACCAGGTACCCTGTTTTTGAAACGGGTGAGTGAGTCACTCATCCAAGTTATATTTTTCTAATTATAAAATGAATTTACAGATAAAAATAAAGATATTCCTAACTTACTTAATGAATTCAACCACACAAAATATGGGTAAATAGTTTGAATTGACATTTATTCTTAAACATTTTTAATATTAATATAGATATCATCATTTCACCGATTCAAACATTTTTTCTCACCAAGCAAAAGGCTGTTGAGTAAAAACAATTGATTGGCTGTGAGTTAACAGAAAACAAGCTTCTTCTTTATCTCTTTTGGAGGAAGTAATAAGAGAAATCAAGGAAAGCCTTTCTAATTAGGTTATGTTTACTTTTTGATACAAAATATTTAAATGAGTTTGGATAGCCTTTGAACCATCTATACTTCCTCACAACTAAATTGACCTATAAGTATACCAAGATTGTTTAAATAAAGCTACGAAAAATGAGGTAATTCCTTAAAGTGTTTACATTAGGCTTTCTAGTTTTATTGATGTTTCGTTTAAAACGTTGACATCCCACGTGGTGGTTTGAAAATGCTCCCACCAGCTGACAGGTGACATGACGAGTGACTCACTACTCACTACTCAAGTCTCAACCGTTTCAAAATTAGGGCCCTGTACCGACATCGTTATCCGGTCCTTGGGCGCCACTACCGCTAGTCAGCAATCCGGGCTAACCTAAACTATGGAAAAGTGAATATAGTTGGTCGTACACTGACTCTGGCGCTGCTTGGCGCCGTCCAGCTGGTTGCTGCTCTCGGTGCGGCTGCTGGTCAGCTGGTCCGCCTCGCTGTCGCTCTCGTCCGTCTCCGCGTCCTTCCGGCTGCTGCGCCGCCGCGCCCGCCGCGCCTTCGAGCTCTGCACACACACACCACACGTCAACGATATTGTATACTTTTTTCAATGAATGAAATAAAGCTTTATTCATCACAAAACATATACAAGTTTTCCAAAAATGAATGAATGAATGAAATAAAGCTTTATTCATCACAAAACATAAATTTTTAACAGTTTTTTACAACTATAGTACATAGCAAAAGGACCCAAAAATAAAAAAATAATAAACAAATTACGAATTCATAACGATTTGCAAATTAAATTAACTTAAAAATGCAGTACAGACAAAAAAAAGCAAAATAAACACAAAACAAACAAACACTGTTCACAAAAAATCCTTTGCATTTAGATTATTAAAAAAACCTATAAACAGTTCTGCAATGAACAAATTGAGGCAGGGCCAGTTTTGGGCTTACATCTCATTATATCAACTTAAAAAAAAATTGCTACCAATTTGGTTATATTAAAATGATGAATTTGATGAATTTGTTACAAATACAATAAGTATGCATGGAAAGAAGAACAAGTACCCAGATTTACAATAAAAATATACAGAACATTTCTTTGTTCTTTTAAGAATTTTATTTCTGTCTGTAAGGTAAACATATCATTAATAACACTTAATTAATAAAATCAAAGACAATTAACCATCATAAAACGTGTCAAAAAGTATCTGAAACAAATTATCAATGTCTTCTTGAGTTAATATCCAGATTTTTAAGTGCTTGTGTCGTGCTTGCAATACACGGATTAGGAGTTTTTAATTAAGTTATAATATGACGTATGGTTGTAAATACGGCGTGAGTTAAATTAAAAAAAAAAACTATCTGTACAATGTAAGTTTCGGACGTGATACAGGAACTGAAGTGAAGTTTCGAAGTCAATAAATTTCACTGTCTTATAAACACATTTTCTGGATTTCCGCTTTACGATAGTTTCCTCAATAATTGAATCGTTGTCCGGTTGAAAGCCATCAGTTCATGAGCTTTTTAAATGAGACGGTCCGATTATGTAAAATGTGGTGCAGGTAAAAATAGGTAATCACTCGAATGGGTTCAAAAACCAGTCCGACCGGACCTCCAGAAACTGGAATTAGGGGACCCCCCTCTGAAAAAAAATTGGATGTGTAAGAAGTTTCACAGACACATGAAAATAATCAAGTTTTGATTTGCATCATTTAAGGAAGCTCGAAAAAAACAGTCTTAAAATTCTAAATTTTTCACTGGTTCAAAGTTTTCTTAGTCGATTGATCACCGAGACGAAGTACATTTAGTTTACAGTACACAGTACTGTTAGTCATCGTTATAGAACATAAATGCAATCTATACATAGTTTCTCAAATGATCTTAATAAGACTTCCAATCTGTATAGGTGGATCCAATACTATGAAATTAGCCTAATATCCCCTATTTTATATCTCCGTGGCAGCAATCCTGCGTAGTCATCCCCATGTTATACTTAACGAGAAAAATTATGTAATGGTGATGATTTGTTATAAAATGGCTTTAGGCATTTGCAGTTTGCTGAGTACGCAAATATGCTGCAATAGGGAATTCACCATTTTTGTTTCTTAAAACAAATATTTGGAAGATTATACCTTGTAGTTCTACTATACACTTCCCTTTTGAAAAAAATTGATTTATAAAAAACATTCAAAGTCGGCTCATGGTAAATGTGAAATGAAGGTGGGCCTATAGCTAAACACAAAACTGGGAATAAACATATGAAGAGAATGATCATGCCCAAAGGTGTGCAATTTTATGAAATACCGTAGAGTGACAGGACACATAACATTGAAGTATGAAGAGGTTCAGTGTGTGAATCATTGAATAGAATAAAATACCATCGTTTTATAGAAAACTTTCACAGAGTTTCCTAAAAAATCCAATAATTAACCTGTTGAAAAACACCAACCGACTTTTCTGTGACCCATGGGAGTGCCCACATGAGTAGGCCTTCCAGGGATTTTAAGTCTAAAGTTTAAGTCAAATCGGTTGTAATAACGAATTGAATTTATAATCAACCATTGAATAAAGTATTTCTACGTAGTATCATTGTGCACTACAGACAATTCTGGTTAAAAAATTTTTCAAATTAGTCTTTTAATCTGTTTACTAAGTTTACCTTTCAATTAAGTATTTAATAAGTTTGTTTTCCTAAGGGCTAGTTCAAAATTATCCCCAGTACACAAAATAGACCTTTAGATGATATAAAGTGCCCCTTTAAAATCGCGTAAAAGTAATTTTTATTGATAAGTGACGGCTTGTTATTACCGTATGTAGTAGGCTACAATTAATTAAAATATAGTTAAGAGTGATTTTTATGCGAATGAAAAAAGTATTTACTCTTAGTGAAATAAATAATGTATACCTGTAGGCCTACTAATACATTATATTATATATTATTTAATAACATATTTATTCTTGTATATTTTTTGTAAATATGTTTAATTTTTTCTAATTATGCCACAAGAAAAAAACACGTCCGCATGCTTGGACACCTTAGGCTAGGGTAGTGTAGTGAAGTGGGGGTGTACGTACAGAGGGGTGGCGGGGACCTACCCCGGGGGGCGGCGGCGAGGCGCAGCCCTCGGTCATTGCCTGCTCGTGGTACATGAAGCTGTGCAGCAGCGTGTTGTTGGGGTCGGCCAGCTGGAACGTGGCGTACGGCGAGATGTCCTCCGACGTCTCTGTAACATGTATGTACATGGACGTGGTACATGAAGCTGTGCAGCAGCGTGTTGTTGGGGTCGGCCAGCTGGAACGTGGCGTACGGCGAGATGTCCTCCGACGTCTCTGTTGGCAGAGTAACACATGTATGTACTTGGACGTGGTACATGAAGCTGTGCAGCAGCGTGTTGTTGGGGTCGGCCAGCTGGAACGTGGCGTACGGCGAGATGTCCTCCGACGTCTCTGTTGGCAGAGTAACACATGTATGTACATGGACGTGATACATGAAGCTGTGCAGCAGCGTGTTGTTGGGGTCGGCCAACTGGAACGTGGCGTACGGCGAGATGTCCTCCGACGTCTCTGTTGGCAGAGTAACACATGTATGTACATGGACGTGGTACATGAAGCTGTGCAGCAGCGTGTTGTTGGGGTCGGCCAACTGGAACATGGCGTACGGCGAGATGTCCTCCGACGTCTCTGTTGGCAAAGTAACACATGCATGTACATGGACGTGATACATGAAGCTGTGCAGCAGCGTGTTGTTGGGGACGGCCAGCTGGAACGTGGCGTACGGCGAGATGTCCTCCGACGTCTCTGTTGGCAAAGTAACACATGCATGTACATGGACGTGGTACATGAAGCTGTGCAGCAGCGTGTTGTTGGGGACAACCAGCTGGAACGTGGCGTACGGCGAGATGTCCTCCGACGTCTCTGTTGGCAGAGTAACACATGTATGTACATGGACGTGGTACATGAAGCTGTGCAGCAGCGTGTTGTTGGGGTCGGCCAGCTGGAACGTGGCGTACGGCGAGATGTCCTCCGACGGCTCTGTTGGCAGAGTAACACATGTATGTACTTGGACGTGATACATGAAGCTGTGCAGCAGCGTGTTGTTGGGGTCGGCCAGCTGGAACGTGGCGTACGGCGAGATGTCCTCCGACGTCTCTGTTGGCAGAGTAACACATGTATGTACATGGACGTGGTACATGAAGCTGTGCAGCAGCGTGTTGTTGGGGTCGGCCAGCTGGAACGTGGCGTACGGCGAGATGTCCTCCGACGTCTCTGTTGGCAGAGTAATACATGTATGTACATGGACGTGGTACATGAAGCTGTGCAGCAGCGTGTTGTTGGGGTCGGCCAGCTGGAACGTGGCGTACGGCGAGATGTCCTCCGACGGCTCTGTTGGCAGAGTAACACATGTATGTACTTGGACGTGATACATGAAGCTGTGCAGCAGCGTGTTGTTGGGGTCGGCCAGCTGGAACGTGGCGTACGGCGAGATGTCCTCCGACGTCTCTGTTGGCAGAGTAACTTATGTATGTACATGGACGTGGTACATGAAGCTGTGCAGCAGCGTGTTGTTGGGGTCGGCCAGCTGGAACGTGGCGTACGGCGAGATGTCCTCCGACGTCTCTGTTGGCAGAGTAATACATGTATGTACATGGACGTGGTACATGAAGCTTTGCAGCAGCGTGTTGTTGGGGTCGGCCAGCTGGAACGTGGCGTACGGCGAGATGTCCTCCGACGTCTCTGTTGGCAGAGTAATATTTGTATGTACATGGACATGGTACATGAAGCTGTGCAGCAGCGTGTTGTTGGGGTCGGCCAGCTGGAACGTGGCGTACGGCGAGATGTCCTCCGACGGCTCTGTTGGCAGAGTAATACATGTATGTACATGGACATGGTACATGAAGCTGTGCAGCAGCGTGTTGTTGGGGTCGGCCAACTGGAACGTGGCGTACGGCGAGATGTCCTCCGACGTCTCTGTTGGCAGAGTAATACATGTATGTACATGGACATGGTACATGAAGCTGTGCAGCAGCGTGTTGTTGGGGTCGGCCAACTGGAACGTGGCGTACGGCGAGATGTCCTCCGACGTCTCTGTTGGCAGAGTAACACATGTATGTACATGGACGTGATACATGAAGCTGTGCAGCAGCGTGTTGTTGGGGTCGGCCAGCTGGAACGTGGCGTACGGCGAGATGTCCTCCGACGTCTCTGTTGGCAGAGTAATACATGTATGTACATGGACATGGTACATGAAGCTGTGCAGCAGCGTGTTGTTGGGGTCGGCCAACTGGAACGTGGCGTACGGCGAGATGTCCTCCGACGTCTCTGTTGGCAGAGTAACACATGTATGTACATGACGTGATATATGAAGCTGTGCAGCAGCGTGTTGTTGGGGTCGGCCAGCTGGAACGTGGCGTACGGCGAGATGTCCTCCGACGTCCCTGTTGGCAGAGTAACACATGTATGTACATGGACGTGGTACATGAAGCTGTGCAGCAGCGTGTTGTTGGGGTCGGCCAACTGGAACGTGGCGTACGGCGAGATGTCCTCCGACGTCTCTGTTGGCAGAGTAACACATGTATGTACATGGACGTGATACATGAAACTGTGTAGCAGCGTGTTGTTGGGGTCGGCCAACTGGAACATGGCGTACAGCGAGATGTCCTCCGACGTCTCTGTTGGCAGAGTAACACATGTATGTACATGGACGTGATACATGAAGCTGTGCAGCAGCGTGTTGTTGGGGTCGGCCAGCTGGAACGTGGTGTACGGCGAGATGTCCTCCGACGTCTCTGTTGGCAGAGTAACACATGTATGTACTTGGACGTGATACATGAAGCTGTGCAGCAGCGTGTTGTTGGGGTCGGCCAGCTGGAACGTGGCGTACGGCGAGATGTCCTCCGACGTCTCTGTTGGCAGAGTAATACATGTATGTACATGGACATGGTACATGAAGCTGTGCAGCAGCGTGTTGTTGGGGTCGGCCAACTGGAACGTGGCGTACGGCGAGATGTCCTCCGACGGCTCTGTTGGCAGAGTAACACATGTATGTACTTGGACGTGATACATGAAGCTGTGCAGCAGCGTGTTGTTGGGGTCGGCCAGCTGGAACGTGGCGTACGGCGAGATGTCCTCCGACGTCCCTGTTGGCAGAGTAACACATGTATGTACATGGACGTGGTACATGAAGCTGTGCAGCAGCGTGTTGTTGGGGTCGGCCAACTGGAACGTGGCGTACGGCGAGATGTCCTCCGACGTCTCTGTTGGCAGAGTAACACATGTATGTACATGGACGTGATACATGAAACTGTGTAGCAGCGTGTTGTTGGGGTCGGCCAACTGGAACATGGCGTACAGCGAGATGTCCTCCGACGTCTCTGTTGGCAGAGTAACACATGTATGTACGTGGACGTGATACATGAAGCTGTGTAGCAGCGTGTTGTTGGGGTCGGCCAGCTGGAACGTGGAGTTCGGCGAGATGTCCTCCGACGTCTCTGTTGGCAGAGTAACACATGTATGTACATGGACGTGATACATGAAGCTGTGCAGCAGCGTGTTGTTGGGGTCGGCCAGCTGGAACGTGGTGTACGGCGAGATGTCCTCCGACGTCTCTGTTGGCAGAGTAACACATGTATGTACTTGGACGTGATACATGAAGCTGTGCAGCAGCGTGTTGTTGGGGTCGGCCAGCTGGAACGTGGCGTACGGCGAGATGTCCTCCGACGTCTCTGTTGGCAGAGTAATACATGTATGTACATGGACATGGTACATGAAGCTGTGCAGCAGCGTGTTGTTGGGGTCGGCCAACTGGAACGTGGCGTACGGCGAGATGTCCTCCGACGGCTCTGTTGGCAGAGTAACACATGTATGTACTTGGACGTGATACATGAAGCTGTGCAGCAGCGTGTTGTTGGGGTCGGCCAGCTGGAACGTGGCGTACGGCGAGATGTCCTCCGACGTCTCTGTTGGCAGAGTAACACATGTATGTACATGGACGTGGTACATGAAGCTGTGCAGCAGCGTGTTGTTGGGGTCGGCCAGCTGGAACGTGGCGTACGGCGAGATGTCCTCCGACGTCTCTGTAACATGTATGTACATGGACGTGGTACATGAAGCTGTGCAGCAGCGTGTTGTTGGGGTCGGCCAGCTGGAACGTGGCGTACGGCGAGATGTCCTCCGACGTCTCTGTTGGCAGAGTAACACATGTATGTACATGGACGTGGTACATGAAGCTGTGCAGCAGCGTGTTGTTGGGGTCGGCCAACTGGAACGTGGCGTACGGCGAGATGTCCTCCGACGTCCCTGTTGGCAGAGTAACACATGTATGTACATGGACGTGATACATGAAGCTGTGCAGCAGCGTTTTGTTGGGGTCGGCCAGCTGGAACGTGGCGTATGGCGAGATGTCCTCGGACGTCTCTGTTGGAAAAATAAACATGTACATGTAGTGCGTACGTTTGTAGTCGCTAGAGGAATTAACCCTCTCAGTTCCAAGTGTTTCTGAGAAGGATACGGTTTTAAACCTCACAGCTCAAAATCTTGCCCGTAGACGAAAGACAAACGGACATATATTAACAAAATTTTTTTTGCACAATTTTAACCCTGTCACACTACTATGACATACTGAGCAGTAGACATAACGGTGTGGTGTCTTCGACGGCAGTAAAGATAATCCCAACTTCAGTTAATATCTGAATGAGCCTACACTGAATTGACACCCGTTATTTATAATTTTACACTCCATCGACATTTCAACAGTCGACATTGAAAGTCCAGATTAATAGCTGGCAATAGGGAAGTAATTATGGAAAACAATAAGGTTCAAAAGCGTGTCCTTTATAGGATACATTGGGTCTGAGAAGATTAAGTAAAAACTGCGTTCGAAACGGATTGAAAAACTAAATGTTTAACGATAAAACGCTGACTAAAACATTAAGCAAAAAAATTATCATTACAGGGCCTTCATTATAAGATCTTATACTTTGATTGTAGCTTTAAAGGTATAACGTTTATCTCATTCAAGCAACATCGGACAAAACTCAATACAACACCTAAGTGCAATTTATTATTTAGAAGGTTTGAACTGTTTAAATGGTGGATGAAAGTAGTTATTCGAAGGGTGATTCTATTAGTTTAACCCTGGGCCAGATTAGTAAATATATATTTTTCTAATGAGTGACCATCCAAAACATTTTCCTACAGTAATTTCCTACTGCCTGTGATTTTAGTTATTTCAGGATATTGTAAATCAATCCACAAATCTTATGAGCAATTAATTAGTCTTACCGTATCCCTTCTTTCAGCAATAATTATGAAAATAATATAATAGATAGGGAAATAAATTAAAAAGGTAAATATAAAAACATATTTTTCAGAACTGACAAAAAAGCACCAAAAACAAGGCCGCTTGGTAAAAATAAGACTGTCCCTGATCTTCAGAAATATTTTATAACCTGCTGGTGTCCTCAAACACGATTGCTTGAGAGATTTGGCCAAGACGTTTCATGATGCAAATAATACAAATTCATCAGATTTACCCCACTACGAGATACGACAGTAACGTACCAGGTATCTTGTCGGAGTTGGCCTGCAGCGCCACCTTGTGTATGGTGGCGTAGTAGCGCTCTCGCTGCGCCTCCGCGTTCTGCTGGTTGTCCAGCGTCTCCTTCACCGGTCGCTCTCGTCCTGCACACAGACAACGTGCATTAGAAATGGAGTAATTTGTTAACGAACGAAGAGAAGAGAGTAAATGTATTAGCTGAGTCATTAATTCGTCTTTTTGTGAGTAGTTGTGTACGTAACGCGGTGACTCAAAATCGGTATCATCTTTGGTTTTTCAAATTTTACACAAATGCTTGATCATTACAAAAATTAAATTATAAAGAATACCTTCTTTAAATTTTGTAGCAACTCAACTTTTAAAACTATACAAAATCTCATTAGATTAAAGGACACTATGGAACCAATGGTTTTTCGACCAAAAAATTAGAATATTTTAAAATATGAGAAAAACTATATTTTCTGCGGAGGAAAAGGAAAAACTTAAACATATTTTTTTATTAGGAATACGAAAAACTTAAACATAAAAACTCTAAGGCACCGATCTCCATCGTCTTATCCTTAATTGATCAACAAATTGGCTCCGCAGAGCAGAATTCAATCACATCCATCATCATTTCTCACGATTAAGTTTTGATTTTTACTTTTATAATAATTAATTCTCCATATCAATTGAAGATTAAATGACCTCTCAGAGCTTTACATTTTTCGGCAAGTATGATAGTAACATATTGTATTTACAGTTTTTCCGAAACCGAAACGATCATTATCAGTAAAATTAAAGAAATGATTACTTCATGTTAATATAATGGTGATAGAATCATGGAAGTGGCTTATCTTAACGACACAAATCTTAACAAGAGCTCGCAATGGTAAAGCGAGTATACTACTTTATGGCGGGAACTGTCACACTCAGAGTTTAGAGGAGAAATAGGCACTGGAGATAATTTATAATAAACTTTCTTGTCAGCAATCATTTAGTTCCATTTACCCTTTAACATTAACAAACATATTCATGCATTCTTTCGCTGTTTCAGAGGGAATTATCTCGAATCTAATACCACAGATGCTCACTGGTTTTCCTGCAGAGTAGGAACGCCGCGGCGGCCGCCAGCAGCGCCAGGGTCGCCACCAGAAGCGGCAGCAGCACGCGGAAATCCGTGTAGAAAGGCTTAGCCAGCTGCCCGCGCCGCACCAGCTCCGGGGGCGGCAACTCTGCAGGAACATCAGGCAGAGTTATATCGTCAGATCTATCTCTGTAGCTACTACCACATCATCAGGTGAGGTAACATAATCAGGTATGACTATGACTTAAGGTAGGGTAACATCTTCAGTTATGACTACAGGGATGCTTTCTTGTAGGGATGCTTTCAGGGAGCTTGGCTTACTTACATTGCCCTGCCTCTATGTCCTGGAGGTCTCACTGTACTGCAAGTATAAATGCTCACTTGTTCAGGGCGGTCAGATCCACCAGTATAATACTAGAGGCATCAGTATAGTACTAGACACTTACCGACTCGAAAAATACAGAACTCTGGCGTTTGAGCATTTACCGTCACAGGCTGGAGTCAAGTTCTTGGATAAGCTCCCTGAATGCTTAAAACAACCACAAAATCAAAATCAATTTAAGACTCGACTTCAACGCCTTTTGGTGTCTAAAGGTCTGTACTCGGTTGAGGAGTTCATGATGTGCCGCTGGGACTCTTGAAATTCTTGGAATTTTCGCGGTTTAAAATTTGGCACTGGTGTTTCCTAACATTCAAAAGGAGAAAACATGTATTGACGCTTGTAATGCAATTTAATATTGTCAAATGCAATAAAGATTTTATTATTATTATTATATCAGGTAGGGCTACATTATCAGGTATAACTACGGCACTAGGTATGGTAGCGTTATCAGGCAATGTTGTGAAGTCACCGCACACACAATAAGGCCTAACGCTAGAAAATTTCACATTTTAGTGCAAAACTTCAATACAAACATTTCTTTTTAATAGGCTTCAAATCGGATGATCCACTTCTGATATATCTACTTTCAAATTCAGTGCTTATTTTATCCCTCGAGAGTAAGGCCCCTATTTCACTAGGTGGCCAGGCCACGTCGCATGGGTGACCAGCGTGGAGAATAACCGCGTTGTATGTTGGCTGCCATGTTGGGAAAGGAGCTAAGCATCAAATTGAATTCGGAAGAGATTAAACAGATTGCCAATACTGTAGCTGTCAGTGTCAATCGACGAGCTGACAGTTTTTAATGTTGTGTATTTGTTACAAAACGAGCGACTGTTCCGCTACTTGGGCGGCAATTTTTCTACGATGCTACTCAGTCACCTAATGTAACAGCTTAAATTTAACTTAATTTATTTTTTAATAAGCCTGGTGCATTGGCAACGTGACTCTAAGAAATAGGGAGCTCAGGGACTATCGCCGAGCGAGATCGGCTGAATCCGTATTGGGATTGTTGTAGCTTCGACGGATTGTTGAACAACACAATCTGCACAACAATCCTACCTGGACTCAGCTAATGGATTGTAAATACACCATCCAACTTTGGTTAAATCACTAGGAGTATTAACGTCAGTTACAGAGCAATCATCAGGTAGGCTATCAATCTGTTGGTGAAATCGCTCTTGTCAAGAGCTGCGGTTCTACCACGGTTAGGTCTTTAATTACAGGGTGCTTACGGCATCGGTGATGATAATATTAACAGGCAGCGCTACGCAACTATAAATAGATTCATTATCAGTAGTAATATGCAATGACCTCCCCGGCATCCTCAAACCTTGCTCTTTGCCAGTTCATAAAAGAAAGTTAAACATGTATATAAGAAAAAAATATTGTTTGTATTTGTTGTTGCAATTTTTTTGTTGAAGTTGTCCTGAAATCCCGTTTGTAACTGAGGAACACTTAAATAGAAGCATTTTTATTTATTTACAGCTGTTGCTCTGCATATTTTATTTTAACCTAAAGAGGTAAGAACTTTAATTATCAAAAATTATATCACAAACTAGATGCGCTTGATTTCCTCTAAAAAGCTAATATATTCATTAATATACTATTTTATAAAAGACGACTCGCTTTAGCTTTTTCTACCCAGTAACCATTCTTATCTGTCGAAGATTCGTGTTTTAATTAGCGTAAACCTGACGGAAGCAAAATCCCCTGTAAACCCCATTTACAATATTTTAATTATTCATTTGGCTAAATCGTCTCGACATCGTTTAACGTTGTATTGATAATTTTGGTATTTTAAAATTTCTCTCAGCGAATTTACCCGACAAAGAATATATCTAAGATATATCGAGTTCGAAAACAAGCGTGATCGATAAACTGTAAGGAGGGTTTAATACATATCACAAATTTTACAAGATTTAAAATATTTTTATTAAACTAATGTGGATATTGTGTTCAAAATTTATTTTGTTAAAAACAAGTTAGTCTCTTGAATTATTTGTAAATCGGATACTAATATATAATATCGCTAGTCCTCAGTGCAGCACATTGTATTATTCTTAACATTACTTTCAAGGTAGAAGTGCTCTAATTTTAGAAAGAAGTATGTGCATGTTTTATTTAAATGTCTCCAAACCAATCAATGATCAATAGTGAGTTAATTAGTATATTTCCTAATGTGAATTATTCAAAGACATACATTTTGGTCTTATTCATATTGGGATGTGGATACAGTATGAAAATATAATCTCTTTAAGAATTTCGCTTAGTGTGCAGGTGTGCTACGACCTTCAACACGAAGGGGTGTTTTATATTAAATTAATTTAACAGCGATCATTTATAGGTTATTAAATTGACAAACCATAGAACATTACACTGAATCATTACCGTTTTCAACAACCTAATCATGTAATTAATTTAAGTTCCACTTACATAAATTACTACTTTTTAAATTAATTATCTTTATAGCACATTTTCCAACCAATTTAAGTTTAATTTATAAAAACATACATTAAATTTGATTGCGTTTAACTAGGACCTATCAAGTGTAAATAAAAACGGTACAATTGAAATAGTTTTTAGACATTTTTTATTTGAAGCAATATCATCCATCGCAATATTCCCAACAAGAGAGAATGAACAGTTTAAAACAGTTCAGACATTATAAATGTTTGATGTTAAACGCCAGCTTCTGTAATAATGGAAAAACTTTAATCTTAATTACAGCATCCCTTTAAACGTTTCAGATTTCAATTTTAAACCGGCCAGAAACGTCATTAAAACTGACTGAAGACTTCCTCAACGAATTTTCGTAACTTTTATTCACGTTGGTTTGCATTCTTTACCTTCCTAAATGCACAAAAATTATAAATAATTTAGAACTTTAGTGTTATAATTAAATAAAACAGTCTATTGTAAAAAATCAAATGAATATTTTATGTTATAAAATCATAATATTTTTAATTTTTAGTCTCTAAATATTATTTCCATTAACTTAATTTAATTACCTAATTCTTAATCGTAAATCATTTATATACTCATTTATTAAAACCAAATTATTCTCAGCTCTTGATGCAATAATTCTCAAGAATATAATAAAATTATTTAGAAAACATTGTACATTATCCGTTTTACAATTATCACAGAGGATTATATGTACAAATGCACTAAAACAGTGCGTGGAGTTTGCTAGTCAGTTACTTTGTAACAAGTTTTGGTTTCCATCAATAAGAATTAAAATTGAAGGCTGGAATAGCGATGGGAAATTATCGGAAACAAACAGTTAAATAGAAAACTTATCAACATATTGGAGCAACAGTCAACACATTGTACTACCTTCTATTACCCTACAGCATTCAAGACTTTCCAAAGTAAGATAATTTAGATCCTTCAACTACACTAACTTTACTATACATTAGACTCCCTTCTATCCGGCCAAATTTTAACCGGACTACTCTAGGCGAAAACCACACACTTTTAAACGTACAATTTCATGAACACACCAGTTTAACTGGATTCGCCAGGAGGTTCACGGTACTATATCGACAATTATCATTTGAAAGATTTGAGTAATAGAGTATTGCACCCCTCATAAATTATGATTGTTGTTTGTGAAAGATGCAAAACCTAAATATATTTTATGTTGTTTTTTGCTTACATTTATGAAAAAACTATTGTTTTTACAATATTTTTACAATACACGATACGCCGGTATCAATGTGACCGAATAAAAGGGAATGTACTGTATTATACAGAAACATTTAGTTTTTGTGGGATTTTTCCATTTTCTGTCAATGTATCTATATTATATACGACCGCATGTGTAACTCACTCACTCACTCACTCACGTATACAAATTCAAACCATACTTCCCGATGAGCTAGAAACATGAAATTTGGCACGAATATTACTTTGGTGGCCAAGCCACAGGAAAAATTGTCAAAACAAAACATTTCCACCCCCAACCCCTAAAAGGGGGGGAAGACTTGAATTTAAAAAAACGTACTTTTCGTTTTCGGGCTCTAGCGGCTAAACTAGAGGTACTATCGAAAAACGGACTGCACCACGTGCCACGGGTTTTTCATGATCTACAACTTTGGTCCTATGACTTTTTGCCCTATCTCGTCTCCTTCACCCTTAGGTAGCTCTAGAACTTTTAATTTTCATAGATTTCTCCGGGTTTTTAAGTCCCAGTAGATTTAATATTATACGTAGAGGGCTGAAGTTTGGCATAAATCATCTCTACATCATATATGTTAAAAATTGTTAGTAATATAACTAGTTTCTGACATTAAAATGCATATAAAGTTAAAAAACCTTCAAAATTCGCCAAATATCAGCGATTTTCTAGAGGTATTTCATTCCAGCTCAAACCATACTTCCCGATGAGCTAGAAACTTGAATTTTAGCACGAATATTTCTTGGAGGGTCAGCATCTAGTGAAAACTATTAAAACTCATAATTTTTTTATTTAAACCCCCAAAAAAAATTACAAAAATCGCTAACAAAAGCTATTTTTAAAGCAGAGGTTTTTGAGCTCTAGTGGCCAAACGGATGGCCCTATCGAAAAACGGACTGCTGAGTGCCCCGCGGATTTTTCACGATCTACAACATTGGTCCTGTGACTTTTTGCCCTATCTCGCCTCCTTCACCCTTAGGTTGCTCTAGAACTTTCAATTTTCTAAGATTACACCGACGTTTTTCAGCTCCAGTAGATTTATTATTATACATAGAGGGCTGGAATTTTGTTCAAATCATCTCTACAGCGTAAATGTTACAAATCGCAAATAATATAACTTTTATTGGTATTGAAATGCATATAAACTTGAAAAAATCTTCGGAATTCGCCAAATTCCAGCAATTTTCTCGAGGTAATGTATTTCGTATAACCCTGATACACTACCTAGACTCCTGATAATTTGCAATCAGTATGTATATGACTTGATTTTGTGCCCTGTCTCGTGTCTTTCGCCCTCAGATAGCTCTAAACCCTTTCAACCCCGAAACGGACCAATAAACGTAACAAATTAAGCATTTTTCATATGTTTGGCAATATTATTTTTAAATAAATAATTTGGCTTACGCCTTGAGCCCACCAACCCTCACTTCTTTCAAATAATTGTCCCCTAAAGCCATAAAACCCCTACCACCAATATCTCTTGACCCCTTGAACAAACCCAAAATACCTTGTGCTGAGGATTTGTAAACAATTAATTTAATTTTCACCTGTATTTTTTAAGAAATAAGTTTACCTCAACCCGAGACCCTCCTACCCTTTCCCAACAAAAAAGCCCAAACCCCTCCATCATAAATCCCTCCACTAAATACTCCCCTTTCCCCCACCAACTGCCCCCCCCAAACGATAAATGTTGCTAGGATTTGTAAAGGCTTAATTCATATTGTGACTTTTCATTACACAAATTACAACTCCTTTCACTACAACTCCTTCATTTTTTCCTAACCTTCATGTCTTACCAACACTTGCCCCTTATAAGCCAACTAACCTCCCACATAAAACCCCCCAAAACCAACTACGTCCCAAAACCAACTACGTCCCAAAACTACTAATATCTTGTACAGAGTAGTTGTAGACTGTTTAATTAATTTTGTCTAGATTTTTATACCCAAACCCCCCCCCTGAATACGACCGGAGATACCAGGTATGGTGACTTTGTACGTAAACAAATAAATTAATATTTCTATGTGACTTTACAATATTGAAATTCCTCTCCAAAGAACTCACAGTAGGGGGCCTGGGGGCGGAGCCCCCAGCGAGCCGAAGGCGAGTCTATATTGTATACGACCGCTTGTGTAACTGACTGATCTATACAAACTGTTATCGACTTCCCAATGAGCTAGAAACTTGAAGTTTGGCACGAATATTCCTTTGGTGGTCAAACCCCAGGAAAAATTGTCAAAACAAAACATTTCCACCCCCGACCCCCCCAAAGGGGGGAAAAAGGGGGAAAAAATTGAAGTTCGAAAAAAGTACTTTTCGTTTTTGGGCTATAGCGGCTAAACCAGAGGTCCTATTGAAAAACGGACTGCACCACGTGCCACGGATTTTTCACGATCTACAACTTTGTTCCTATGACTTTTTGCCCTATCTCGTCTCCTTCACCCTTAGATTGAACTAGATTTTTCAATTTTCATAGATCTTCCTTAGGTTTTCCAGCACCAGTTTACTTGATATACTACCTAGGCCCCTATAAATTTGTAGAAATATTTATTGGGTGGTCATACTAAATAAAAAATTCTCAAAACAAACAATTTCGACCCCCCACCCCCCAAAAGGGGGTAAAATGGGGGGAAACTTGAATTTCGATAAAAGTACTTTTAGTTTTTTTCCTCTTGTGGCTAAAATAAAGGTTCTATTCAAAAACAAAGTTTATTTCCTAAGTTGAAATTAAATTTCCTACAATTTTGGTTGTTATGTATTTTGCCTTATCTCACCTCCTTCACTCCCAAAATGGCCTCTAAATTTAGAATTCTTATAAATTTGTCAGTTTATTTTGGTGTTTAATGATTTTTTTATATTTATTTTTAGCTTGTAGACCTCAAATTTCACAGTGAGATAGTAAGTTTGATCCTTTAGGGTTATCAGGGGACATTCGCAGAATTCACCCCTTTTCAACCCCTAAAATAGCCCTCAAAAGTTAAACTTTCGTTGAATTTTTCACATTTCCTCTAGGTTTTCAGCTCCAGATAATTTAATGTCATACGTAGAGGGCTGAAATTTGGCATACATAATCTCTACAGCATATATGTTACAAATCAGGAATAATGTAACTAGTTTGTATTATAAAATTGCATATAAAATTTAAAAGAACTTCAAAATTCGCCAAATGTCAGCGATTTTCTCGAGGTATTTCATCCCGGTTCAAACCAAACTTCCTGATCAGCTACAAACTTTAAATGTGGCATGAGTATTTCTTGGATGGTCAATATATAGGACAAATTATCAGAAAACGCCATTTTTTATTTTAACTTCCTCAAAAAAATTACAAAAAATCACTTACAAGCTATGTTACAAAGCCGCAACAGTAAAACTTTTTCTTTTTTTTAATTTTTGTTTAATAAAGGCTGTTATGTGGCTTAATTTTGTTGATGTTTAGTCGAATAATGACCTAAATTTCCCAATTCGTTCATTTCTGTGACATCAAACATGCATGCTCATTTCTCACGTTAATGATGTGGAAAAACTTTAATATGTTGATTTTTAAGTTTAATTGGATTTAATTTGATTATAAAAATTGAACTCTTATAAATCTTACTAATTAAAAAGGGAGGAAGAGGAAATATCAACCTCCAAAAAAAATTACAAAAAATCGCTTGCAAGCTATGTTACAAATCAGCGATGATAAAATTTTTACTTTTTTCATTTTTTTTAAATAAAGTTTGATCAGTCTAATAATGGCCTAAATTTCCCCATTCGTTCATTTCTGTGACATCAAACATGCATGCACATTTTTCACGTTAATGATGTGGAAAAGCTGTAATGTGTTGATTTTTAAGTTTAATTGGATTTAATTTGATTATCAAAATAGCACTCTTATATATCTTACTAATAATTCAAAAGGAAGGAAGAGGAGATAGAAAAAAACTAAGGTTATTTCCTTAGTTTAAATGAAATTTCCTACAATTTTGGTCATTATGTATTTTGCCTTATCTCAACGCCTTCACTCCCAAAATGACCTCTAAATTTAAAGTTTATACACATTTTTCAGTCTATTTTGGATTTTGATGATTTTTTAGTATATATTTTTAGCTTATAGACCTCGAATTTCACAATGAGAATTAAGTTTGATCCCTTAGGGTTATCAGGGGACATTCGCAGAATTCACCCAGTTTCAACCCCTAAAATAGCCCTCAAAATTTAAACTTTTGTTGAATTTTAACAAACAAGTTAAAACACACTAGCCTGATCGGAACATCGGATGGTGGGGTTAGGAGGGGATAAATAAACCCCTTAAAATGGGTTTTTGGAATCTTTTACATAGAAAATGAAAATTATCATTCTCGGGTTGGACCATTGGGTTTAAATTGAAAAAACCAACAATTTGGTACTGTGAATAATTGTTCTCCGTCTAGTAATTTGTCTCAACGTTTACCTTATGGGAAATAAATACAATTTATATATCGCTTATTTATCAACAAATCTGAATAAAAATTTGTAGATATCATTATTTAGTTGTTACCTGCTGGTATACTGAACAACTTGAATTTTTACATATCTAAGTCAGCGAACATACATACTCATATGTCATATTATTCTTATGGAGAAAATTGGTTTTGACATTTTACTTTTAAATTATTTATCTTTTTATAAATAGGTTTTTGTAACTTGAATTTTTACATTTCCATGTCAGCGAACCTGGACACTTATTTCCTACATTATTCTTATGGAGGAAATTGGTTTTGACATTTTACTTTAGTCTTTTTATAAATAGGCTTTTGTAAAATATCTCAGAAATTTAAACCTATCTGATTTTCCAGAAATTTAATGAATCATTTCAGTAATAACAACCCCCACCCCCCCTACAATAAACCCAATTGAAACTATTCACCACAAAAACTAGAAATAATGAATTTTCCTGATCATTTCTAAAGAGTTTGTTCGTTTTGTTACTTTCAACACAAACTCTCCGTATTGGGGCGAAATCCCTTAAGGGGGCCTGGCGTCACAGATTTCTTGTAAGGCGGCATAGTAAACAGTTTAATTACATTTGTCCTGTGAATTTTCAACATCCACCCCCTAGTTTCACCTCATTTTTACATAGTTATTTGTCACCACTCAACCAACAACACCCCGACCACCAACTATCTCCTTGAACACCACTAAGATACCTTGTTCTCAGGGTTTGTAAACAGTTTGAAAAAAATCTGTACGTTGACTTCGATATGCAAACCCCCCCTCTCCCAAGAGCCTCCCAAAGGGGGCCTGGGGGCGTAGCCCCCAGCGAGCCGTAAGGCGAGTCAATATTGTATACGACCGCTTGTGTAACTGACTGATCTATACAAACTGTTATCGACTTCCCAATGAGCTAGAAACTTGAAGTTTGGCACGAATATTCCTTTGGTGGTCAAACCCCAGGAAAAATTGTCAAAACAAAACATTTCCACCCCCGACCCCCCCAAAGGGGGGAAAAAGGGGGAAAAAATTGAAGTTCGAAAAAAGTACTTTTCGTTTTTGGGCTATAGCGGCTAAACCAGAGGTCCTATTGAAAAACGGACTGCACCACGTGCCACGGATTTTTCACGATCTACAACTTTGTTCCTATGACTTTTTGCCCTATCTCGTCTCCTTCACCCTTAGATTGAACTAGATTTTTCAATTTTCATAGATCTTCCTTAGGTTTTCCAGCACCAGTTTACTTGATATACTACCTAGGCCCCTATAAATTTGTAGAAATATTTATTGGGTGGTCATACTAAATAAAAAATTCTCAAAACAAACAATTTCGACCCCCCACCCCCCAAAAGGGGGTAAAATGGGGGGAAACTTGAATTTCGATAAAAGTACTTTTAGTTTTTTTCCTCTTGTGGCTAAAATAAAGGTTCTATTCAAAAACAAAGTTTATTTCCTAAGTTGAAATTAAATTTCCTACAATTTTGGTTGTTATGTATTTTGCCTTATCTCACCTCCTTCACTCCCAAAATGGCCTCTAAATTTAGAATTCTTATAAATTTGTCAGTTTATTTTGGTGTTTAATGATTTTTTTATATTTATTTTTAGCTTGTAGACCTCAAATTTCACAGTGAGATAGTAAGTTTGATCCTTTAGGGTTATCAGGGGACATTCGCAGAATTCACCCCTTTTCAACCCCTAAAATAGCCCTCAAAAGTTAAACTTTCGTTGAATTTTTCACATTTCCTCTAGGTTTTCAGCTCCAGATAATTTAATGTCATACGTAGAGGGCTGAAATTTGGCATACATAATCTCTACAGCATATATGTTACAAATCAGGAATAATGTAACTAGTTTGTATTATAAAATTGCATATAAAATTTAAAAGAACTTCAAAATTCGCCAAATGTCAGCGATTTTCTCGAGGTATTTCATCCCGGTTCAAACCAAACTTCCTGATCAGCTACAAACTTTAAATGTGGCATGAGTATTTCTTGGATGGTCAATATATAGGACAAATTATCAGAAAACGCCATTTTTTATTTTAACTTCCTCAAAAAAATTACAAAAAATCACTTACAAGCTATGTTACAAAGCCGCAACAGTAAAACTTTTTCTTTTTTTTAATTTTTGTTTAATAAAGGCTGTTATGTGGCTTAATTTAGTTGATGTTTAGTCGAATAATGACCTAAATTTCCCAATTCGTTCATTTCTGTGACATCAAACATGCATGCTCATTTCTCACGTTAATGATGTGGAAAAACTTTAATATGTTGATTTTTAAGTTTAATTGGATTTAATTTGATTATAAAAATTGAACTCTTATAAATCTTACTAATTCAAAAGGGAGGAAGAGGAAATATCAACCTCCAAAAAAAATTACAAAAAATCGCTTGCAAGCTATGTTACAAATCAGCGATGATAAAATTTTTACTTTTTTCATTTTTTTTAAATAAAGTTTGATCAGTCCAATAATGGCCTAAATTTCCCCATTCGTTCATTTCTGTGACATCAAACATGCATGCACATTTTTCACGTTAATGATGTGGAAAAGCTGTAATGTGTTGATTTTTAAGTTTAATTGGATTTAATTTGATTATCAAAATAGCACTCTTATATATCTTACTAATAATTCAAAAGGAAGGAAGAGGAGATAGAAAAAAACTAAGGTTATTTCCTTAGTTTAAATGAAATTTCCTACAATTTTGGTCATTATGTATTTTGCCTTATCTCAACGCCTTCACTCCCAAAATGACCTCTAAATTTAAAGTTTATACACATTTTTCAGTCTATTTTGGATTTTGATGATTTTTTAGTATATATTTTTAGCTTATAGACCTCGAATTTCACAATGAGAATTAAGTTTGATCCCTTAGGGTTATCAGGGGACATTCGCAGAATTCACCCAGTTTCAACCCCTAAAATAGCCCTCAAAATTTAAACTTTTGTTGAATTTTAACAAACAAGTTAAAACACACTAGCCTGATCGGAACATCGGATGGTGGGGTTAGGAGGGGATAAATAAACCCCTTAAAATGGGTTTTTGGAATCTTTTACATAGAAAATGAAAATTATCATTCTCGGGTTGGACCATTGGGTTTAAATTGAAAAAACCAACAATTTGGTACTGTGAATAATTGTTCTCCGTCTAGTAATTTGTCTCAACGTTTACCTTATGGGAAATAAATACAATTTATATATCGCTTATTTATCAACAAATCTGAATAAAAATTTGTAGATATCATTATTTAGTTGTTACCTGCTGGTATACTGAACAACTTGAATTTTTACATATCTAAGTCAGCGAACATACATACTCATATGTCATATTATTCTTATGGAGAAAATTGGTTTTGACATTTTACTTTTAAATTATTTATCTTTTTATAAATAGGTTTTTGTAACTTGAATTTTTACATTTCCATGTCAGCGAACCTGGACACTTATTTCCTACATTATTCTTATGGAGGAAATTGGTTTTGACATTTTACTTTAGTCTTTTTATAAATAGGCTTTTGTAAAATATCTCAGAAATTTAAACCTATCTGATTTTCCAGAAATTTAATGAATCATTTCAGTAATAACAACCCCCACCCCCCCTACAATAAACCCAATTGAAACTATTCACCACAAAAACTAGAAATAATGAATTTTCCTGATCATTTCTAAAGAGTTTGTTCGTTTTGTTACTTTCAACACAAACTCTCCGTATTGGGGCGAAATCCCTTAAGGGGGCCTGGCGTCACAGATTTCTTGTAAGGCGGCATAGTAAACAGTTTAATTACATTTGTCCTGTGAATTTTCAACATCCACCCCCTAGTTTCACCTCATTTTTACATAGTTATTTGTCACCACTCAACCAACAACACCCCGACCACCAACTATCTCCTTGAACACCACTAAGATACCTTGTTCTCAGGGTTTGTAAACAGTTTGAAAAAAATCTGTACGTTGACTTCGATATGCAAACCCCCCCTCTCCCAAGAGCCTCCCAAAGGGGGCCTGGGGGCGTAGCCCCCAGCGAGCCGTAAGGCGAGTCTATATTGTATACGACCGCTTGTGTAACTGACTGATCTATACAAACTGTTATCGACTTCCCAATGAGCTAGAAACTTGAAGTTTGGCACGAATATTCCTTTGGTGGTCAAACCCCAGGAAAAATTGTCAAAACAAAACATTTCCACCCCCGACCCCCCCAAAGGGGGGAAAAAGGGGGAAAAAATTGAAGTTCGAAAAAAGTACTTTTCGTTTTTGGGCTATAGCGGCTAAACCAGAGGTCCTATTGAAAAACGGACTGCACCACGTGCCACGGATTTTTCACGATCTACAACTTTGTTCCTATGACTTTTTGCCCTATCTCGTCTCCTTCACCCTTAGATTGAACTAGATTTTTCAATTTTCATAGATCTTCCTTAGGTTTTCCAGCACCAGTTTACTTGATATACTACCTAGGCCCCTATAAATTTGTAGAAATATTTATTGGGTGGTCATACTAAATAAAAAATTCTCAAAACAAACAATTTCGACCCCCCACCCCCCAAAAGGGGGTAAAATGGGGGGAAACTTGAATTTCGATAAAAGTACTTTTAGTTTTTTTCCTCTTGTGGCTAAAATAAAGGTTCTATTCAAAAACAAAGTTTATTTCCTAAGTTGAAATTAAATTTCCTACAATTTTGGTTGTTATGTATTTTGCCTTATCTCACCTCCTTCACTCCCAAAATGGCCTCTAAATTTAGAATTCTTATAAATTTGTCAGTTTATTTTGGTGTTTAATGATTTTTTTATATTTATTTTCAGCTTGTAGACCTCAAATTTCACAGTGAGATAGTAAGTTTGATCCTTTAGGGTTATCAGGGGACATTCGCAGAATTCACCCCTTTTCAACCCCTAAAATAGCCCTCAAAAGTTAAACTTTCGTTGAATTTTTCACATTTCCTCTAGGTTTTCAGCTCCAGATAATTTAATGTCATACGTAGAGGGCTGAAATTTGGCATACATAATCTCTACAGCATATATGTTACAAATCAGGAATAATGTAACTAGTTTGTATTATAAAATTGCATATAAAATTTAAAAGAACTTCAAAATTCGCCAAATGTCAGCGATTTTCTCGAGGTATTTCATCCCGGTTCAAACCAAACTTCCTGATCAGCTACAAACTTTAAATGTGGCATGAGTATTTCTTGGATGGTCAATATATAGGACAAATTATCAGAAAACGCCATTTTTTATTTTAACTTCCTCAAAAAAATTACAAAAAATCACTTACAAGCTATGTTACAAAGCCGCAACAGTAAAACTTTTTCTTTTTTTTAATTTTTGTTTAATAAAGGCTGTTATGTGGCTTAATTTAGTTGATGTTTAGTCGAATAATGACCTAAATTTCCCAATTCGTTCATTTCTGTGACATCAAACATGCATGCTCATTTCTCACGTTAATGATGTGGAAAAACTTTAATATGTTGATTTTTAAGTTTAATTGGATTTAATTTGATTATAAAAATTGAACTCTTATAAATCTTACTAATTCAAAAGGGAGGAAGAGGAAATATCAACCTCCAAAAAAAATTACAAAAAATCGCTTGCAAGCTATGTTACAAATCAGCGATGATAAAATTTTTACTTTTTTCATTTTTTTTAAATAAAGTTTGATCAGTCCAATAATGGCCTAAATTTCCCCATTCGTTCATTTCTGTGACATCAAACATGCATGCACATTTTTCACGTTAATGATGTGGAAAAGCTGTAATGTGTTGATTTTTAAGTTTAATTGGATTTAATTTGATTATCAAAATAGCACTCTTATATATCTTACTAATAATTCAAAAGGAAGGAAGAGGAGATAGAAAAAAACTAAGGTTATTTCCTTAGTTTAAATGAAATTTCCTACAATTTTGGTCATTATGTATTTTGCCTTATCTCAACGCCTTCACTCCCAAAATGACCTCTAAATTTAAAGTTTATACACATTTTTCAGTCTATTTTGGATTTTGATGATTTTTTAGTATATATTTTTAGCTTATAGACCTCGAATTTCACAATGAGAATTAAGTTTGATCCCTTAGGGTTATCAGGGGACATTCGCAGAATTCACCCAGTTTCAACCCCTAAAATAGCCCTCAAAATTTAAACTTTTGTTGAATTTTAACAAACAAGTTAAAACACACTAGCCTGATCGGAACATCGGATGGTGGGGTTAGGAGGGGATAAATAAACCCCTTAAAATGGGTTTTTGGAATCTTTTACATAGAAAATGAAAATTATCATTCTCGGGTTGGACCATTGGGTTTAAATTGAAAAAACCAACAATTTGGTACTGTGAATAATTGTTCTCCGTCTAGTAATTTGTCTCAACGTTTACCTTATGGGAAATAAATACAATTTATATATCGCTTATTTATCAACAAATCTGAATAAAAATTTGTAGATATCATTATTTAGTTGTTACCTGCTGGTATACTGAACAACTTGAATTTTTACATATCTAAGTCAGCGAACATACATACTCATATGTCATATTATTCTTATGGAGAAAATTGGTTTTGACATTTTACTTTTAAATTATTTATCTTTTTATAAATAGGTTTTTGTAACTTGAATTTTTACATTTCCATTTCAGCGAACCTGGACACTTATTTCCTACATTATTCTTATGGAGGAAATTGGTTTTGACATTTTACTTTAGTCTTTTTATAAATAGGCTTTTGTAAAATATCTCAGAAATTTAAACCTATCTGATTTTCCAGAAATTTAATGAATCATTTCAGTAATAACAACCCCCACCCCCCCTACAATAAACCCAATTGAAACTATTCACCACAAAAACTAGAAATAATGAATTTTCCTGATCATTTCTAAAGAGTTTGTTCGTTTTGTTACTTTCAACACAAACTCTCCGTATTGGGGCGAAATCCCTTAAGGGGGCCTGGCGTCACAGATTTCTTGTAAGGCGGCATAGTAAACAGTTTAATTACATTTGTCCTGTGAATTTTCAACATCCACCCCCTAGTTTCACCTCATTTTTACATAGTTATTTGTCACCACTCAACCAACAACACCCCGACCACCAACTATCTCCTTGAACACCACTAAGATACCTTGTTCTCAGGGTTTGTAAACAGTTTGAAAAAAATCTGTACGTTGACTTCGATATGCAAACCCCCCCTCTCCCAAGAGCCTCCCAAAGGGGGCCTGGGGGCGTAGCCCCCAGCGAGCCGTAAGGCGAGTCTATATATATATACAGCCGCATGTGTAACTCACCCATCGGGATACAAATTCAAACCATACTTCCCGATGAGCTAGAAACTTGAAATTTGGCACGAATATTCCTTTGGTTACTAAACCACAGGAAAAATTGTCAAAACAAAACATTTCCACCCCCGCCCCCCCCCCAAACGGGGGAAAAATTGAATTTTTAAAAAAGGACTAAAAACTTGAATTTGGTTTCAGGGCTGTAGCGGCTGAACTAGAGGTCGTATCAAGAAGCGGACTGCACCACGTGCCACGCATTTTTCATGATCTACAACTTTGGTCCTATGACTTTTTGTCCTATCTCGTCTCCTTCACCCTTAGATTGAACTAGATTTTTCAATTTTCATAGATCTTACCTGGGTTTTCCGGCAAGGGTTGACTTGGTATACTACGTAGGCCCGTATAAATTTTTGGGAATATTTATTGGGTGGTCATACAAAATATACAATCCTCAAAACAAACAATTTCAACCCCCCTCACCTCCTAAAAGGGGATGAAATGAGGGAAAACTTGAATTTCGATAAAAGTACTGTTTGATTTTTGCCTCTGGCGGCTAAAATAAAGGTTCTATTCAAAAACAAAGGTTATTTCCTTAGTTGAAATTAAATTTCCTACAATTTTGGTTATTACGTATTTTTCCTTATATCACCTCCTTCACTCCCAAAATGACCTCTAAAGTTAAAATTCTTATAAATTTTTCAGTTTATTTTGGGTTTTGATGATTTTTTTTGATATTTGTTTTTAGCCTACAGACCTCAAATTTCACAATGAGATAGTAAGTTTGATCCTTTAGGGTTATCAGGAGACATACACAGAATTCACCCCGTTTCAACCCTTAAAATAGCCTTCAAAAGTTAAACTTTTGTTCAATTTTAACATTTCCTCCAGGTTTTCAGCTCCATATGATATAATACTATACTTAGAGGGCTGAAATTTGGCATAAATCAACTCTACAGCATATATGTCACAAATCAGGAATAATATAACTAGTTTGTAATATGAAATTGCAGATAAACTTAAAAAACTTCAAAATGCCAAATGTCAGCGATTTTCTAGAGGTATTTCTTCCCGGTTCAAACCATACTTCCCGATTAGCTAGAAACTTGAAATTCGGCATGAATATTTCTTGGATGGTTAATATATAGGAAACATTATCAAAAACGCCATTTTTCATTTTAACCTCCTCAAAAAAATTACAAAAAATCGCTAACAAGCTATGTTACAAATCAGCAATAATATTAGTTTTTATTTTTTAATTTTTTTAAAATATTGTTTGTTATGTTGCTTGATGTGGTTGATGTTTAGTCGAAGAATGGCCTAAATTTCCCAATTCGTTCATTTCTGTGACATCAAATTTGCATACTCATTTCTCGCTGTAATGATGTGGAAAAAATCTGTAATACGTTGTTTTTTAAGTTTAATTGGATTTAATTTGATTATTAAAATAGCATTCTTATAAATCTTACTAATTCAAAAGGGAGGAACAGGAAATACCCAACACTAGCCTGATGGGAACATCGGATGGTGGGGTTAGGAGGGGATAGATAAACCCCTTAAAATGGGTTTTTGGGATCTTTTACATAGAAAATGTAAATTATCAGATCCTGGGTTGGATCATTGGATTTAAATTGAAAAACCAACAATTTGGTACTGTGAATAATTGTCCTCTGTCCATTGGTTGCCGAGATATGGATTATGGTAAATACAGTACCTTGTCTCAATGTTTACCGTATAGGAAATAAGTAAAATTCTATATATCGCTTATTTCTCAACAAATCTGAAAAACATTGGTAGATATCTTAATTTAGTTGTTACCTACTGGAATACTGAAAAAAACTTAAATTTTTACATTTTCATGTCAGCTAACCTGCATACTCATTTCCCATATTATTCTTATGGAGAAAATTGGTTTTGACATTTTACTTTTATCTTATACATATTTTTAAATGAATAGGTTTTTGTGAAATATCCCTGGGTTTGAAACCTATTTGCTTTTCCAGAAATTAATCTATTTGCTTTTTCAGAAATTTGATGACTCATTACAGTAATAACTACCCCCCCCCCCTTCTATAAATCCCATAACTAAAGAATAATTACTTTTGCTGAGCTTTGTAAACAGTTCATTCGTTTTGTTACTTTCAATACAACTCTTCGCTTTGGGGCGAAACCCTTTAAGGGGGCCTGGGGGCGGAGCCCCCAGCGAGCGAAGCGAGTCAATATTGTATACGACCGCTTGTGTAACTGACTGATCTATACAAACTGTTATCGACTTCCCAATGAGCTAGAAACTTGAAGTTTGGCACGAATATTCCTTTGGTGGTCAAACCCCAGGAAAAATTGTCAAAACAAACATTTCCACCCCCCGACCCCCCCAAAGGGGGGAAAAAGGGGGAAAAAATTGAAGTTCGAAAAAAAGTACTTTTCGTTTTTGGGCTATAGCGGCTAAACCAGAGGTCCTAATTGAAAAACGGACTGCACCACGTGCCACGGATTTCACGATCTACAACTTTGTTCCTATGACTTTTTGCCCTATCTCGTCTCCTTCACCCTTAGATTGAACTAGATTTTTCAATTTTCATAGATCTTCCTTAGGTTTTCCAGCACCAGTTTACTTGATATACTACCTAGGCCCCTATAAATTTGTAGAAATATTTATTGGGTGGTCATACTAAATAAAAAATTCTCAAAACAAACAATTTCGACCCCCCACCCCCCAAAAGGGGGTAAAATGGGGGGAAACTTGAATTTCGATAAAAGTACTTTTAGTTTTTTTCCTCTTGTGGCTAAAATAAAGGTTCTATTCAAAAACAAAGTTTATTTCCTAAGTTGAAATTAAATTTCCTACAATTTTGGTTGTTATGTATTTTGCCTTATCTCACCTCCTTCACTCCCAAAATGGCCTCTAAATTTAGAATTCTTATAAATTTGTCAGTTTATTTTGGTGTTTAATGATTTTTTTATATTTATTTTTAGCTTGTAGACCTCAAATTTCACAGTGAGATAGTAAGTTTGATCCTTTAGGGTTATCAGGGGACATTCGCAGAATTCACCCCTTTTCAACCCCTAAAATAGCCCTCAAAAGTTAAACTTTCGTTGAATTTTTCACATTTCCTCTAGGTTTTCAGCTCCAGATAATTTAATGTCATACGTAGAGGGCTGAAATTTGGCATACATAATCTCTACAGCATATATGTTACAAATCAGGAATAATGTAACTAGTTTGTATTATAAAATTGCATATAAAATTTAAAAGAACTTCAAAATTCGCCAAATGTCAGCGATTTTCTCGAGGTATTTCATCCCGGTTCAAACCAAACTTCCTGATCAGCTACAAACTTTAAATGTGGCATGAGTATTTCTTGGATGGTCAATATATAGGACAAATTATCAGAAAACGCCATTTTTTATTTTAACTTCCTCAAAAAAATTACAAAAAATCACTTACAAGCTATGTTACAAAGCCGCAACAGTAAAACTTTTTCTTTTTTTTAATTTTTGTTTAATAAAGGCTGTTATGTGGCTTAATTTAGTTGATGTTTAGTCGAATAATGACCTAAATTTCCAATTCGTTCATTTCTGTGACATCAAACATGCATGCTCATTTCTCACGTTAATGATGTGGAAAAACTTTAATATGTTGATTTTTAAGTTTAATTGGATTTAATTTGATTATAAAATATATTGGAACTCTTATAAATCTTACTAATTAAAAAGGGAGGAAGAGGAAATATCAACCTCCAAAAAAAATTACAAAAAATCGCTTGCAAGCTATGTTACAAATCAGCGATGATAAAATTTTTACTTTTTTCATTTTTTTTAAATAAAGTTTGATCAGTCTAATAATGGCCTAAATTTCCCCATTCGTTCATTTCTGTGACATCAAACATGCATGCACATTTTTCACGTTAATGATGTGGAAAAGCTGTAATGTGTTGATTTTTAAGTTTAATTGGATTTAATTTGATTATCAAAATAGCACTCTTATATATCTTACTAATAATTCAAAAGGAAGGAAGAGGAGATAGAAAAAAACTAAGGTTATTTCCTTAGTTTAAATGAAATTTCCTACAATTTTGGTCATTATGTATTTTGCCTTATCTCAACGCCTTCACTCCCAAAATGACCTCTAAATTTAAAGTTTATACACACTTTTTCAGTCTATTTTGGATTTTGATGATTTTTTAGTATATATTTTTAGCTTATAGACCTCGAATTTCACAATGAGAATTAAGTTTGATCCCTTAGGGTTATCAGGGGACATTCGCAGAATTCACCCAGTTTCAACCCCTAAAATAGCCCTCAAAATTTAAACTTTTGTTGAATTTTAACAAACAAGTTAAAACACACTAGCCTGATCGGAACATCGGATGGTGGGGTTAGGAGGGGATAAATAAACCCCTTAAAATGGGTTTTTGGAATCTTTTACATAGAAAATGAAAATTATCATTCTCGGGTTGGACCATTGGGTTTAAATTGAAAAAACCAACAATTTGGTACTGTGAATAATTGTTCTCCGTCTAGTAATTTGTCTCAACGTTTACCTTATGGGAAATAAATACAATTTATATATCGCTTATTTATCAACAAATCTGAATAAAAATTTGTAGATATCATTATTTAGTTGTTACCTGCTGGTATACTGAACAACTTGAATTTTTACATATCTAAGTCAGCGAACATACATACTCATATGTCATATTATTCTTATGGAGAAAATTGGTTTTGACATTTTACTTTTAAATTATTTATCTTTTTATAAATAGGTTTTTGTAACTTGAATTTTTACATTTCCATGTCAGCGAACCTGGACACTTATTTCCTACATTATTCTTATGGAGGAAATTGGTTTTGACATTTTACTTTAGTCTTTTTATAAATAGGCTTTTGTAAAATATCTCAGAAATTTAAACCTATCTGATTTTCCAGAAATTTAATGAATCATTTCAGTAATAACAACCCCCACCCCCCCTACAATAAACCCAATTGAAACTATTCAC